>JANHMN010000015.1:19483993-19540071 GCA_030674055.1 Rhabdomys pumilio
CTTTTATTGAAAAAATATTTTTCATATAACATATTCTGATTATGCTTTCCCTGTCCCAATTCCTCTCAGATCCTCCCCAGTTCTCTACTCATGCAAATCTATACCCTTTTTCTTTCTCATTAGAATAAAAAAGGCATATATAAAAATGATAATATAAAGTAAACCAGAGTAGGACAAAACAGACAAACAAAAAGAAAACAAAAACAAAAAAGCTTAAGAAATATACACACACACAGATACACACACACACACACACACACACACACACACACACACACACAGACACAGACAAAGACAGACAGAGAAAGAGAGAGAGAGAGAGAGATCCCATAATAAAAACACAAAACTAGAAACTGTATTATATAAAAAAAGAACTTGTAAGGTTAAACACAACAAAAGCCTTAATAAAACTAAACCTCAAAAAGCCTTGAGAAAGCTTTGTGAGACAAAGAGCCTCAAAAATGCTATTGAGTTTATTTTGTGTTGGCCATCTACTGCTGGGTGTAGGGTCTAGATGAAGGGTTGTTTGTACTTTCTGTGACTCTTTTGGGAAAAAGTAAGATATTGGCAAGCAGTAATCAATTGGAGGTAGCTTCTGGAATGAGAATGAGGTTTAATGTTTACTTCTCTTCACACCACTGTTTTTCATGTTTGTGCAGATTCTGTGTATGCTTCACAGTCTCTGTGAGTTCATGTATGTTTCAGCTTTGTTCTGTCTAGAAGGCTTTGATTTCTTGTTGTCCTCCATCCCTTCTGTCTCTTACACTCTGTCTTCTCTTCTCCAGTATCCTAAGGGGGAGGATATAAAGGAAAGATTTCATTTATGGCGGAGTATTCCAAGGTCTCTCACTCTCTACACATTGTCCAGCTGTGGGTCTCTATTTGTTTCCATCTGCTGCAAGAGGAAGTGTATTTGAAGTTTCATGGAGTGGGCATTAAGTCCAATCTGATAGTGGTTTGTTAGTACCACAAACTTTGTGCCATTATCACACTCGCACATCTTGCAGACTGGTCGCCATTGTATACCAGAAGGCTTCATAGCTATGAAGTGTACAGAGTATCTTCTAGTACCGTGAACACTCATCCATATGAAGGCTCTAGAAAGACACCAGCTCCACTTCTCCAAATTGAATGAGTTGTGGGGTATTTTCTTCAGCAATAGTACCTTACAATCTGATTGTGGAGAGCAAATGCAAGCCTAGGCAGTAGACTTCATTGTTTTGAGAATCCCATGGTGCTACTTTAACCAACTCTACTTTAACCAATTATACGTAGCACTTTTCTGGCACTGGATGTTTCATTTGATGAAGAAATTTCAAGATGGGGGCTCCATTGCCCTTGTTGCTTAGTGATTTATTTTATTTCCTCTTCCTAGCAAGTTTCAACCTACCTCACTCTCTTACTCCATGACTAATCTCTGTGATTACATAAATTTTACCTTGTTTATGGAAAATGTAATTGCCATTATCCAAATATAAGCAAATACATACTATGTTTGCCTTTTTCGGTCTCAGTTAACTCACCCAATATGATTTTTTTCTAGTTCCTTCCATTTACCTGCAAATTTCATATTGTTTATTTTTGCTAGCTGAGTATTATTCCATGTGCAATGTACCACATTTTATTTATGATGGGTATCTAGTCTGTTTCCAATTTCTGAATATTGTGAATAGATCAGCAATAAACACGATTGAGCAAATGTTTCTGTAGTAGGATGTAAAGTCCTCTGGGCATGTTACCAACAGTGATATAGATGAATCCTCAGGTAGATTTATTCCTAGCTTTCTAAGGAACAACACTGATTTTTATAGTGACTTTACAAGTTTGTAGTCCCACCATCAATGGGTGTTCTTACTCCATATCTTTACCAGCATGAGGTATCATTCATTTGATTAATCTTAGCCTTTCTGCCAAGTGTAAGATGAAATCTCAAACAGTTTTAATTTGCATTTTCCTAATTACTAAGGATCTTGAACATTTTTTAAAGTATTTTTTAGCCAATATTTCTATTTTCTTTTGAGAATCCTCTATTTGGGTATGTACCCCATTTTAAATTTGGTTATTTGTTTGTTTGATGTTCAGTTTATTGAGTGCTTTATATATTTTACATATTATCCCTCTATCATCTGTAAAGTTGGTAAAAATCCTTTCCCATTCTTCAGCCTATCACTTTGTTCAAATAACCGTGCCCTTTGCCTTACAAAGTCTCTTTTTATTGTTTCATGAGGTTATTCTATTAATTGATGTTTTTAGTGCTTGTGCTGTTGGTGTCCTATTCAGAATGTTTATCCATGTTCAATTAGTTGGAGACTGTCTCCCCTCCCTCCACCCACCTTTTCTCATCAATCAGAAAAGTGTATCAGGCCTTATGTTCAGGTCTTTGATCCATTTAGAGGTGAGTTTTGTGGCGGCTGATAAGTATGGATCTGTTTGGATTCTTCTATATGCAATCATCCAGCTTGACTAGCACCTGTTAAAGATGCTGGTTTTCTTTTTCCAGTGTGTGTTTCTGGATTCTTCATAAAAATCAGGTATCTATAGGTATGTGAATTTATGCCTGGGTCTTCAATTTGATTGCATTGTTCATCATGTTTGCTCTCTTGTTTTCTTGTTACCATGATGTTTTTATCATTATAGATCTGTACTAAAATTTTAGGTCAGGGATTGTGATACTTTTAGTACTTCTGTTATTTAGGATTGTTTTAGCTATCCTAAGATTTTGTTTCCAGATAACTTGTAAAATATCCTTTCATGTTTGTGAAGAATCCTGTTAGAATTTTGATGGTGACTACATGCAATCTTTAGATTACTTCTGGTAGGTTGATCATTTTTACTACTATTAATTTTTGCCAATCCATGAGAATATGAGACCTTTCAATCCTTTGATATCTTCCTTAATTTCTTATTTTTTTAATTAGGTTGATGTTGGCTGTAGGCTTGCTGTAAATCATCTTCCTTACTGTGAGGTATATTCACTTTTATCGTGAAGGAGTGATGAATTTGTCATGCCCCTTTCTGCATCTAATGAGATAATCATGTGGTTTTGTCTTTCAGTCTGTTTATATGGTTTATATGGATTACATTTATTGATTTATCTATGTTATAGTGGTCTGTAATTTTGTCATAGTTGTTTTTTTTTAATGTGGGCTAGTTAATTATTATTATTATTATATTATTGGTTTAGAGAATTATAAATAGAGTTGTAATTATGACTTTTATGGCTTTTATTTTAGAAGTTATAGGTACGTTTAAATTGCTTCTCTGATCTTGATTAAACTTTGGTAGATAGTATATATCAAGAATATTATCCTTTATTTTTTAGATTTTCCAATTTGATGAAGTCCATGTTTTTGAATTGTGTTCCTTATGTCCTCATGGTTCTCTCAGTGTCCTTAGTGTCTGTTGTTAGTGTCCCCTTTCATTTTTAATTTTGTAACTTAGACAGTCTCCTCTACCTTTTAGTCAATTTGGCTAAGGGTTTGTCAATCTTATTAATTTTTATTTTTAGGAACCAACTCTTTGTTTTATTGACTGTATTCTTTTGAATTGTTTTTTATTTTGTTGATTTTATTCCTGAGTTTGATTATTTCTTATCATCTACTCCTTTTGATGGTCATTTCTTCTCTTATTCTAAAGCTTTCAAATGTGCTATTAAGTTACTAACATAAGCTCACTCCTGATTTTTTAAAAAGAATGTAGGCTCTTACTGCTATGTAGCTGCTTGTTGTAGTTACTTCCATTTTGTCCCATGAGTTTGTTATGTTCTGTTTTCATTTTTTTTCAATTCTAAGCTGGTTTAATTTTCTTCTTAGTTTCTGTCTTGATCTGCCTGTCATTCAGTAGTGAGTTATTCTTTTTCCGTGATTTTGTATTCTTTCTGTTGTTGGTCATCAACTTTAATCTGTGGCAGTCATATAGGATATAGGTTGTTAACTCCACTTTTTCATATCTGTTGAGACTTGCTTTGTGTATAACTATGTGGTTAGCTTTGGAAAAAAGCTCCTGAGCTGCTGTGAAAAAGGTATATTCTTTTGGGTACAGGTGAAATGTTCTATAAATATCTGTTAGGTCCATTTGGTTTATAACACCATTTAGCTCCAGCATTTCTCTGTTTAGTTTTTGTCTGGAAGTCTTGCTTATTGAGAAGAGTTGCATATTTAAGTCACCCACCCACTGTCAGTGTGTGAGGCTCGACTTTTTCAGACATTAAATTGGATACACAGGCTCGTTTTGTGTTCCATTTCTTTGGTTCATCTTTTTCCATTCTTTTACCTTGAGCTGATGTCTACCATTGATGTTAAGTCCTACTTTTTTTTAATGTAGCAGAAGTATGGATCCTATTATCATAACTAATCTGTTAGTCTGTGTCTGCTGCAGGGAGATTTGAGACCATTGATGTGGATAGTTATCAATGAGCAGTGTTTGTTGTTTTCCATTATTTTATTTTGGTGGTATGTGTGTACGCACCTTTAGATTTAGCAGTAGAAGATTATATTATTTGTATTTTTTTTGAGTGTGGTTAACCTCTTCAAGTTGAAGTTTACCTTCTAGCACCTCTGTAAAGCTGGATTTTCAAATGAATACTGCTTTAATTTTGTTTAATTGTGCATTGTCTTTCTTTACCCATCTATTGTGATTGAACATATTTTTGGATATAGTAGTCTGCGCTGACATCTGTGACCTCTTAGAGTCTATAGAATATCTATCCCGGCCCTTTCGACTTTTAGGGTCTCCATTGAAAAGACAGGTTTTTTTTTTTTTTTTTTTTAGATACAGGTGTTTTAGCTGTGTTTTTATATATTACTTGGTCTTTTTAAAGTCCAAGTAATATATAAAAAAGTTCCCATTCACCAGGTATATTGGAAAGAACCACCCAGTCTTGAATGTCTTTTCTATGTCAAAGCTAGGCATCCAGTTTGGCTCGTGTTCAAGCTCTTAAAAGTCTAAGGCTGCTGAGAGCAAAAGGGGAGGAACTGATGTTCATCTTATCTCTGTCCCTGATCCAGACACCATTACTCAAATGATCATTTGAAGAAGTTTTACTTAACACTGCATTACTCTAGAAAAGAATTTTTTTCTACAGCTTTCTTTTACAATCTCATCCCTTTGTCTCTGCCACCAACATCTATAGCCTGAAAAACCACTGGGCAAGCAAATATCCGAAATCAGTTACAAGATCACCACTCTACTTCTTGTCTTCTGTCTTCTAGTTCCAGTTTCCCAGTACAATCCCCAACCCTATAGTAGATCACCTAAATGTGCGTGCATGTTCTCCCTCTCTTCTAGCAAGCCATAGAGACTTGGCAGATCCTCAAGGCAGACCCAGCTTTCTTTTCTCCGATGGACCCTCTCAGAACCCATTCTTCTAGTGTATTCCAAACCATGCTTAGCTCCAATATCTAGAAGCAAGTTCTACCAGGAACCCATAGTGGCCACACTTAGTTAAGACTCAGTATCACTAAGTACTAGGTAACCCATAGGCACCACAGTCTCCTAAGATCCAGAGAAGGCAACTGAAAGCAAGGCAAAAAACATACACCAAAATGAAATCACAGGATGGTTCCTGAAGGTTACCTGCCAGGATTACAATTGAGAAGATTCCTGCCAGGCAGTGGGGGCACACGCCTTTAATTCCAGCACTTGGGAGGCAGAGGCAGGTGGATTTCTGAGTTCGAGGCCAGTCTGGTCTACCAAGTGAGTTCCAGGACACAGAGAAACCCTGTCTCAAAAAACCAAAAAAAAGAGAGAGAGAGAGAGAGAGAGAGAGAGAGAGAGAGAGAGAGAAGATTCCTAGGACTCAGAAAAGTAAGATGTCTGAACTCTAGATAAAGTTTATGATCTTATTTGAGATCCTTAATATTGGGTTGTGGGAAGTGAGGCCCTACAAAATGTCTTATACCTTCAGACCTTAAAGACAGACTCCTTGTTACTTTAGCATAAAATACCTACATATGAAAGGAATATTAACTCTGTGTCTGAAGCCTTATAGCAATGCTGTTAATTGTGTTAGAGTTCTTAGGTCTCAGCTGGAGAGAGGATTGAAACTTCAGGTAAGGATCTTTTTCTCATTCTCCACAACTCTCCTGTTTTTTTTTTTTTTTAATATATCCTCAGGGGATAAAGTGTACTTTCTCTTATAATTGTCCATAAAGTAAATATTCTATTTGAAACAGATACTCATTTTCTAATTTTTAAAAATTAAAATTTCTATAACAGAAAATAAATTAACAAAGAATAGCTTGAGAAGAGAGAGTTTCTTAATTAGGAGATCTTCATGTATGGTAGACAGATGGTAGGAAGATGCTGAGACTAATTTGCTTTTCAAGGTGAAAATCACACACTGTGTTCTGCCTCCTCTTTTTGTAGCTACAGAATTTCTGCAGAAAATATTGCACTGACATATAAGACCATGTAGTTTTCTGGTGCTCATTAATTTTTTTTTTTTACCACTGCAGAACATTTGCAGTTTTTTTTTTTAAAGGAAGTTATCTTTTTATCCAGCTTTTTACTATTTAAAATTCTTTCACATTTTAATTTTTAATTGCATACACAGTTTAGTAGAAATCTCAACATCAGAAAAACCAGAAAATTTATGGCCTTCAAAATGCTATTTTCCCAAAAACAAAACATTAACTTTCTATAATACCCAATTTGCACTTATTTTAAAAAATACTCATTATATTTTTCACTAGTTTTATTAGTTCTTTGAGCATTTTTATAGTAGATTTTGACCATATGTGCTCCTCCCCTGTCCAACCTTGCACTCCAGCCTTTTTCTTTTGCTAATAAAGTATAATTTATGTTGCTCGTATATTCATAGATATTCATAGATGTGTGGTTTTCCTCTAGAGCATGGTTGACCTACCAGTGGTAACACTCTCAAAGAAAAGTGACCCTCTCTCAGCAGTTATGAATTGCCAATAGCTCCTCTGCTGTAGGTAGGCCTTCATTTCTCCATTCCATCTTAGAATTTTGTGTAGTTACAACTTGCTTGCTTTGGTTTGTATGTACTTCACAATCACTGTGATGTCACATGTGCCACCGATCTGTTGTGTCTGGAAAACACTGTTCCCTTGCATCCATTCATTGCCTCTGGCTCTTCCACTTTTTCTATGTCATCTTTTGCAGCAATCTTTGGGTATTGAGAGGATGGGGTACACCATACATGTCTCATTTTTATTTTGTGCATCGTGGCCATGCATCTACTGAAAATAAAAACTCTTCTAGAAAAGGTTGAGTGAGCTATTCTTCTATAACAATAAGTCATTGGGAATCAGTTTGATATTAAGTGTATTAAGCAGTCTAAAGATAGTCAGGCCTCCTATATCTGACCAATGGGAAAGAAAGTGGGGAATGCATGTGAGCTCCTTGGTATGGTATAGAACATTCTGAAAAGGATTTCAAGAGCACAGTAATAAAGGATACAATTAATAAATGGAATCTTGTGTTGCCCAAAAGCTCCTGCAGAGCAAAGGGTACTATCATTCAAGTGAAAAGGCTGTCTAAAAATCTTTAGGGTAAAATCCTTTACCAGCTTAGCAATCTCACAGGGATAGTATCTGGAATTTTAAAAAAAAGCTACCAATAAATAAACATCAAGAAAACAAATAACCCAATTAAAAAGTGGGGTATGGAACCAAACAGAGGGTTCTCCAAAGATGAAATACAAATGACAAAGCAACATTTACTTTTCAACGTTTAATATTCTTAACCATTAGGGATCTCAGTAAGACTAGGTGAGACTTAAAAATGATGACAAATGCTGGCAAGGATGGCAAGGGGAAGCACTGATTCACTGTCGTTGGGAGTTCAAACTGGTGCAGTGCTTTGGAAATCATTGTGCAGGTTCAAAAACCAAACAAATAAAAAACACAACCCTGCTATACCACTCATGGGTTTAAACCTAAAAGAATCTATATCTACTCTAGAGACACTTGCACATCCATGTTCACCGTTGTTCTATTCACTGATAGCCAAAAAATGAAAATAGCCTCCTAGTGAATTAGTAGACAAAGAAAATGTGGTGTAATTACACGATCAGTATTACTGGGCAGATGGATGGAGGTGAAAAGAAACATTGTGAGTGGGGTAACCCTTACTTAAACAGACAAACATCACATGATTTCTTTCATTTGCAGATGCTAACCTTGAACCTTCAGATATGTGTGTTTCATTTGAAATATGCAAATAAGTCAGAAAATTAGTAAGGGGATTCCAAGCCTAGAGATATAGAAAGCAATGTTATAAAAGGTTAATTGGTACTAATAGGACAGGAAGGGTTATTAGAGTCAATGATGGGAGCACAGAGTAAAGAATACAGGGAGGTATAAATAATTCTAAACCTCCTTTGAAAGAGTCATAGAAACCTACCCACTATTATAACAACTTCCTAAAACAAGTATATATTCATACATAAAAAGCATTAAAATGCAGTTAATCTGTAATGGGACAATGATCCAATTAAATACCACAGATTAACAAAGAAAAATATCCAACAGCAGGAATGGGTTTCCTCTGTTGGAGTTGATAGCCAGTGATGTCCCATAGACTCTCTAACATTCTTAGGCCACTGCTAGTGTTATTGATTGCCTGGAAGAACTTGATAGTAACACTCTATTGCTGAAGACAAAACATGCTTGACTCACAGAACATGAGAACTCATTAGGTGGTACTGACTTGGGTGCTTTGTCCTTTTTGGTTATCTTTAATAGTTCCAGAATGTGCTATGCATGTACCAGAGGAGAAAAGTGAACCTTGTAAGCTGCAAAAATGACAGGTATGACAAGAAATACTGGTACAACTGTGGTACAAGAATCATGAGAGTAACCAACCATTTTCTGATTAGATATAAGTCCTACTCATAAGATGAAAGCCATACTTGACTCCTTTGTTGTTGGGCTAAGAATCTGTGGCTAGAGAGATACAGGCCCTAGGAAAGCTTTGTAGATTCATCAAAACTATTTACTTGATACACTTGTGAATTTGCTAGGGAATTCACATTCTTGACAGTTGGTTCAGTTCATTCATTTTGACACTACCCAGTACTCCTTTCTTTATATGCAACATAATCTCTTCTCTGAGAGTTGTGCCAGATGCTAACAACACTTATTGAGAACTATCTTGGACTAAGATGATACTTAATATTTTGCTATTCAATTACTTAAACATCTAAGTGTAAATGGAGTGTACAAATTTTTGAGAGCCACTAAAGTTACCTATATGACCCTATTGGTCACTTCTCTTTTCCTTACATTTTCTTTTTCTTTCTCTTCCTTCCTTTATGTCACCTGAAGGTCACATATCCCATGGAACATTTGTTGGAAAGAACCAAAACAGAAGAGAACTCATTACAATAAGCATAGATATTATGATTTTAATGTATTGGCACGGAATCCAGAGTTGTTATAGCTGCAAACAGTATAACTATATGTACAAAAAAATGTAAAACTCTTACTCACTCAGGAAAATGGGCCATTTCTTGGAACCCAGAAAACGAGCACTTCTCCAAAACATCCAGAATCTTATCTATCCTAGGAACTTAATGAATATACCACGTGTAAGAATGTGGCAGCCAAGGAAAAGCAAATGTTTTGTTAAAAAAGAAACCCTGAGAACTGAGGAGATGACTTCATCTCTTTGATGGCTGCTCTGTAACCTTCAGTTCAGTCTACAATACCCACACAAATTATGGGTGTAAAAGGGTATTCATGTAACCGTAGTACTGATGAGATGAAGAGAAGTTTCCTGGCAATCATTGCTCAGACAGACTGGCCTTATGGGTGAACCTCAAGCTCATGAGATATGCTACTTATATCATATGCAAGAGAGCTCCACATTATCTTCTGGCCTTTACACGTGTGCACACATTAATGCAAGCATACATTCATTCACATATAATATCTCCACAGATGCACATATGTGTGCACGCCCCCCATGAACACACTCACAAATATGCACATGTGCACAAAATGAAAATACAATCACGTATGGTCCTAAGGGGACATTTTCTTGGCACAATGTTGCTTTTCTTGCATCAAGAAATAATAATGATTCTATTAACACTAATAATAGTGATAGCGTAACTATAAATTCTTAGTTGTTTACACATGCTAAGTTATTTTAAAACATTGATATTCCCACTGAAACTAACATTGGTGAATTTTGTTAGCTTTGTGTTTTAAATAAAAAAGTTAATAGACACAATGATTTATTAATTTGTCCAAAGTCATGACTACGGACAGAGCTGCCATTCAAACTCATCTGTACTGTACTTTGAACAATTCGGGAACAAGCTAAAAACAAACACTTTTCTATTAGTTCTATGAATTCCTGTAAACTTTATCTGAAGTAGAAGCTCTGCTTCACACTCATAAAAACAAACAAACAAACAAATAAACAAACAAAACAAACAGCAACAAAACACTCCACTGCTTTCTTCTACAACTTTAGTGCCAGAGGGTACGCCTCTTCATGTTTATGAGATCCAGATAGCTCATTTTGTCCTTATGTAAATGCCAATTTATCAATAGAAACAATCCACTTTACTGACTGAGGGTTAGAAAGTACAGTCTGCATTTGGAAGTCAGTTGTGTGTGAAGCTAAAAGATTCTTCCTTGACTATTTGCATCTATTGTATTGCTAGTGCCTCAACCTAGAACTGACCTTAATACTTGCATGTAATTAAAATGGTATAAAAGCAAAAAGGAGGAGGAGGGATTGGATAGGGAGTGTCTGGGGGGTGGGGAATAGGGAAAGGGGATAACATCTGAAATGTAAATAAATAAAATATCCGAAAAAAAGCAAGAAAAAGAAAAAAAAAAGATTCTTTCAAGTAGTGATGTGAAGGGACTTAGTCTACACAGTGTGATGCATTATGGTAGAGGATGTTCTGCAGCTTGCAGCTTAAGTGGTGAGTTTGGGTTAAACCCCTTTTCCCGGTTGGTGTTTAGTATTTGAGCAGCCCCTGTTCCAAGTACCATCTGACTCCTATTTGTTTAGATCATGAATATGGAACTATCTCAAGAGGAAAGGGATGGGGAGAGACATCTGCAGATGACTGTGACAATATTTGAGGTCGTGCTTCTTCAGTTTAATGTACCTGTGCATCATCTGGGGATCTTATTAATATGCAGAGACTCTAACTTCACAGGTGTGGCAGATTGCAAGTACCACCACAGTCCCTTATTTCTCCACATGTCCATGTCTTTTTCAGCATGACCTTGAAATCTTTCTCACTGAGGGATGAATTCTTTTTTGTTATCTACTTAAATTTTCAGTGTTCTCTGACTTGCTTTGACCAATAGATTAAGTAAAAAGTCTAGTTTAGTAACAACATGTTTGGGCCATTTCCTCTTGAATTTTATAATTATTGTATATTAAATTGAAGACAGACTGATCAAGCATAAGAGACAGAAGGAAATCCATGTATAGTATCAGAGTTTTCTGGTCACCTCGTGATGAATGTAGAAGATGCATGGGGGAAGCCAGGCAAGGTTAAAAGATCCTCTAATAGTTTCATTACAAATGAAAACTGATTAACGTTTTAGGACACTGTGTTTTATGGTAGCTGGCTCCATGGCATTAGTTAAGTGACTAGTATGTATTAGTATGTATTAGTTAAGTGACTAGTAGTATGACCAAAATAGGAGTTAGTATTTTGCATCTCCACTAAGATCTGAGGATCAGAAGCTAATGTTTGTGGTCCTCTATTTATTTTCATTTTGTGTGTACATGTGTACATGTGGGTGTGCTCATGGGGGGCAATATATGTATCTGTGTGTGTCTGTGCATCTGTGGATGTGTTTCTATATATACTGATGACAGTTTGCTTGCATTGGTGTGTCTATACATGAGGCACCCAGAGGATAACTTAGAGCTTTGTTCCAAAGGATATAAGCAGTCTCTCACTGGCTTGAGGCTCACCCATAAGGCCAGTCTGTCTGAGCAGTGAACGTCAGAACTTCTTTTGTCTTCACCTCTCAATACTATGGTTACAAGCATATCCCACAATGCCTTAAATCTCTGGGATACAGGGTGCAAACTACACAGCCCACGAAGCAATTTGATATGTAGCCTGGTTCTATATGACCCCACTTGGAAGAGTGGTTTTTATATTCGTGATGGATGAGATGGAAGAGGAATGAGACAAGGAAGAGGAGGAAATCTGATGAAAATATTTTCTTGATTGAAGATTGCTATAGATGAACTTGGTCCTCTGAGGGCAGTGCTATTTCTGGCCAAGTGGCCAGAAACAAGAAAACATGTTGAGCAAATCAGTAAGCAATGTTCCTTTATTGTCTCTGCTTCAGTAAATACCTCCAGGTTCTTGTCTGAGTTCCCGACTCCCCTCAATAGTAGAATGATATCTAGAATTATAAGGGATATAAACCCTTTCCTCCTTAACTTACTCTAGGTCAAGGTCTTTACCACAGCATTAAAAGCAAAGTAAGACAAGTACATAGACTGAAAACTCTCAAATACCTTTGGAAACTGGAGAGAAAGTATTTACCTTACTCTTCAAAAGTAGACTAAGAATCCTCTACTCTAAGATAACAATTGACTTTTAATTTTTCAATAGGTTCTGAATTGCACATTTCATTTTTTATGTCCTGGACATGCAGATATGCTCAATGCATTTAGATTCCAGATTATATATGAGTAGTTGAACAGTTATTCCAACAATGAGTGAATGGAATGGATTTCTCAGACTAATATTCTGAGAAATGGTTCATATCTCCATATCCATATAATAAGAGAAATGGGAAGCAGTTGCTTCAATGACACCTACACAGGCAGTATTTCAAGCCCAGATTTATGCCCCAAAATGTACAAAGACTTTTCCTTAAAAGTCTTTTAGGAAAGACTTTTCCTAAAAAGTTGAGTGTGTCTAAGGTGTCCCTCCTTTGAGATTTTAATGCTTCCTTGAAATCCTTTGCACAAGCCTTGTCTCTTACTATCAAAAGCTGCCTAGGATGTTTGAACTAGAGTAGAGGTGAGGGCTGGGTCAGAATTCAAATGAAAGAATGGTTGCTCAGTGTATGAAACAGTAAATAGCTGAGGCATGCAGTGGTAAATTTTGCAGTGTGTGTATACACACACACATTAATATACAAACAAATGTGACATATATGTATGTATTCATAGACAGATGGACATACATACACACACACACACACACACACACACACACACACACACACAGAGAGAGAGAGAGAGAGAGAGAGAGAGAGAGAGAGAGAGTAGTTCCTTAGTATTATCAGCTGATTGCAGATCAGAACTCACTACAGATAATACAAGTCACTGATGGTTAAGTTTCTTTATAAAAAGTGACATAATGTTTGTATATAACCCAAGCACGTCTTCCATTTACTTTAAGTCACTTATAGATTACTTTTAATATCATGCAAATGATATACAGTCCTGCTAAATTATTTGGAGAATTATTTCAGCATAAAAATGCAGTTTGATCACATTGTTTTTTTCTAAGTGTTATCTCCAAGTGGGTAAACAAACCAAAGGAAAATCTATGAATACAGCACAGCATCTCACACAATTACCCACATATGCTAAGTCTGAAAAATGGCATTTCTGACTCAGTGCCTTGCCAATCTTCTCATTAAAACAAAGAAACATGAGCCCCAGAGAAGAAGAAGGTTTAGAATAAGAAGTTACCTTAACCCGCCCTCACTTATGAAAGAGAAGTCACCATGGTGTCTGCCTCCCAGGGTTGCATGAGTTTTAACTGTGTTCAGGCTTAATATCTTCTTGCCTCCCAGACATTTCAGTAATGCCAGCGGCTGTTACTGCATCTCTGCCCCCTAATTCTCATCTCCCATGTAGTGTTCTGTTAGTATACACTGGATATTCCCCGAGCCTTGAGAAACTACATTTTAGCAGCATGAACAGCCAGTTGTCTGTCCTTAGAGAATGCTTACTTACTTGTTTGCATCTTGACTATAATGTCAGCCCTGAATTGGGTATCACAGGAGTGGGGCACCTAGCTTTTTCTTGGGTTGTTAAGTGGGGGTGAAGCTGGTGGCTCATAACATCTTCCTATCCTGTGCTGAGCTGGATAATCAGCAAAGCCAGTACCAGATGCTAAAGGAACCTGTAGCTAGCCCCTCCCTGTTTAATTGACTTGGGAGGCTTATAGCTCAGTAACATCATTACATTGGAGAAAAGCAGGACAGTGCTTAATTTTAACTGTGGAGGAACATTGCCTCCTTCAGGAAAAGTACCCAGAGGGAAATTCATTAGTGAGCAAGCCTGTCAGGGGAGGGATCATGAGGTTGAGTGGGGGTGCACTCTCATCTCCATGGAAATAAGCATCACAACATGACCATCTTCTTTGACTTTCTGCTTTTAGAGAACTTCATTCCTAACTGGGCTTCAGATTTCACTGGGAGGGAAGTCTGGAACTAATTTATGTACATTGTGGGCTTTTCCATTTCTCCAAAGATCAAAGCAAGCTGAGCGAAGCAGAAGCACAGATTAAGCATTTGGTGAAGCATAGGGGTGAATCTGGGTCTTGTCGTTCCTTTGGGAGCAATGATTTCTTATTGTACAAAAAGCTAAAGCAAGCACTAGGCTGTGATTCTGAACTTCAAAATCTGATCATCCGTCAACTTTTCCCCCCTCTTATTTGGGTTTCTGTCACTCGCTTCCTACCATTAACCATTACAGCTAAGAGCACCAGATCCTGCCTAGCAACATACAGTTGCCACCAGTCATTTCCCTCCAATTACATACTATTCTTTTCTATTTCAAATTTTCATCTTATCATCATCATCATCATTGATTTAACACACTGATTTTAAAAGATTCAAATGCTTATAGAAATATGCTTATCATTATAGAAATCGAAGAAAATATACCGTTGTCTTTGCATTTTTCACAATCACACTGCTCAGAGCCAAAGCTATGTGTAGCAATTTGTGTCTATCCCTCCCAACATCTTTGTCCAGGTAAACACACACACACACACACACACACACACACACACACACACACACACACACACACAGTCCTATACCAGATATGTTAGCTCTCCTCAGTAACCTGGTATTAGATGGCTGACCTCTGGAGTTTCCCAGCTGGGCAGTCCAGCCAAATTTGTGAGGCCCTGGTTCACTGAGAGATTCTGCTTCTAAAACTAAAGAGGAGAGCAATAGAGAAAAGCACTAGGCATCAAACTCTGGCTTTCATTTGCATATGTATACATGCATATGTGAAAAAAATCTACAAAGATTCCATGTCTCCCAACACACAAGGGCACCCATATAAAACCATAATAAGAATCCTGTGCAAGGTACTTATTTCACTCCATGATGAATTAAAAATGTCTTCCCAAACCTACAAGAGAGATCTATTGTACCCTTTTCCAGTATTATAAATACCACATACTGTATTTAAAGTTTTGTTTTCCTAACTTTTAATAGATTAATTATAAAATATTACAGAAATAATAAAAGGAATAAAAATGGGAAGTAGTTATGTCCTTTCCTACTTATCATTCTTAATTAAGTTTTTGAGAAACTTCTTATGTCAATATTACCTTTCTAAATTGCCTTTGGTAAAGATATACAGACAGTATTATTAAACCAATAGAAAATTACATGTAATCATGCTCCATTAAATGTATCACCTAAAGAAAATTTGTCCAAAGGAGAAAGATAAAATAAATTCAACTATTAGACAACAAAAGCTTCATATATCCTGGGAGAGCTGGAATGTCATTGCCCTCACAGACATCAGCTATGAGGACAGCCAGCCACTGACTGTGACACATGCCAGTTCTCTGTCTGCAAGTTGCTAATCCTCCGTGTTCATTGAGGGTGGTTTGGAGATGAAGTCACTGTGGTTGCTGAAGACATTTCACTTTTGTGCTCATTTGCTGTATCAAAATTATTGCTTCTGAGTCCCAGGCACTGGGCAATGCTTCCCAAGTCCCCAGCCATTTTTTTTAATCCCTTTGTTTCTTGGATTCTCTTCTCCCAGGATTTTGATCATATAAATAAAAGTTTTTAGAATTTATCAAAGATGTGTGTTTTTGCTTTCAGGGTAGATTATATTTTAGTTGTATAAAGAATTCTAAAAACGTTTTTTTATAAACTCTTCAAAGAAACTGAATGTTCATGTGAAATGTCTGTCAAAATTGAATGAATTTTTTTTCTTTATTGAAAAAACAAACTTTTTAGAAGTCTGTGTTCACTGCATTATCACTTTTAAATGATTTGAATTGTGAGTACCTGTGCTTTTAACAGATTTTGTGATGAGAACTGAGACGGAACTCTCTTGTGAATCCTTCTAACACAGGAAGCTGAAAAACTAAAGAAGAAATTTAATTGTTAGGAAAACATCATAGTATTATATTAATTAGATTGTTCTGTCTCCACTTCAAGATTATAAAAATTATTAAAAATGTGATACAGTAAAAGGATGTCACTTAGGAAATGTTTTAATTATTTTTATTTAGTACTGTGGGGTTACTTTTGACTTGACCAGATGTTTGATCAGATTTCTTGTTTTCTAGAAGCAGTAAAGCATCTGTGAAATAATGGAGAGATAGAGATTTGATAGATTCACCCTCTATGCTACAGTTCCATTCCATTTAAAGATATTCCATATTATTCCATTTAAAGGAATAGAATAATGAAAAATGGGACAGCCTGGATGGAGCAGGAGGACATAGCAGTAATTACAGTAAACCAGCGACATAAACACAAGGACCTCATGACCACTATCAACACAGACACGAGATGTCACTCAGAATAGAATACAGTTGTCAGAGGCTAAGGGGATAGGGGAGATGTGAGGATGAGGAAAGGTTGGTCAGTGGGACCTGAGTAATCACAGTAAGATACAGCAAGAAACCCTGGTATGCCAGTGCACAGCATGGCGACTAGATGAACAGTGACATATTATATGTTTTCAAGAGCCGTAAGAAAAGACTTGGGATTTTCACAAATGTTTGAGGATACAGCTCTGTTTATGGTAATTTAAGCAATTTATGAAAGTTATCAACATAGTCCACTGTACCCAGCTAATAATATTTTGCTTAATAAGTATAAGAAATAAAATAACAATAAAAATAAATCAAATGATCACTTCAGTAAGTTGTTTGCTCCATGAAAATTGGAAAACTGGCTCAATACCTACAGAGACAAGAATTTCTGTTTAGACAATGAAGTATCTGCTGACACTGGGCAGCAGTCGTTTTGCTTTTCTTTTGCTTCAGAGAATGAATGTCTGATCTGAAACTTGCGTCATGGGACTTTGGCAAAGTGAAAAGGCAAATCTGCAAGCACCTCTGGATGATGCAGGAAAATACTTGTTCCTAAGTTAGGAAACACCACCATAAACTAGGACACAAGAATCCTCAATATAGTGGACCCTAAGTGTTTTATGATGGGTTATTGCAATGTCTGTCATACTCAACAACAAGCAATTATCCTAGTTGTTATGGCATCCATGCATCTCCAGATTTCCTGGGTACATCTCAATGCTCAATCACACCACAGTACAGTAATGAAAGCTATCCTAGTCCGTAAACACAACACGATCTTCACAGTTAGGAAACTTTCATTAATACATCACCAGTATCTAATCCTAAGAATCCATTCATGCTTCTTCAATAAAATGATCAGGTTTGAAATCACATATGTCCTGTCACTTTAATGTTTATTGCTTCAGTATTTTATTTTATGTGTATGAATATTTTGTGTACATGCCTGTCTGTGCACCAGGTGTGCAGAAGTCAGAAGAGTGCATTTGAGCTCCTGGACCTGAGGTTACAGGTGGGTGTGAGCTACCATTTGAATGCTAGAATTCAAACCTAAGTGTTTCGGAAGAGCAGCCAGTGCTCTTAACTTCTTTTTGTTTGTTTGTTTGGTTTGATTTGGTTTGGTTTGGTTTGGTTTGGTTTGGTTTGGTTTAGTTTGGTTTGGTTTGGTTTGGTTTGAGACAGGGTTTCTTTGTATAGCCCTGGCTGTCCTGGAACTCACTCTGTAGACCAGGCTGGCCTCAAACTCAGATATCCATCTGCCTCTGCCTCCCAAGTGCTGGGATTAAAGGCGTGCACCACTACTGCCTGGCTCTTAACTTCTAAGCTATTTTTCTAGCCTCACTTCAGAATTTTCTTTTTGATATATCCATTGAGTTTTATATTAAAAAATACCTTTGGCTGGAGGTATTTTTAGAATCTATATATTATGCTTCCTTCTCCAAATAATTTTATGTTTTAATTTATAAATTTATGGCTTTCACTTTTAGCCATGGGCTATCTATCACACTTTTTGATAGATAAGATGCCTTTATTTGATGACTTGGCATCATTGTGCTTTCTGTATCCCATTGATGGATACAATTGCTCCTGATCACTTTATTTTCTGGCATAATAAATATTTCAAGTACACTTATGTCAACTCTTCAAAGAATTGGAGATTCTGTTTGTTTTAGAGTGGTACCTAGATAATTCCATTTAGGTTTCTTCATTTAGGTACATTTTCCTGTACATTTATACAGGAAAATGTGCCTTCATATGTATTGAATATATACAGTTTGTGCTTATACATATTAACCTATATGTACCTTTATCCTTACATACACTGAAAACATGAACTTATATCGATATCTGTAACTCTTAATGTCATGGGCACTTTATAGGTAACATTTTTTTAAACCAGACTTGCAGCTCTTCCTTCAATATAAAAAATGGCTCTGTCAGTATCCTTAATGCAATCCATGTATCTCCTCATATGTGAACTATTGTACTGGCCAGCATAACCTTCCATCTTCTCAAAGATGCTGTACTAACATGCACTAAGCTCTGACTAGTCCTGCAGGACCATACTCAACAGGTCCTTATCTGCACATCCACCCACACACCACTGTGAGCAGCAACTCTGAGCTTGGATTGAGCTTTGTTTTCCAGTTTTCTTAGATTCAGACCATCCTCTACTGTCTTTTTCATAAAGAAATTTCCTTTCCAGCCTAGGTTCCTATACCATAGCATCTGCCATCTTTGAATACTGAATACATTTAATTTTCTGACTGAATAATACTCCATTTTATGTGTATAGTACATTGTACTATTCCATTCATCATTCATGGACATCTATGTTTTATTGGTAAAAAGGTTATTGAACATATGTTACGAATATAGTTGTAACCATTTTGTTAGAATCTCTGCTTACAATTATTTGGGGTGTGTACACAGAGTTGAATTTATGAATCATAGGGAAACCCTTTATTTTCTTTAAGGCGCTCCACATTATTTTCCATAGAGATCGAACCATAAATCTATTTTTATATTGCCAAAAATTTACTTGTGCAAACAAAGCATGAATGTTATAACAGTAATGAAATACTCAGATTGAACTTGAGGCTCATACCACAGGATAGCACTCATTACTGGTATTATAACTTATACACATAAAATGCTGTATCTATATACATATAATATACATCTATCTGTCTGTATTATAGATATATAGATGTGCATAAAACACACAAACACACATATATATCTCTATGTATGGGGAAGTCTTAGGCCCCATGTAGGAATCTACTAATATTTAACTGAGCTGGCATAGAATTATGTTCCGTTAATTTAATTTTGTACTCATAAAAAATGCTACTCTCAGCATTAACCAGAGAAGCCCCACTTCAAGATAAACTGAGGTGAAGTAAGGGACATATGACTACTGTAGTTGTTAATATAAATGAAAATTGAATGCTCAGTTATAAACAAGAATTTATTTTTAATGTTCTATAATTATTTATTTATTTACACCCCAAACACTGTCTTCTTAGTTCCCTTCTTACAGAGAACCTCCCCATATCTCCCTCTTCTTCACCTCTGAGAAGGCGAACCCCTACCCTGGCTATTCTCCCACCCTGACATATAAAGTATCTTCCAGATTAGGCACATCTCCCACTGAGGCCAGACAAGGCAGTCCTGTTGAGGAACAAATACCACAGTCAGCCTACAGCTTTAAGGGGGAGCTTCTACTCCAGCTGTTGGCCCCACATGGAGACTGAGCTACAAACCTGCTACATATGTGCCAGGAGCCTTATTCCATCCCATGTGTCCATTGGTTGGTAGCTCAGTCTCTGATAACTCCCAGAGGCCAGGTTAGTTGACTTTGTAGGTCCTCCATTGGGGTTTCAATCTCATCAGGGCCTTCAATTCTTCCACCAACTCTTTCATAAGAGTTGCTAATCTTTGTCCAATGTTTGGCTGTGGGAACCTGCATCTGTTTCAGTCAGATGTGTGGTAGAGCCTCTCAGAGGACAGTTATGCTAGTTTCTGTCTCTAACAGAACTATAACAGAGTCTCATTAATAATGCCAGGGATTGGTGTTTGCCCATGATATGGTTTTCAAGTTGGGCCAGTTATTGATTGGCCATTCCTCCAGTCTCTGCTGCAACTTTGTCCATGCATTTTTTTTATATAGGACAAAGTTTGGGTTGAACGTTGAGCTGGTGGGTTGGTGTCCTTATCCCTCTACTGGTGGTCCTTCTTGGCTACAGGAGGTGGCCTCTTCAGGTTCTATATGCCCATTGTTAGGCATCTTGGCTAAAGTTATCTGCGTTGACTCCTAGGAGCCTCCTCCATCTTGGGTCTCTGCCACCTGGGTGTTCAGGCAGAACTATTTCCAATTCTCTAAGAAACTGCCAGATTGATTTCCAGAGTGGTTGTACAAGTTTGAAATCCCACCAGCAATGGAGAAGTGTTCCCCTCTCATCACATTCTCACCAGTATCTGCTGTCACTTGGGTTTTTGAACTTAGCCATTGTGATTGATGTAAGGTGGAATTTCAGGATCATTTTTGCTTTGTATTTCCCTGATGACTAAGGACTTTGAACATTTCCTTAATGTACTTTTATGTGCATGTACTTTTATGTGCATGTACATTGCATTCAGACTTTCAATTGCCAGACCTATTATTAGAATTTTCCTTTTAGTAATTTCCCTTCATGGTTTTCTCTCTTCATTTCATCTGGAATGTCTACTGTTTAATCATGGGTCTCTTGTGTGGAAATTTAACATTTGTTCATATGCTCTGCTTTGTTGGTTTGAGAGCTACCAAGAGCTTTATTTTCTGATGCCTCTCTTGAATTTTGTTTTCCCACTATAATAATTTTAATCTCTATGAGATTTACTTCGTTTCTTTTTTTAACTGTTGGGTTTTGTTTGGTAGGTCTACCTTCTTTTCTGACTTCTCACTGGGTATAAGGTTTTGTGTCTGTTACTTCTGCTACTACTACAGTGTATAGTAGTAACATTACCCAGGTGGTTCCCCTCAGAACTCTCAACTCTAGACAGAGTTTAGGTATTATATAACCTCCTAAGTCAGCTAACAGTCACCTATTCTTAACAACCTTTCCCTTGGCCTTTTCTCTTTCTTACCCTTATCAATTCTTGCTGTCTTCCATTGCAGTGTGGGAGAAAGTAGCATTGAGAACATGCTTTCAATTTATCAGTTTTAACCTGAGAGGCTGCAAGCATAGCTCAGTGATTCAGTTATTCCCAGTTTTCTCAAAGCTGTGGGTTCTACCTACAGTCTAAACAATTCTAATAATAATAACTTGGTGTTAAATTTAGGCAAAGACCATGTGAATCAAATTGTGTATGAACCTCTGCCCATTAATTCTGTGCTTACAGAATTTGCTACTATGTATCTCCATATCAATTAGACCATCATATTTGGTGAACTCAGGTAAGGAGAGAATCTGATTGGAGCTTTTGGTCTTGCACTGTTGTAGGGCCGTGAAAGGGGTCTTGGTTTTGGTTGAAGCACTGGCTGGAAATAGCCCAGAGACCCAAGAGGTGTCCTTTGCCTGTGAGGGACAGGCATCTATTCCACCAATGCTCTCAAAATCCAGGCTCCTAACATGTGGTGTGAAACTCCATTGACCTACACTGTTCAGTCACATTCAGGGCAATACAGCCCCACCCAAAGAGCACAGGTAGAGGGTGTGACTACAGGCCTCAAGTCCTAGAGAGATTTACATACTAATGAGATACCTGAAGATTAAGCATTCTTCCCCAGCCCTTCCCTTTTTCTCCCTCCCTATTTAACTCAGGTCTGCCCTGAGTTTCATAGGGGTGCACCCAGACCATCTACATTCACCATGAACAATAAACTCTTGGAAACCCCAGACTTCCTCGTGTTTATTATGGCCTGCTGTCTTGTGACCATGGAGGACTTCCCTGCGAACTCAACCACTGGTCCACTGCAGTTTTTCAACACACTGTGATGTATCTGTCCTTACTTTCTCTGTGTCTGCCCTCTTCTGTAGCTCCTGTTCTATGAAAGTTAAACATCTTGTAAAATGAGTACATTTCCCTCATATTTTCCCCTCTCTTATCCTGAAGGCTTTTCTTGAGTTTATCTTTCATATTTAATTATATAGGTCTGATTATTGATTGATATTTTTATTTCTCAGTGAGATCTTCTACTTGTCTGATAAGAGCAAAATTGGCTTCCCACTGAGAAGCCAGAGAATATTTTAAATAGTACAAACAGTGAACTATATCTTTGATCACAGTCTAGAATTAACATTTTAAAAATGATATTTTATAAGTACACTGGCATTTTATTTTTTAAAGTGAGCAGGAAAGCATATATATATTTTTTCCATATTTTTCATATTTTTATTCCTGACAGCATGTATTTAATGTCTGCACAGAGATGTTTATTCTTATCAAACATCAGTACACAGAAGATGCAACTTATTCCAGTCTTAACTGTGAAAATTTTCTAGCACACTGTACAGTGCAGAGCAAAATAAACACCATATAAATGCCCTTATGTCAAGATCTAAGATACACACACACACACATACAGAATTGTGTGTCTGTAAATACCTATTGGGGCCTTCTTTTAGATTATGTAGAATGTATGTATATTTCTGTGTGTGTGTGTGTGTGTGTGTGTGTGTGTGTGTGTGTGTGTGAGACATGTGTAGGTACAGTTCACATATGTGTGTTGCCAAATGCTCATGCCTCTTTATTGCCCTCTCTCCATCTTATTTTGGCAGAGGCTGAGTATCTCTCTGACCCTAGAGCTCATCATTTCTAAACTGGTTCACCAGCAATCCCCAGAGTTCCCCTGAGCCTAATTAGGAGACAGCCTGTATGACTGGAAAGGATAGAGAATGAGAAAGGATCTCAGCCCTTTGAAAGAATCCAGAAGACAGTAAGTGAATCCCAGGCATTGGTCACTTTTTTATCCTGAGGGAATTTAGTTTTTCTTTGATTTGATTGTGACTGTGCCCTGGTTTAGTTTTTCCCTCTTGGAATAAAAAAGTATTTAATTCATTTATTATTTTACTAGAGCCCTCAGTGAAAAGACTTTGGGTATTGTAGAGAGTGTTTGGATGCTTTAGAGAGACCAAAGTTTTAAAGTGTTTGAATTTTTAAGGATTACATGACTTTAAAAGTTTGTAATAAGTTTTATGTTGTGGTATTAACATATGATATTGGTAGCAACAAGAAAGGAAAGGCTTTGATTTGTTAAATGATGTGTTTTTGTGTCAAGATGACATTTTTAGGATGTAAAATAAAGGGCTATAGCAGTAGATTTATGAACTCAGAGTTGGCCAGGATTTAAAGCAATTCAGATAATACGTTTAAGAAGGCAAACAACATTTCTGTACATAACCTAATTAGACCTAAATATATATATTACATTATATACAATAAATAAAACATTACTTGATAGTTTTGAAGCTGGATGCAGCAGGCACAATATTCATCACTTTTGAATGCCTGAATACAAGTTAAGAAAAGCCTCACATAAGTGAGTGCAGGTGAAACTGCTCTGTACTTTAAATAGTTTAGCCATTTGAATCAGTTTCCCTTATTAGTGCAAATTAGTTTTGCAAGTAAATATGTTTTCATGCTTCTCTACAATACACATAAGCACCCACATCACAGTGGAGTCTCGGATTAAATTACTGATCACAATTATAAAATGTGGTCCCGGTTTTGGAAGGCCTTTAAAGAGATGTGGCAGGGACCCAGATTGTTACAGGTGCCCTTCCTGTTAGCCTTCCAATTCTCATGCTCCTCTATTTCCTCTCTCTCCCACACTTTTCTATCTTCATGGAGGCAAATGACTAAACAACTTTCTGTCACTCCTATGAAATGTGTTTGGGCAAACAATTCTTGCTCCTTGGTGAGTGAATCAGTTTTCCGTAGCTATCACATAGTAACTGAGAAAATTAATCTATAAAGAGAAAAGGAAGAATTCTTGACTCAAACCTCTATACGTTGCAGGCATAGTTGCGGGAGGTCTATTGCTTTGGATATATGATATCATATCACAGTGGGAGCATGTGGAGCGACAACCTACTCTCCTGACAAACTACCTGCCAAAGAAGCAGAAGACTGAGGTGCTATAATTCTCTTCAAGGGTGTACCTCCTGAGAACTAAAGACCATATCTAAGACTCTTCTGCAAGGCCCACAGCACCTTCTGGTATCCCCCCCTTTCCCATACAGGACCTCCCAGTATCACCTCTTTTAGATGGAGTAACTGGTTGTGGTGGTGGTGGTGGTGGTGGTGGTGGTGGTGATTGTCAATCAACATCCAAACTGGAGCACCTACTTTGGAACAAAAGTCATTAAAATAATTGACAGCTATTAAGTACGGCACAGTGCATCAAGACCTTAAAATTAATCACATAATTTAATCATCAAAAGATTCCTCATATAAGATATAAAAATATGCATATATGCATTTATATACATACATGTGTGGATAAATATCTAACTTTACATGTATCCTATTGATTTATGTATTTGGAGCTCTTGGATTTCAACAAGGATTCATTGTGCTGCAGATGTGACTCAATGATTAGGAGGAGTTTTGCTCCGGTGGAGGATGTGTGGGTTCAGTCTGGGCACCTCCATGGTGACCCAGAATCATCTCTAACTCCATTAACTGCTTATCCAGCATGTTTTTTTCTAACCTCTGCAAGACCAGGCATTCATGAGCTACACATAGATATGTGCATTCAAATCACACAAATACATAAAATAAATACATCTAAAGAAAAAAAAAAAACAGAGGAAAAATCACAGTTGAACCCAAAATGAAGATATATGATTTCCATAAGAGTACATATTATGGTATAGAGTATCTTATGAAGATATCAGGCATACTCATGCATATAAACAATTGGTTAAGTACTCTATTTTTTTCATTTCAAAATGAATTCATGGTGTATATATAGCAGTCTCTGTAAATCACACAGATTTTTATACAAAATTGTTTCAATTTATTTGTTCTGTAATCTATAAGGCACTAGGCTTCGTGGAAATAAACTTAAGACATTTTTGTATCTGGAAACAGAAGTTTAGATGGGTTACAGTCCTCTTATGTTACAGAGAATTTCATCTATGTTAAATGGAACCACGGACTAGAGTCATGGTTTAGAAATAAAAGCATTTGGGTCTAGTTCCTGGTAACCACATGATAGTTGACAACCATCCATAACTACTGCTCCAGAGAATCTACAGCCTCTTGTGACCTCTGCAGGCACAAGATATGCAAGTGGTGCACATCCCTTCATGCAGGCAAAATAGATATGCAACAAAATAAAATAAATCTATAAAGGGTTTTAATTAAAGTTTGCCAGTAACACTCAAGCATATATCTTCTACTTGGTGATATATCTACCATCCTCAATTTTAAGTCTATACTGTATATACTTTTGTGTGTGAATTATGCATAAGCTATAAAATATATAGATCCCTATATATATACTCAAATGCACAGAATTGTAATCAATCACATGATGTTCTCATCAATTATATGAGAATTCTTATGCTATGTTGTGTTTGTGTCAGGCCATTGATAAAGAACTAAACCTGAATCATCCAACCACATAGCCTACAAAGTCGTATAATTTCACTTAACTGAAGTATCACCAAGTTTTCTATGTTTTAAATTATATAGTAATGCTATAGTAAAACTACCAGGCTTGTTTTAATAAAATGACTCATTTTATTAATAGTATAATAATAAAAAGAAGGAAATTTGAATCCTAGAACCACAGGTCTCTTAGGAAGGGACTGTCATCAACAGAGCAGACAAAGAGAACTAGGGATATAAATGGTGTAAGTCTCTTACTTCTCAGCTATAAGATGTGAAATGACTACTTAAGTTTCATTCTTGGCCAAAGAAATGAAGACATCTGTCAACAGAAACGCCACTTTATTCACTATGTTTAAGAATTTTGAATTTGATACGTTACTCATGAATTTGTAAATAATTAAAATAAAAGCAAATGCTTTCTATCACTTAGCACCTTGAAGATGCTTGTGCATACATACTCATGGGCAGAGATTTTTAGGTATCTGTCTCCAACAGAGTGTCACACTCATGCATCTAAAAACATTTTAGTAGTCATGTTTGTAAGAGCAGAAATATGTAAGCAAGGCCACAGTCAACAGCAAGGTTTCTCATCAATTGTCACATATACACATAAGATTTTATTGTTTTAGCGCATAAGAAAGATAAAGAGAATACAAATAAGTATCAGTTAAATCCCATGAATACTAGATTTAAAAAAAAATAGAAGGATACATATATCATATTTATGTAAAGCTTTTGAGCCTAAAAAGTAAGGAAACTGGAAAATTAAGGGCATGAATAGTTCATACATTGATAAGTGTCATATAATTGATATATACTATTGTGTGTTTGATATATGTATAGGGATCAATATATGTGATAGCTTCATTCACACAATCATCTACTATGTATATTAGATAATTGAGAATAGAAGCTATATCACAATGTAGAAGATGCATGCTTTAGTGTACTGGTAAAGTTTAATTGAAACATTTATTTTAGATTCAGGTTATTTAGGGTATTAAAGTGTTTTGCTTGCGAGTAGGCATGTGTACCACCTGCATATCTGGAGCCTGCACAGGTCAGGAGAGGGTGTGAGAGTCTCTGGAACTGGAGTTATGCATGGTTGTGAGCTCTCGTGTGGAGCTGCAACAATGTCTTCTGCAAGAGCAACAAATACTCTTTATTGCTGACCCATTGTTCCAGCCTCTGGTTTAATTTTCATCTGCATATCAGATGAACTAACTTCTTAACATATTTACTAGGAACCAGTTTGAGATCTTCTGCAAGAACAACAACTCTTCTTGACTCCTAAGCTATTGCGTTAGCACCTATTTTGTTTTGTTATTAAAAATAAATTCTTTTATACAATGTATTTTGGGTATAGTTTCCTTTCCCACAGATTCTCCAGATCCTCTCCACTCTGTCCATCCAAATCCATACCCCAGCAATTGCACATGAATCCAAATAGGCATATAGTGATAATAACAACAGCAACAACAACAGCAATATGGTAAAATAAAATCAAACAAGAATACGACGAAACGGACACATGCACAGAAGAAACAGAGCAGATAAAAGAATTCCAAGAAACACATGTGTTGGCACACACAGAAATCCCTTAAAAACAATAAACTATAAACCACGATATGTATACAAAGAAAATATGTGGTAAAATAAATAAATAAATGCAAATAAAATCCCTGACAAAGTATTTTGAAACAGAAGAACCCAAACCCCAATTGAGTTTGTTTTTTGTGGACCATCTACTACTGGGCTCTTAAGATTGGTTTGTAAAACTTGGTTGACATGAACTAGTTTTTCACTTGCAAACCATTATCAAAAGGAGATAGTTTCTGGGCTTGTGTGTACTTCTCTCAGAGCTTGTACTCTGTTTGAGTTAGATTTGTGCAGAGATCCTACGGTCTCTGTGAGTTCTTATGTGCATATGTTTTGAAGGCCTTTTTTGCTTGGTGTCCTCCATTCTTCCTGGCTTATACAGTCTTTCTTCCTCCCCTTCTCAGCTTCCTAAATTCTGAAAGGAGGAATTTGATGGAGACATCTCACGTAGCATTGAGTGTTCCAAGGTCTCCCAATCTGCAGATTTCCAGATGTGGGTCTCTTTATTTGTTATTGCCTACTGCAGGAAGAAGCCTCGCTTATAATCTATCCCATATTTTCATTTTAGAATGTTCCTATTTCCTATGTTTTATGGGTACATGGTTCGTTCTTTCTTTTTCCTTCTTGTTAGTTTGTTAAGATTGTCACACAGTGAATTTGCTCACATTCACCTCTGTCCTTCACTCATCTCAGATCCCCTATTTCTTTACCTACAAGGTTTTGATCTCTTTTCTCTTTTTAAACCACTGAGTCCAACCTATGATATCCGTACACACCTGGAGATATGGTTTTACACTACAGCATGGTCTACGTGTCTGGGACCATACATTTACAAAAACCTGACTCTCTACCAACAGCTATCAATTGCCAACAGCTATATTCAGCTAGAGGAACGACTAAATTGCAGTTCAGGCTCTACCTCCCTCCCCTGAGCACCATGATCACCATGGATCACAGCTGGTAGACCCTGAGAGGGGAAGCAAGGTGTAACAATTAGGAGCTAAGTGACCCCAGATGGTGGAGCAAGAGCAGACCCTTGGAAGGCAGCTTCAGTGAGATAAATCATTTTAATAATGGTGGTGGAGGGGAACAAAGAAAAAAATCTTTGGGGGGTGAGCAGGGGAGATTGTGGCAGTGTGCATCACTGACAGGGCCAGGGTGCAGTGGATGCCTCATTTGTATCAGGAGGAATCCCAGGTGTTGGTGGACATGACTTTATAAGGGGAGAGGAAGTTTAACCTAGCCACCTGGCTAACTTTACCTCTGGTGGAACAAAAGTTGGGACACAGTGCTTTGTGTACTGGGACACACAGGCTTGGGGTGGGGGTGCAATTCTACTCCTTCCAATCTCAGAATGACATTTCTGGGGTTTGGACATACCTTGACCTCACTCTTGCTCAGGGCCTGCTCCCCGATTCAGTTCTATAGGTCCCCAGCCTCATACTTAACCACTTGCCTTCTCTATCCTGGCATTTGTTCCAGTTTGAGTTGAGCTTCCACAGGTCTTACTCATCTTATGACAACTACTGTACGTTTATATGTACTACTCTCCTACTATAATGTGAAAAATTTCCTTGTAGTCATCCACTGCCTATGGCTCTTAAGCTACTTCTTCCCCCTTGTCTGCAATGACCTTAGATCTCAGAGTCTTGGGAGAATGTGGTGTAATATAAATGGTAAGCGTTCTTCTGCCTCTTTTTCTCTGAACACTGAGCCTTTGTATGTCTCTATGTTAATCACAATCTCCTGCAAAAAGAAGATTGCCTGATGAAAGTTAAAAGATGCTTTAATCTCTGGCTATAGTAATTAGCCATTAGGAGTTTGTTTAATGTTATGCCCATTTAGAAGAATAATAGTATTAGTAGCTCCCCTAAGGCCTATGACCTGTCTAGCTATAAGATCTTGGATTAATTATGGAACAACGTATGGGATTCAATTTTGGGCATGAGTGTGAATTCCAATCAGAAATTGGCTGGCTAGTCTTATGTCTTTGAAAGTGGCTTTGTCTTGTAACCTCATGGTACAGCAGGCAAACCTGGGTAAAGGAGGGAGTAGTTCTGGCTCTGGTCTCAATGATGTTATGAAGCAGTTGAATGGTATGGAATTGACTAGAGATGTTCTAGCAGCACTGTATGTAACTCAGATGTAAAGTTGGAGAAGGAACTGAAACTACATAAAAGGCCACATAAATCAGAATGTTATCTACAATCTACCAGTTATCAGTCATCATTATTACTTCAGATCTCAACAATTTCACTATTATTCCAGGAAATAGATGAAGACCAAACACAAATATGTATATTTTTATGATGGTGAAACTTGACCCCAGTTCTTTTTATATGTGAGGCAGATCTCCTAATACCCACAGACCCGTTGCCTCAGGTCTGCAAGAACCAGGATAGTGATAGCTTAATTCACAGTTTAACAATTGTGAATCTGGGGGAGTCTGATGCTTCAGGGTAAGAGAATATGCCATAAAGCACAGAGCAATTATGATGACATAGCTGCAACCAAGTCTAAACTCTTACAGCTTCTTCCTTAATGCACGAATGAAAATCTATTCTGGCAATAAAATCTGATTGCACAAAAACAAAGGCACCATTTTCAGAACAAAGTCTGGTTCCAGACTGTTTAGCGCTTGTCATGTTTATGTCTTAAATGGCTGGTTATCAATAGTTGTCTTGTCTAGTTCACTCGTGGAACACAACAGGACATAAAATGTTCATTTCAATATTTGACAGTGGGAAATTTTAAAATCTGTGGCCTTGAACATGTATGCTTCAAGAAAATACTGAAAAGGAGTCTTTACCTATGACTGAGAAGCTATTGAACTTATAGAAGAAAAGAACCCATTTTCTTCTAGAGGATGATCCCAGGTAGGTCAATCACATCAAGTGGATGGACCCCCATCTCAAGTATATTGGGCACACATACTTGAATCCAGTGAATCATTTAAATAGGACACAAGTTTAGGATTAGATATGGATATGGGATTTCAATCTTGGATAATTAGGTAAGGATTAGGGGATAAATATGATCAAAAACATATGGCATGCTCAAAGAATTAATTAAGAAATTATACTAATAAAAATAAAATACTAGAAAAATATAAGGACAAAAGTCAGAAAAAGCATCATCTCCCTTTCCGTATGTCATATCTATAAGAACTAAGAACCTTTTCCATCACCAACTTGGCTCAACATCTCCAAATACATGAAAAAAAGAAGTAAGTCCTACTGTGAGTCACACTCATGCATTTAAGTCGTAATAACACAAAAGTAGCAAAAATGACCATTGTCCAAAATAACCTTGGAAATTCTGGACTAAAAATGATTATATATGGAAAAGCATAAAAATTAATTAACAAAAGAAAAGTATTTCCAGGCATGGTGGTATAGATAGCCCTGTGATGCCAGCTTTTGGGTTACTGGAGGACTTCTGGTCTAAGACCTATCTAAGCTTTGTAGTAAGATGGTTTAAAACAGTGTTTCTCAACATTTCTAATACTGTGACCCTTTAGTACAATTCCTTATGTTGTGGTGACCCCCAACCATAAAATTATTTTTATTGTTATTTCACTGTAAATTTGCTACTGTTATAAATGGTAATATAAATATCTGTGTTTTGCAGTGGTTTTAGGTGACCCCTGTAAAAAAAGTTGTTCTTCATCTAAAGGTGTCACAACCCATAGTTTGAGAACCACTGGTCTAAAACAAAACAAACAAAACAAAAACCAAAATTTTAATGATCTTATATACTATAAAGAGACACTCCTTAGATATTTATAGTTAATAACCCAGGCAAGATAATTGCATAATTAATTTGCATATTTTAAATGAGTAGATTAATTTTTGAGAGATGTAAGTGTACGGGACTAATTTACAGTGAAAGACTAAGAGTTTGTGAAATATCATTCACCTAATTTAACTCTCAAATCACTTGATGCCATATGATTTTTCTAGTGTTTGTTTAGGAGAAAGCATGTTCAGTTGTGACTTCACCACATCTGCGAGTGACCCTTCTCCCTTAAATGGACATCATTTATATCAACTTTTCTGTGGCTTACTAAGAACAATGAAAAAGAGGATGCATAAGGAACATCTAAAAGAAGAGACTTTGAGTTCATATAGCCAGGTTGCAATCCTGCATGAGATCAAGTTGTCAGCGCAAAGTTCTTAAGCATTAGAGTAAGAGGCAAGGATATGTTAAATTTTCAATAAGGTATTTTATAACATTTTATGGTTAGACTCTGAAATGTATGTCTTTTGCAGGATCCTGTTTTAAGTGCTTGATCCCTAAGTGTTGTGACATTTTGAAGTCTTTGGGATCACAAGACATGGTGCTGGGCTTGTGGGAGTAGGTAAGGAAAGCTAGGTCTTTGGGGATTTCAGTGGTAGTGACTCTGGTCTGGGTAGCTTCTTGTATCTGCTGGCTGCCATGGAACACTACCACAAGTTTCTGCTGCAACATATAGAGTTGCTTTTCCTTACACAGTACTACATGAATGTACCAAACCCAACTAAGCTGAAGGATACTTATTAGGAGCAAAAGTGAAAAGAGGAGGAGAAGGAAGAGAAAAAGGAGGAAAAGCTGTTATGCAAAACAAACTTTAAATTTACTTCCACGATTGTATAGTATATGAGTTCAAAGTTCAAGAGCTTCTAGAAACTCTCTCAGACTGTTCATCAATTTTCAACAGTATTTGTATATTTGTCAAAGACTTTCAAGCATTGGAGAGGCTCAAAAAATAAATTATTCAATATTGTCAGACACTGAAACAATAAAAGGTATGCATTTTTTTCTGTGATCTATGAAACATTAGCCTCAAATCTCATAACTTTAGGATATTTTCTTAGCAAAAATATAATATATTGGTATTTTCTTATGCAACATAGGTAGAACTCATTGATGTAGGTTACTAACAACAACAACAACAAAAAGAACACAAGCCAATTGTTTATTTTCTATCATTTTTATTGAAATTCGTATTATAAAATATTACCTTGTGTTTAAAAAGAAAATGCAAAAAACTTAGAAACTCTAAAATACAGTTTTATACCATGGGTAGCAAAATAATTTAGTAATTAACAAATAATGAAAAGATGAAAAGAAGAAAATAGATTGGATAAAAGCATAATTTAAGGTAAGACGATGAATTTTATTTTTTCCTTAACTCTTTAACTCTTCTGATATCTCCTTCAAGTTATTTCTTCAATGTCTTACAATTCTATGTTACAAATCTTCACTTTCTTGGTTAGAGTTATCCCAAGAATTTTTATATTATTTGACACTATTGTAAAAAGTGTTACTTTCTTGATTTCTTCTCAATCTGTTTGCCATTTGTATACGAAGGGTACTGATTTTTGTGAGTTAATTTTGTATTCAGCTACTTTGCTGAAAGTCTTATCAACTTTGCAAGTTTCTCAGTAGAATTTTTAGGCTCACTTATGTATGCTATTACATCATCTACAAGTAAAGCTATTTTTACTTCTTTCTTTCCAATTTTGAGCCCCTTGATCTCCCTCACCTGTCTTATCACTCTAGCTAAGTCTTCATGTACTATATTGCATAGGTATGCAGAGAGGGGATACCTTTATGTTCCTGATTTCAGTAGAACTGCTTTGAGTTTTTCTATATTTAAATTGATGTTGGCAATGGGCTTTATTATGTTGAAGTATGTGACTTCTGCCCTAATCTTTCCAAGAATTTTATCAATCATTAAGGGGTATTAAGTTTTGTGAAAGAACTTTTCTATATCTGATGAGATTATCATGTGGTTTTGTCTTTTAGTTTGTTTATATCATGGCTTACATTTTAACACTACCTCTCTAGGATAGCATATACTTGACCATAGTAGAGGATACTTTGTATGTGTTCCTGGAGTTTGTTTTCCAGTATTGAGAACTTTTACATCTATGTAAGGGAAAAGAAAGTGTCTGTAGTTCTCATTTTTGTTGGGTTTTATACAGTTTGAGTACCAGAGTTACTGTGGCTATATTAAATAAATTGAACAATATTACTTCTCTTTTTATATTGTAATAATTTGAAGAGTATTGAAACTAACTCCTCTTTGAAAGTATAGAACTAAGATCAGCTGGCCCTGGGCTATTTTTGGTGAGGAGACTTTTAATGGCTTCTTCTATTTCGCTAGGGTATTCAAATCTATTTAAATTGTTTATGTCATCTTGATTTAACTTTGATGTAGGTGGTTTGTATGGAAAAAAATGATCTATAACCTTGAAATTTTCCAATTTGGTAGAGTACAGTTTTTCAAAGTATTTCTCCATGATTCTTTGGATTTCTTTGGTATTTGCTCTTATGTTCTTGTATTCTTCACTAATCTTGTTAATTTGGAACTTCTCTTTTTGCCTTTTAGTTAATTTGGCTAAGGGTTTATCAATTTTATTGATCATTTTCAAAGAACCAATTCTTTGTTTCAATGATTCTTAATACTGTATTTTGTTTGTTTGTTTCTATTATATTGATTTTATTCCTGAGTTTGATTATTTCTTGTTGTCTACTCAGTTTGGGTGTAAATTTTTTCTTTTCTTCTAAAACTTTCAAGTGTGCTATTAAGTTAATAGTATGAGATCTCTTTGAGTTTGTATGTAGGAACTCAGTCCTATGAACTTGCCTCTTAGAAGCACGTTCATAGTATCCCATGAATTTGGGTAGGATATGAATTTGTTTTCATTAAACCTACCAAAAGAAAACTACAGATTCAATTTAATCCCCTTATCGCTCACAGATCTTGAAAAGACAATTTTAAGCTTCATATGGGGACACATATACACACACACATCCAAAAACAAAACAAAACAAAAACAGGATAGTTTAAAATTCTAAATAATAGAGAATTGTTAGACATATCACCAACTCTGATTTCAAGTTATACTATAGAGCTATAATAATAAAAAGAGCATTCTGTTGGCATAAAATCAGACATGGCATGTCAATCAATGAAATTAAATTTGAGACTCAGAAATAAACCCACATACCCATGCATACCTGATATTTTTTAATCAAGAAACCAAAACTACACACACACACAAACACACACACACACACACACACACACACACACACACACAGATACACACAGACACACACACAGACATACACACACACACACACACACACACACACACACACACACACACACCATCTTCAACAAATGATATTGGTCAAAGTCAATGACTATAGATCCACAGTTATCACCCTAAGCTAAACTCAATTCCAAATGGATCAAAGACCTCAAAATAAAACCATTTAGACTGAAGCTGATAGAAGAGAAAATAAGGAACAACTCTGAACTAAATACAGGAAAAGACTTTCCAAACAGAACACCATTATCTTAGGTACTAACATCAACAATTAATAATCAGGTTTTTTGAACTAAAAAGATTCTGCACAGCAAAGGGCCTTATCATTCTGACAGAATGAGAAAAGGTGCATACCAACTATGCACCTGATAAGAGTTAATGTCTAAAATTTATAAAGATCTAAAAAAATAACCTAGATATAATGAAAACAAACAATTCAGTTAAAAATGGTACAGATACAAACAGAATTCTCAAAAGAGAAAACTTAAGTGGTGAGAAATGATTCCATGTCCAACATCCTTAGACACCAGAGAAATACAAGTCAAAACTCCATTGAGATTTAATCCTACACCTATCACAAAAAAGCAAATGATGGCTCATGCTGGTGAGGATGTAGAGTAAGGGAAACACTCATCCGTTGCTGGCAGGACTGTAACTTGTATGAACACAATGGAAATCAGTGTGATGGTTCCTTTGGAAGGTAAGAATCTATTTATTTCATTCAGCCATACCTCTCTTTCACATATAGTTAAACAATGCTTTATCACACCACAGAGACAAACACGCTCTTTCTCAAACATGTTCATTACTGATCTATGTGTAACAGTCAGATATTTAATATAACCTAGATGTCCGACAACAGATAAATGGATAAAGAAAATGTGCTACATTTACACTGTGGAGTATTACATACCCCTTAAAAATAAAATTTAAGAATAAATAAATAGAACTAGAAAAAATTAACCTGAGTGAGTTAACATAGACCAGAAAATCAAATATGATATTAGTTCTTAAGTCAATGATGACCAAGCAACCAATCCACAGAATTACAGAGATTAGGTATAGAGTAAGGGAATAGGATGTACAAACAAATCTCCCTTCTAAAGGGAAATAGAATATATATGGAAGAATGTGGGTGATTTGAATAGGAGGATCATTGGGGAGGAGTAGCGAAGAGGGAGGGAGTACAGGAGCAGACAGCAAAGCTAAAGGTCATTTGACAGGTGGTATGGAAACCTAACACAGTGAAGCTTGCTATAATATATTCATACATTAAGGTGATCTAAATGAAATCACCAAATAATGGAGGAGACAAAACCTCAATTGAACATCTTTCCTCACCTAGGCTATTGTTAAGAGGCTATTAACAAATTACAGCAAGGGAATATTGCTGAAGTCAACACTTATACAACTCATTGAAGATGGAGAAATCAAGCTGGTGCCTACACAGAACTTTTCCCTTACGTCTTTGATACAGGAAGGTATTCTGCAGGCCACCAGAAGAAAAACAAAACACCAACCTAGCCACAAGCCTTTTGATCTACAATGCAGTCCTGCCTGGAAGACATGCTAGTGGAACGGTGGCAAGAAAGTTTGTAGGAGTATTCAACCAATATCTGATTTGACTTAAGGCCCCCTCCATGAGATAGACTCCATACTTGACACTGCTTAGATGACCAAGAACCTTAGAGTAGATAGCCCAGGAACCTAGGACAAATGTAAATAAAATATCCAATAAAAAATGTAAAAAAAAAATAATGTATATAAGCATTTATAGTTCATCATTATAATGTAGCAATATATTCCCCTTTGTTTTACTAGATTACCACAGTGCCTACCAGTCGTGAATAAATTTATGTGCTTGTTTTTCATATTAAAGCAAAATGGTTATGAAAATAAAAAAACCAAACAAACAAACAGACAAAAGACATAGCAATAAAAATAACTCCTAATGTTATTCTGCTATACTCATAGATTAGTGCCTTGCTCAGCTATCATCAGAGAAGCTTCCTCTTATGGTTCCAGACACTATGCAGAGAGTGAGAGACCTAGAAACATTCAATGCTAAAAAGAACATCCCCATTAAATCCTGCTACTAAGGACTCAGGGAACCCTGCAGAAGAGGATCTGAAAAGAGTTTAAGAGCCAGAGTTGATGAAGGATACCAAGGAAAGAAAGCTGTGGACAGATCCACACTAGATGGATAAAAAGACCCAAAGGAGAAGTAGACACAAGTCCCTATCCCTAATCCAGAAACTTTTTCCAATTGATAACCATAACCATTTTCAAATTAAAATTTTGTTTTCTCCAAAGAAATTTCATTGAGGAAACAAACTATTCATATGTGTAGGCTTCATGCCCACCAGTAGAGAGCCAGCAGAAAACAAACCCAACCTTTGTAGGTTCCTTGTCTCATGGTGTGCTAAAGTTTTTCTTCTTTATTTCATTTTGTTATTTTTATTTTATTTCATTTTTATTGACTTTTCTTTTTCACCCTACAGGTATTTTGGATATATATTATGGCTTCCAGTTGGGTGTTTTTATGTTATTCCTGAGTGTGTGAATGAGTGAGTCTTTGGATCCAGACCTGTTTCTTGTGCCTTTTCTTCTGTTTGTTTTGTTATGTCCTATACTGATGTGTTAGATTTTGTTTTGTCTTGTTATATTTTATTTTCCTCCTGTCCCTTTATATTGTATTTCACTACTATCCCTTAGAAGCCTGTTTGTTTTCTTATGAGATAGAGGTAGATCTGGATTGGAGGGGATGTAAAAAGGAACTGAGATGGGAGGAGTAGAGGGAGGAGGACAAAAATTAGAATATATTGTGTGAGAGAGATAATCTATTCTCAACCAGATAAAAAGTAAAAACAAAATACCAAAAGGCAAAATTGTATGGGAAATGAATAAAAAATAACCTTAAAATATGTTATGAATAATTTATCACATCCCAGAATCTATTCAGCTGTACTTTGGATGCTCTGAGAAATTGTTATAGCACAGCCCAAATGACTTGGAACCATTGAACTGTACCCTTCTCGTCAAGTCTATCCCCTCTGTCCCCATGACAGCTTGGCATCTAAGGTTCAGTTTATTTCCCTCTTAAGTTTTTCTTATTTTCTCCTTCTGGATTATTCTGAAGGTGTTAGAACTAACTTTGGTTCACATTTCTACTACTATATACCATGCTTATTAAATTCTCTTTAGAGTTTGTCTTGTTTTTCCTGCTCTACAGTAAACAAAATTATTTTCCCATTCTGACTATGGAGTTTCATGAGTATTAATGTAAGAACAGACTTTCTTGCTGTCTTAAGCCTTTTGCAGATTATTGTGAGAAATAATTTCGAACTAATATTGTTACCAGTGCCAAGCTTTGTATCCAGGCTTGAGAAACAAGGTGTGTGCCTTTAAGGAGTCTGCAACCTTGTTTACAAGACAGTTGGGGGGTGGAGGCTGGTTTCTGCTCTTAGGAACCCTTAGCAGGTGACAAATATGATAATTGTCTTTGAGTACATCTGGAAATGGATCTGCAAATGAGGAAAATTACAAAAATAGAAAAGATAGTTTAATTTTCAATAAAGTTTGCAGCAGGTTAGTTAACAATGTCAGTCACTCATTATTTCATAGGCAGGGGAGAAAATGCAATTGCAGAATACAACTGTGGAATATATTGGGATGCTATCATCAAGCCCAGCATGACTTTTATTGTTTGAATAAAGCTCAGTGCTATGCTCTGCAGCCTAATAAACACTGGAGTGCAATTCAGTGACTTCTATTCCCAGCTGCTCTTTGTTTAACATGAAGCCCAGCTACCAACATTTCAGCTCCAAGCTTGTGACTCTCTGAGTGTTTAAGCATTTTTAAAACTACATTTTTTTTAAAGCATCAAGTGGAAACTTAAGGGTCACTCTCTGGCTATCGAACCCTCTTCTGTATTCAAGGGACTGATGGGTGTAGAGAGTAGAGCAAGTACTTAAAGGCCAGTTGTAGGTAGGCACACAGAAACCTACCCCACCCCCCAAGTCTAGAATCCACTCCCATGTGGGACTTCTTGTATTGTAATGTTCTGTTGTTCCATCTGCAAAGCTCCTGCTGCTATTCAGATGTGAGGTCCCCCATATGTTCAAGTGTTTGAATGGTGTCTCCAACTGAAAACACTGTTTGGGGTTGTCACAGGGTCTTCAGTAAGTGGGACATCACTGGAGGAAACAAGTCTCTAGAAGAAGGTCTTATTTGTTACATGTGAACCTTCTAATGAAAATATGATACACAATAGAATTATTTTACACATTTGTTAACACAGTGCTTGCATTAAAATAAACATAACAACTAGGGCATTGTTACTTGCTCTCAGGTCATAGTAAAATATACAATAATAATTAAAGACTAAGAAAAATGAAATCATGAAATTTGCAGGTCAGTGGGTAGAAGAGAAAAAAACTATATTGAGTGAGGTGATACAGCCTCAAAATGAAAAAAATTGATATGTTGCCTATATTTTTTATATTCTATCTCCAAGTCTTTAGATTTTAGTAGATAACATGGAGTAACCCCAGATGCCAGGGAGTATAGAGTACTGGGAAGAGAAGGTTCTCCAGAGAGGGGAGGTAGAAGGACACAGAGAAATGGGGAAATGGATTGAGGTGCTTCACAGGGCACGGGGAGGGAGGGTAAGAGAGAGAGAGGTGGAGGAGTAAAAGGAGAGATAAATAACACTATGAATATTTGAAAAGCCACTGGGAAATATATTATTTTGTAAGCTTAGTTAAAATATAAGTATCTCAATGTGAAACATGAAATACCGAAACTTCTAGAAGAAAACGTGTAACACCCTAGCACAATATAGGCACAGGAAAGGACTACCAGGATAGAAATGTATTTGGTCAGTAATTAAAGCCCCAAATTGACAAATGCAATCTCATAAAATATACAAAGCTTCTGTACAGCAAAGAAAATGATCAGTGAGAGAAACGGCACCACACTGAGCACCAGAGATTTTTTTTGCCACCTATACATCTTATAGAAGATTAACAGCTACAATATAAAAAGTCCACAACAAAGAATCAAGAAAACAAATCACCCAATTAAAAAGAAGGCCCTTTATCTGAACAAATAGCCCTTAAAAGTAGAAATAAAAATGGCTAAGAAATATGTGTATGTCTTTAAAGTTATACATGATGTGATTATATTTCCCCCAAGAGCCATAGACAAGCAAAAAAACCTCAGTGGTGCTGAGCACAAGAATACTTCCTATAAGTTGTTGGCCAGGAGAATCCAAGAGTCTCACCAAGCAATATAGGTCCTTGTTATTGTCCCTGGTTGCTCCCTAGAATGAGAAGTTAAGATTCTTTTGTTGAGGACCCCACATAACTCAGACACAGGACATGGAGAAATTTAGCTGATATGAGCCTGGAATCCTCCTTTCTAGAGACTAGCCTTTACAGTATCGCATAGTGCTATGCAAGATGTCAATAGAGAAAAGCTAGCTTTACATCCTATGAACTACAACAATGACTGGACTGACAAGCTATTCCTAGTAATATGGAATCAGTGGTACTTTTAGCTTGGGGGTAACCCATATCTGTTTAACTGAACTCAAGGCCCACTCAATAGGAGAGAATTTGCATCTGATACTGAAAATCCAGAAAGATATCTATGGCTCTTCTAGATCCTGGAGAAAAACCTACTACTACTGCATCTCTGAACCAGTATAATTTCAAGCTAAATTCTAAATACTTATTCTTATAGCCACTGATAAGTATAGGTCTCTCCTCTTGCCAAAGAGGCTTCTCATGGAAGCAGATAAAGCAGAAATCCACAGTGAAACAAAAACACAGAGACGATATGACTGTAATGTACCATCCTGCAATTGGTGCATCTACAATGTCACCCTTACTTCTTTAGGTCAGAAAAAGATTCCAAAGATGTGGCAAAAATATTATATGATCCAGAGAGTATCAGGATGATTACTGTAAAATAGCATCTTCTAGATATTATAGGGAAGCTACATCTATAAAATCTCAACAATATGATTCCCTAAACAGGAACTTTCTAATCATAACACCAGCCAACACATCAATGTAGATAATGGAGTTGATGGAAATTTCACAAGCCCCATCTCTAGATGAAGAGCTGCAGGCATCCAGTGGTTGCTAAGAGACCGAGAGTCAGTCTTGTCAGGGATTAGCTATCTGGCAAGTTAACTTATTCAAGTGGTCAGCTCTAAGTACGTGTACATAGAAGGAACGCTAATGATGTGTGTGTATATCTGTAAAACAAGGACATAAATTTGGGAGGAAGTTGGGAGCATGGAACTAATGAAACACAACACTCATGTACGGAATACTTAAAATCAAATTAAAAAATTGCATAGTTATACAACTGAAGTTTTAGTGTTTAATATTTGAAGGTTATTGAGAAACATTGCCCAAAGGTCCCAGAAAAGAACAAAAATTACAGAAGATAAAATTGAAAACTCTTGTAATTGGCCAAATAAATGCTCAGTCAAATGAGATCTAGGGCAGCAGTGGTTCAGGTGGAGAGAAGTGGGAAGGGGGCGGAAGGTAAGGTTTAAGGGTTATCGTAACTGAAATGGAGGTGTAATGTTTAAGAGGAAATGAAGGTGGCTTCTGTAAATTCAAGGACAGATTTTCTGCTGTTCATTTTTGGAGATGATACTGAGCAAATCCTTCTACCAAAGGGCAGCTGCACCAAATAGGCAAACATTTATGAGTGACGTATTCTAGAATTCCAGGTCTGAGCATCAGCCTAGCACACAGACCACCCTAGCTTAAGACACCACCCTTTAGCACTAACCACATCCCCCTAGGTTGGGTTTCAGCTTATGCTAGAATTCTACAAAATTCATTTTTACTGTATCACCTGGGTCCAATCTCAGCAGGGTTGGAAAGACAGAAATAAAGGCAGAAAAGGAATAAAAGCCTTGTTTCTTCCAGATTTTTTGTCTATTTGGGCTACTTAACAGTTAACTGCTCACTCTCCCTGTGGCTTCTGTCTCAATCTCCAGGCTCTGTATTCTTTTTTCCAGAAATGGTCCTTCCATGCTCCTTGAAACAAGAGTCCAAGCCTGAATGTCCTTCCTTCCCACATGTCCAAATGCTAACCCTGCTATATACTAAACATCAGAGCCTGGCAATGCTACCTCCTCAAAAGCATGAGGATCAGCTCTTCAAAATTTTTCCTTCAAGTTAAACTTCTTGAGTTAGGACCTGATCTGGAAGCTGCTTCCTGATGTTGCTGAAACCGAAGACCTATTCATTCTCTCTTGTGTCATATTCTGTACAAGCTGACAACTTAGATTAAATACATAACTCTAGTCATTTTTTGCCTTTATGTGCACAAAGGAAAACTCTATATGGAAAGGCAGAAGAGCAGAGATGATTATTTGAAACTGGTAATTGTCCATCAAAGCTGGCTCTCGACTCTGTGAGACTTGATGGACAACTGCTTTGAGTTCACCATATTATCAAAGTAATTACACATTGAATAAAAGTCACACTTCAGATTTTGAAGTTTGATGGTTTTGACCTGCAATTCTTTCTATCTTTGACACACAAGAACACCTTTAATGAGTCAGAATAAGAGTCATCCCTCCATCCTGTGTCAACAGGACTGACATTCTACAGTAAACCATGCTGCTCAGACATATTGTTCAGTAAGTAAGAGATATCTTGTGCATGTTTTAAAGTATACTCAGCAGAGTATGGATTTGTGTGCATGTAATTCTACCATAACTAGAAGATTGTCTATTGTAAAAAACTTCTGATTCCTCAACAATTTAGATTTCTTTCTTTTCTTTTTCTTATATTCTCTTGTGAATTCTTTAAGACTTCTCAGATGTTGGTCACTTTCAAGAACAAATAAACACCATGGATTCATTAACTCTGTGTGTGTGTGTGTGTGTGTGTGTGCACACGCATGCATGCTTGTGTTTGTATTAATTTATTTTTATGCAGATAAAGTTTATTGGTTTTGAATGACTAAAGAAAATAACGGATAGAAAACAAGATGTGGAGAAAGATAGAAAAGAGTCTTCAGTTCTATGGCATGATAGAAGTTGCTAGTTGCTTGCTCAGAATGTATCCCTTACTTATTAAGCAAAAGAACAATCTTATTTGCACTGCTAATCACATACTGAGCTCCAATCACCTAGAGTATACTTGGGTGTTAGATAATGAAACGAATGAGACAAACATTGACCGTGATATTTGGACAGAATCTTTAAAGGGGATAGGATCTCACAGGAACACATAACAAGGTGGTTTGGATGAACTCTCTCCATCATCTTGGGCATCTGAATACCCAGTTGTGATGTTCTTTGGGTAGGCAGAGGAAATACGTCACTGGAAGACTGGTTTTTTAGAGTTTTAAGACTCACTCCAATTCTAGATGATACTCTCTACTTCCTATTTTAATTCATGATCCAAGTCCTCAGTTTCCTGCTTCTGCCACCATGCTTTATACTTGCTGACATCTCTCCCTACTTTGGTGGACTCATACCTAGATGTCAAATACAACCTACCTTCTCTATGTTGCCATTCTTGTGGTGTTTTGTTACAGCCATAGAAAAAGAACTAAATAAATGTTGGTACCAAGATCATAGAGTAGTGCTGTCATAGCCTGGCTGTGGATTTTGGAATAGTGTGGAAGATTTTGAGGAGTTTAGACTGAACATGTTGAATGCTGTAAGCAATGCTTAATGCAACATCTTGGTAAAAACCTGGCAGAGAGTGTGAAGAGGTGCAGCTTAAGAGATTTCAGAGGAAATAGTTTTAGCAGTTGGGCTAGGGGCCATTTTTGCTGTTTTGGCAATGAATGTGGCCGCATTTTACTCTTGTGCTATTAATTGCATGAGGTTATATTTCAAAGTAGTAGATTAATTTCTTTCATGGAATAAATTTCAAGGCAGCTTCATATTGACTCTGCCATGTTGTTATTAGTAATCACTCTTCTCTAGCTCTATAATGAAAAATAGCAAATAGGGTTAAAATAAATACAAAATGCATAGTTCTGTGAGAAAAAAGATATTGGTAATCTCCATGTTACAGTTAATGCTTATGGTGGAAGAGAAGCTACAGTTGTTAAGAAAGATGCTATTAAATTGTGATTTCAGGATCCATGCTGGAATAAAGGAAAGCACGCCCTTGGGGTAATACTACTAACTACCACCACCACCATCACCACCACCACCAACCCTGGCTGTGATTCCAACTGCTGAAAGTAAAAAGTCTGAGGATTTTTCCACTCTTAAAAAGCAAACCTAAAAACTCCAAATGTGGTTCAAGCAAGAGAGGGTCCATCCCCAACTGGCAGCTAATCTTGACAGTGTCATCTGTGGAGTGGTGTCTTTAGAATAATGAGAATGCCCTAGCTTCTTTCACTTGTCCCATGGTTGGCTTGCTAACATGTCTCCCCACTGAGAAGGACACTTATCTCTCTGGAATTTTAAGTCCAAATAAATCCTTCCTTCTCTAAGTTGCCATGGTTACGGTGTTTATCATAAACACAGAAAAATAACTAGTACACATAATTTTTTCTTCTCCTTTCAGTTTCTATTGTACAGGGGCTAGAGCCCTAGCAATAATGATGGGCTATGAGCTAACTTTGAATATTATAGAGCAGAAAGAGACAGGAGTCAAGACTGAGATTGCTACATGTACAATGAATCTCTTTGCCCATGTCTAAGCTTTACCAAATGAAAGAAAAATAGACTTCTGACATGTTTATACAATGAATTCACTAATATAATAATAATATAAATAATAATACACTAACACAAAGTGATATAAACGACCTCATTCCACTTAATAATATTCATACTTTACCTTATTTTGCTTCTTATTAAGTGTACATTAATAGACTTTGAAATCATGTAAACACATCAGAAATTTAATACTAGATGAAGTCTGAAAGTTCTTTTTATATAAAGAGATGTGTATGTTTTAGCTGCTGAATAATCATACTAGTACTTTCTAGTTATAACTTCCAAGATGTTTTCTTTAAAGGATGATGCAGGTTAGGTAGAAAATACTCTGTGGAGTGACACCATCAATGGGTTTTAGGATAATCTATAAGGGATTGCTGCACACATGCTTGCCCTTTAAGTCTTTTCATCAACCGGTGCACATGGGCAGAATTCCTCCTAAGTCTGAGATACTGGTCTAGAAGTCTCACAAACACATGCTTACACTCAACTGATGATTCCTCAGGGTAATGTCCTCAGGAGCCAAGTCTCTTTCTCTGGCCTGTTCTTGCCCTCTCTTCCCTCAGTCTTCTTTTTCCTCTAAAGCAAGCCAGGAAAAAAAATTTTTCTTTCCTCACAAATAGTCATAAGACCTCTGCCCCCTGGATCCAGTCACAAAAATAAAAATAAAATAAATAAAAATAAAAAAATAAAAAAAATAAAAAAAGAAAGAAAGAAAATGACTGACTTCCCTCTGACGTCTGTGTGAGGTGTTGATCACAAAGAAGTTCTCACCTGCCTTGTATGACTGTAGGTCATAAGACCCTAATTCCTCAGAGTCATGCTTATGTGTAGAAGAATAAAGTTCCACATCTGAGGGTCAAGAAGCACCTGGTCAATCTTGGTGTGGTCCCCTAGTCATTCTAGCAAACATGTTCTGAGCCCCATACTATGTCTGTCTTACTTTTTAAACATAAAATCATAAAATCAAATGGTTCCTCTCTATGTGCTTTATCTATTTTTGTTTTTATTTTTATTCCTGAAGCAAGGTCTCAGTATGTTGGTCACATTGTCCTCACTCACAACAACCTAGTGTCTAACTCCCAGGTGCTAGACAATAGGCATATAGCATTATAGCTACCTCACTTGGATATTTGAGTCTCTAATCTAAAGGTTCTTCCATCAACATAAAACTAACACCGAATAAATTTGTTGAGCATCTCCCTGTTAACCTGTCTTCTGTTGGTTCATTTCAACAAATTCAAATGTCAAATCTGCAGAGGGAACATGTGGGCTCCAATGGCATCCAGGATTGGATTCTACCAGTATCTGCCATTTCTATAACTCCTCACTAATGGAAGTGATATATAGGACATATCAGTCTTATTCTGTGTAGTTCTGAGACTCTCACAGTCATTTTCTAATTGGAGAATGAACAAAAAAAAATTTTTCCTTCCTTCTCTAGAGGCTTTCCACTCTATATCTCTTTGCTTTTTGGCTTCTGTAGTTCTGTTTCTGAGTAACTGTTATTGTTAAGTGGAGATTGTCAACCCAGAATATGGGTTTGTTTGTTTAAAGGCTTGTCTTGAGAAAGGCTTTGAACTTGTACTGGGACCCTGAAGACCTAGCTTAGTTATCAGCTGGCTAATACTTTCTATTGGCTTAAACACTCATATAGGCAGTCTTTTTCTGGATAGCCCATAACAGTAACTAACATTTTCAGTCACTTCCTGTGGACAAATTCTTAAATCCTTTACATCATAGATCATTTAATATCATTTCAATTATGCAAAGTATGTATAAGTAATTCTACCTTCAAATGGAAAAAAAAAGAGAAAGTTGGAATGTTCTAGGAAGTTCCCTAGATTTGTGTGGGTTGTAAGTAATTGACTATTCAACCTCAATTCACTCTGATCCCAAGTATGTACTGGAACTTAAGATGCAATCTGGGATTTTTGTATCAGATGAATGAATTGGGTTCTGATCATTAGCACAAAGATGGGCAGAGCTTATACATTTCTGACAAGCTCTCAGTCATCTATTGATAGGATTTATTATTTTTTCCTAGTCCGTGTAATATGGAGAAGCTTTCCACGCTCTAGCTGCACCTCAGCTGCTCTGAGCTATGTGCTGTTCTTTACTATATATTTGGATTGACTTCTAACTCATCAGGAGATATGCAAAAGTTTCTCTGTCAACATATGGCTGACTGCCACCTCACACCTGCTTCCCATCTCACCTACTCTACATCTTCTCCCTTTGGTTCACCTGATCCTTGTTCTTTTTAACCCCTTACCTTATTGTCCAACTCTTCAGTTATGCCTTGATGCTCAGTGGTTACGTGGTGCAGCAATAACAGTTTCATGTTTGATATTATCTCAGAGTACTTTTTTTTTTTTAATAAACTTTACCTTTCAATGTTGGTGTTGTCGAGAAGAATCTTGATAGTATAAATAACTGGAGAAGAGTCCGAGTAACATATATAACTTGATTTGTTAATTTCAGATTGCTACCAGGAGAAGGACATATCTCATTATTTGCAACTTTCCAAAAGATACTATATATCCATTATACTGAAGCCCCCAAACCTTTCCCTACAACACTCCCAAATTCTCTGCGCTTATCTCATAATTTTCATCATGGACAAACATTACTATTGAAATCATACAATGTTAAATACAATGTTGAATACATGTTCATTTCCTTTCCACAGGAAATGAACATGTATTCACACTTCTCATATTCTAAGTAGGATTTTATGCCAAGAGAACTATTATTTTTCTTCAAAAGTACAATATGTAATATCTCCACACACCTATGGAAGAGAATGACAAAGAGAGAGAGAGAGTGTGAGAGAGAAAAAGAGAGAAAGATGGAGACAGAGATAGACAGAGGGAGACAAAGACAGAGAGACAGAGAAACATATACACACAGAGTCAGAGTCGCACAAATCATAGAGGCTTAGAGTGAATGAATACAAGTGTTTAATAAAACTATTTCACTCTCATCTGACTTCCTGAGACATGGTGAATTAACATAGCACCTGAATCTTGAACAATAATTTCTTGAGGAATAGGCCACAAAATTCCATTTGGCACTTTCTAAAGCCCACTGAACACTCATCCCCCACCAAAAAAAATAAAAAAAAATAGAAGAAGGAGAAGGAAGAGGAGGAGAAGGAGTAAGAAGAGGAGAGAGAGAGAGCTTTATTTTCTACCTTGTGTGACTTGACACACTAAAATCATGAGGTATGCAAAACCAACATAAAGGCACCCATATTTATGCCGATTATGGAGCCAAGCAAATCAAACGACAGTGAAAGAGAAGATAGCATGAAAATTAGGTAGGGAGTCTTTAAATATAAATGAGTTAAACTAATGACAGAAAGTACGATTAAAAGTCATAAATCCATTAAGGAAGTAAGAGATTTGACATGGAGTTATTAAAAGAAATTTGATAAGAAAAAAAATAATTGAAATTACCAAGAACTTCAGCCTAGAGGAGAAAACGAATGAATGAAAATGGTAGAGTGATTAGGCTACCTAAAAGATGACATGAGATGGTGGACTGTATGCATTATTAAGGTTTAGAAATTCAGAGAGAAGATGAGAAGTGCCATATTTGAAGATACATGGATTCTCAAATTAAATAAGACTATTAAATACTTTACTCCCAGAAAAGAATACAGAATAAAATGTAAAGAAAGAGAACACATCACAAAAATAACTTTTAGAGTAAGATGTATCATCTGTGAGGCAACAGTAAGTTAGACAAGCTGCACACTCCACAGTGCAGTGGACAAGGGGACTGCACTAAGTGGTACCCCAGATGTGTTAGCTGGCCCAATTGACTGCCAGAGTTCAGACTCCAGCTGGACTGTCACCTCAAGACAGCTGGGTTCCCAAAAGAATACAGAACAGTTTCTCTTTAGATTTTCATTTCTGAATGATTATATTAGGGTACATTGCAATAGAAAATAACCGACACTCTTATCTGCTCTGGGGCAAATCAGAACTCCTCATCTCCAAGTATGCCATTTTTTCAAATGAGCATTGTCGAGTGTTTTAGCTTTCCTAATTTCCAAATAGAGTTAATTTATTGTATTTTTTCTTAGCCAATGCTAAGGGACCTATAACCTTGTATTTATAGTATTTATAAATTTTACTAATTTTTATCTGTAGAAATAATTCTTACTTTCTGATTTAATTTCTGATTGAAATACTCTCTAATGTGATTGTCCAGTATGAAGTCCAATGCAAAAGAAGGAAATCCAGGGACATTATTTCTCATGGCTGTTATAATTCTGAGAAGTGCTTGTGTCCCAACTTACTCCTAGAAGGATGAACATTCTGACCTCATTATCTTTCCTTCCTTCTTTCCTTCCTTCCCTCCTTCCCTCCTTCCCTCCTTCCTTTTTTCTTCCTTCCTTCCTTTCTTTTTTCTTCCTTCCTTTCTTCCTTCCTTTTTTCTTCCTTCCTTCCTTCCTTCCTTCCTTCCTTCCTTCCTTCCTTCCTTCCTTCCTTCCTTTCCTTCTTTCTTTCTTTTTTTCTTTCTCTTGTAAGCAGACTCAAATAATTTCAGTCGAAGTAGAAGGACTATAAATAAGCAAATCAAACATTGACAGCACAAATGAAAGAAAATATGAAGCCCCCAAATAAATCTCCTAAGCGGTTGAATTTTGAGTGGAAGGTCAGGCTTTGCATTCGGCACATTTATGGGATATTTGCAGAAAGCCTGAAAATGCCATTGAAATGTCAGTGGTGGTCATGCACTTGAAAACCTTATGTCAAAACAAGCTGTGTTTGTTATTGCATTGCTTGGCTTTCAGTTCTTTAAACCAGACCTAACTGGGCTTTGAGTCTCCATGTCAGGCTTAGAAAGCACCATGCTCTCTAACTTACGGTCCCACCAATAGTCCCTCTGACAATTTAACCAATCAAAAGAGACACTTAAGATCTTTGTGTGTTTAACAACTATGGCTACATATTTAGGATTAGAGGTGTTTTTTTCCTCCCCTGGCAGAAATGAGAGATTTTTATTTGGTAAAATTTCTATATTGTTTAAATTGATGCTTAATTGAGTCACTCTGAAAACAACCTGGAGAATGCTTAGTCTCTGGCATAAGACAGACTTCTTCAGAAAGACAGCTGACAAGAGTATGCACATCATGCCTTCCCTACTCAGGCATAATTCATTTAAATTGATCTTCATCCATCCTGCTTATCTTTGGCGAGCCTACCTGTGGAAACCAACCTTCTAAAAATCTGAAGTTGCTATGAGTGTTGCCTCACCCTGATCTTGTTTGAATCATTGATGATGGAAAGGCTACAGGCAAGAAGTTACTCTTGAGCTTAGCTCCGGTAAAGCCAACTGACTGACTCAGTCTCTAGCTTTGCTGTAATTCATCTGAATATTAACAACACTCCCTGCCCAGCCCAGAACCATGACACTGGGAAACTGACATGAGAAATCCCAGGATTAAGGAAAGCACGGAATGAGTTACTCATGAGAATGTCTGTTCTTTCCCAGGAAAGACAGAATTCTTTTCCTGTATTAGCCAACATCTCTCCTAACTTATTTTACTGTTTTATCACTAATTTTTAAAATATTTTTGTTTTATTTTTAAGGATGATATTATTACATCCTACATCCCTCCTCTTTCTTACTCCCACACCCCACCATCCCTATATACCCATGCTTCCTCTGTTTCAAATTTGTGGCTACTGTTTTTCTTAATTACTCTTACACACACACACACACACACACACACACACACACACACACACATGTATGTATACATCCTAGAGTAACTGCAAAAAAAAATTATGAAGGGACCATTGCCAGGTCTCTAAATATAACCAGCTCAGTCTAGTTATATGTATGCTATCACAGCTAACATTTAATATTGAATAATGAACCGTGGGGCTCTTCCCAATGATTTCTTCACTCTTAGCATCCTTAAGTGCCTGTAGTTGTTTTTGTAATGTTGAAAGCTCATGGGCTTTCTTTGATCCATTTTGGCATGTCTATGATTGTTCCTTGTTCAGGTCATGTTGGTGAGACTTTGTGGATTTACTTCTGAGGTTACTAAGAAACAGTCTCACAAGAAATTCTTCTGGATCATACAATCTTAGTACCTCTTCTTCTGTAATGTTCTCTGAGCCTAAGGGATGGGGTTGTTTTGTAGCTATGTCCATTAGGACTGGGCAACACAACTCTGAATTTTCATTGGCTGTAGTTTTTTTTGTAATGGTCTCTGTTTTGAAGATAAGGTTCTCCAGTTATCTCTCTGAGTTAAGGACAAATATTCAGAATGTAGTTAGAAGTTATCTTAGTTATGTTTAGTAAAGTGGCAATTTTAGATTATTTTTCAAGATCTGTGACTAAAAAATCTTGGGTAGTTGGCTAGATTTTCAGTAACAGATATGGTTTCTCTCTTCTTGAGAAGGTTTTAAGTACAATTAAAGACCTTTTGGTAACTGCCAAGATATAAATACTGTTGTGAACCCCTAAGGTTAGCATGCCATGTTGGCTTTTGACATGGTTCATAGGTGTCATAGATAAGAAGAACTATTGCTTGCTTTTTTTCCTTTGAAGGTCTGCAGGGTGCCTTTAAGTACCATGAAAGCTAGTCCCAAGGGAAGAGACATTCTGGTAAGTTCCATCTCAGGGGTCTCTGAACTCAATATCTGAAGTACATGATGTTTTCATTTCAATACCTTTCATTGTAGGGGGCCTTCGAGATCAATAGCAATAAGCTGCATGCTTTGAAAGTCTACTTCACAATCACAACCCTGACCAACAACTCAGAAAAGAACTTCACATGCCTGGTGTTAGGGTTTTGTTAGGGCCTCTTTAGTTCTTGGAGGGACCATTGTCAGCCCAGATGAGAATTTGTGTGTGTGTGTGTGTGTGTGTGTGTGTGTGTATGTGTGTGTATTTATACAAAGACTTACATGTATTGCAGAGATTATTTATGATGTTTTAGACATCCTTGCTGTTATCCTCTGCTGCTCCTTCCTTCTTCCGTATTTATCCTGCTCTCCCACTCTGTTTATAACCCCCTTTTCCATTTCCCTTATCAGATTACTTATACCCTGAGTCTTGCATCCTCCCTACCCTGGCAATGGTGTCTTTTTAAACTTTCCTGGAATGTACTCACATCTGACAATTTGGAGCTAGGAGCCTCAAATGAGAGATAATGTTCAATGTTACTTCACTCAATATGATATTTTCCTAGTTCCATCCATTCACCTGAAAAATTCATGATTTCATTTATTTTCACAGCTAAATAGTATTCCACAGTGTACATGTACCACATTTTCATTATCAATTCATTGGCTGAAGGACATTTACTTGTTTCCATTTCCTAGCTATTGTAAATTAGGGCAGCAATGAACATGACTGACTTTTAAGGCTGGAAACATTGACTCCAGCATTATTCTTATTTCTAATATTAGACAGGCTGTAAAGTGCCCTTCGATGGTAAGTGAATATTTTGCTTTGTCATTGGTTCTGCAGTTCTGGGAGGGAACGGGGACCTATGTAAAGGGAAAATATAAATGATAATAATGTCAGCAGACAGTGTATGAGTCAGGAGAGAGTCCACTCTATATTCCCCTAATAATACTGGGAAATCTACTGAAGGCAAGCCTCATTTATTTGGCCTGTTGCTATCAAAGTGGATACAACCGCTAAGTCATCAGTGCTTCAACACTAGCTCTCGTTTCTATCACAGATTTTTTTTTTTTGGCACAAATTGAAGAATGATTTATTTAACTCATTGTTTCATAGGTTTCCCTTCATTTTGGTAGAGAGGGCACATCAGGACAGCTCACAATATAGAGGCCACAGAACAAAAAGAGAGAAAGAAGAACAAAATAAAGAAAGAGGGAGAGATTGCCTGGATTTTTCCTCTCTGAAGTTTATTCCATGTGGGCCCTGGTCTGTGGTATTGTAATACCCACATTCAGGCCGTAGTTATTTGTACCTGGGCACTATCTCAACAGGGTGTAATTTAATCATTGTTTGGGTGTTTCTCAGCTAATCAAGTTGGCAATCAAGATTAACAATTATAGCTTTATAGTGCCTACAAAAGAGGTCAGGGAAGACGTTCTAAGAATGATAAAGCCTGGAGTTGAGTGGTTTAACATATATATTCCAAGTCAGTGACATGTCTTTGGGTGGAATATTTCCCAGGACAGTAAGATTGCTGGGAATCTGTGACCTGATGATTGGATAGAGTCTTTAAAACAATTTATGTAAAGATAAGATCTCACCATGCAGCCAAGGGTAGCCTAAAACTCACTGTGTAGTCCAGGCTGGCTTGGAACAACTTGTGTAATCAATTGCCATGTCTTTCTTGAAAGTGCTAGCATTACAGGTGTGAGACACCATATTTAGTTCCTAAGGCCAGTATTTATAAGCAACTCCTTTGTTTGGGAAGTGAGATACACATTAGAAGAAGTTACTTAATATGGTAGGAGAGCTATTTATTCAGATGAGCAAACTATATTTTGCAATAAATTATAGAATTCCCATAAACAATGACCTTTTTTTGTGCCTGTATAGCTGGATAGCCTTCATTCCTGTGCAAAAGTGAAACCAGACTGACACATGAGGCTTCAATTTTGTTTTAGTTTCATAGATGCACGGACATCTCCATTCTGAAAGACTTAAAACTAAAATAAAAGACTTACAGTCTTCCACCAGTTTTTATCTCCACTTGAAACTTCACACTTGCTCATGTCTGGATACAATCTTCTGAATATAAGGTTTTCCACTGTTTTTAGATATCTGTAAGCCCCGGCTCTTGTCAGGGCATATTGAGGTGAATGTCTGATTTCCTTTAACAATTTGCACTTGCTTAATATTAAATGGGATTATTCTCTCAAAGAACTGACAATTGAAGGTAAACTATTTGGTCTTTTTAAATCAAAAATAAAGATGGGATTTCTTCCCATTCCACATTCTGCCTTCTAGCATAAAAAAAATTAGTTTGATGGTAGACCAGATGGATTAGGGGGAATAAGATAAGAGTAAAAGAAGTTGAGACAGGCATGCCTACTAAGGTGTTCTTTCTACTCAGATTCAAGTCCATGTTCCAGTGTTGATCGATAAATCAGAAAAGTAGAGCCAAGTCTGGTACTGCAGGCTTGTAATAGCAGCTAGTCTCAAGACTGAGAACGGCGAATACAAGTTCAAGGCTTGCCGGAGGAGCGTGGTGAGACCTTTTAAAAACAGTAAGGGCAGAAGTGTGTAGCTCTGTTCCATTATCCATCCCGAATAAAAAATTGTGGTGAAAAAGCTTGGATAGACACTTACATTTTGAAACCTAATTCTGTTCCTACAGGCAACATATTTGTGTTGGCTTCATCTTATCCACCATAAGGAATGCCTCATTTCTGTTATGAAAAGTTGACCCTTAATTGTAAAGTCTACTTAGAAACAATACCATAAATGGGTTGTTTTTACCTAGAAACTTCTGGTCATGTGATTAGAATACTTGGTCTCAGTAACTATCAAAAACAGAACCAAGCTGACTGTGCTTTTCCTGTCCTTGATCCTAAATTTGGATGCAGCAACTGAGAGACACAATTTGGGGGGTAAAAATCTTCTTGACCCACCTGTTAATAATAGTCTTCCACATAGCATACGACTCCCATATCCAGAAATTAGGGACATTTTTCATTCTCATTGCTAAAGTTTTTGAGCAACATGTCATGCTCAGAAATAATACTGTTCTTTCTTTTCATTTCCTTATTTCCCCAGAAGCCATGATTGTTGTTGTTGTTGTTCTTTACATGTTGCCATAGCTCTTCAATTATTTTCTCTCCTCAGAAGTCTACAGTAAAGTCCCCACATGGTTTTTAGTCTGGCTCCCTAATAACAAGAGCCAGGTCTTTAATCATGTTCCCCAGGCTATAAGGAAATCCATCATGGTCATCCTATGTTGGTGACATCCTGAGGCCATCTCAGTGCTTGTAGTCAAGTTGTTCCATTTGAACAAGAAGAAGAGCAGGACGAAGATGTGTCTTTCTACTTCCTGACCCTCTAGTATTCGTTGTGCCTTATTTCCAAACCATTAACCTCCTTAACTTGTCTCTTCCCTATATTGAATCCATTTAGCATTTCTCCCCTGCCTTTTAGTGCTTTTAACTTTCAGAATGTCAGTCCATGCTTGGATGTAACATTTATTCAGTATTCACTTCTAGAAAATGTTGCGTAGACCTATGTCCTGCAGTGTAGTACCAGAAAACATTCATGAGCCCCAAAAGACCATTCAGAAGCTGATCCAATGCAATCACACTAGGGTCTTTATTCACAAGCTCAAGCTAGGGCTTAACTCACTACAGACCCACAGGACAGTTCCAGTGGAGAAGTCTGGAATTCTCATCGGAACGAGGTTTTATAGGAAATGGCAAGTTAGGGGCGAGTGTTTCTAGCCTGGCAAGCTAGAAACTTAATTGGGGGACTACTGTGGCCTATAATATTACTGGCTGGAATTGTGAGCCAAACCATAAACTTAACTTCTGCATTTCTCCTGTTTGGTGGTTGTTAGGATGTGCAGTGCCAGTGGTGGGCTTGTAACCTAGAGGTGCAGTTTTGTAGGAATAACCTGGAAATTGGTGCTAGATGCAGGTTTTGTTGCCAGGTTTGGGGGGGGCGTTAATCTGGAGACACAGGTCTTGGGGGGTAACCTGGAAACTGTGTTAGGTACTGGCATCCAGTTATTATCTGTTAGTTATCTTGAGTTCAAGCTTAGATCAGATTCTCTGAGATAGAGTCTGAACCCAAAAGATTTGGTTTCTCAACAACATGCAAAAAGTCTGCCTGCATCCGCTTCATACCCAGGGAACCTCCTAAAGGTTCAAAAAGAAGCCCAGCCTAATACAGAGGAGTCTGACGACATGCCAGACAGAGCTCAAAGTGGATCTGTCTACTGTAAAATGTCATTAAGTGCACTGACCCCTTTCATAGGATTATTTTGGATATCCAGTACCTTCTAGCAGCTGCTGGGGTAATAATTCCCGGTTGTCCTCTCAGTTGAGCAGCTAAGGTAGATTCTGAATACTCCTTGAGTACAGTTCTCTCTCAATACTACGTACCTAAGATGTAGCTCAGAGAAATCACACTCTGCCCAGTTTCTCAGGAGAAAAATAAAATTCCCTGATCCTATTGAAGCTCTTGGAACAAATGGTGATATCACTGCTATTTGCATCTATCTAAACTGTGCCTTAAAAGCTTGATTTTGGCTGTACCTTTCAAACTCAGTACTCCCCAGGCCTTCCTTAGATGTTTCCAAATCTCTCTTAGCCAGAACCTATTTTCTGCAAGTAAAGTACTGACCCAACTCACATGGCTTTTAAGAGGCTGTACATTGGACAGTTGGATTTAGATGCAACTGATTTCTACATACAAAAAGAGAAGCTCAATCCCTATGCAGGTTTAAGCCCATCCTGTTTTTTTTTTTTTTTTTTTTTTTTTTTTTTTTTTTTTTTTTTTTTTTACTTAGAATAACCACCTATTCTATCAATGACTATTGGAACACAAGCTCTGAAGCAAGGAACATTTCTATGAGGGAATAACTTCTAATTTGCATGCTGTATCTAACTTTCTTTTAAGCTTGAGGACAATAGAGTTATTGTCTAGATAATTTCTGAAGTTTAGGATTGTATTTCTCTCTCTCTCTCTCCCTCTGTGTATATGTGTGTATGTGTGTGTGCACAGTGTCAGAGAGGGAGAGAGAGAGAGAGAGAGAGAGAGAGAGAGAGAGAGAGAGAGAGAG
>JANHMN010000015.1:19540081-19582264 GCA_030674055.1 Rhabdomys pumilio
AGAGAGAGAGAGAGAGAGAGAGAGAGAGAGAGAGAGAGAGAGAGAGACTGGAATGACAGAGCTCAGTCACTCATGCACTCAAGCCCAGCAACTCTTGTTTTCTTTCTCAAAGAACGGTTGCTTGTTTTAGATTCATTTGTTTCTAAGCTGGTTTGGAATCCCCTGTCTGTCTTGTCTAGTCATTCTTGTATAGCAATAAGTGACAGTCACAATGACACTGGGAATAAGATTCCCCCAAATGCTTTCATCACATAGTAACCCCAAGTAAAGTGTCACTGCCTCTGTAATCAGGGCAAAGTCCAAGTGTGTCCATACCTATTTTCCCCCTCTTTCTGGTGTTATTTCATTGCTAAAATAAAATTCTGTTAGTACAAATTTCTGTAAATGAAAAAAAAAAGTGCTTATAGATGTTTAGCCTAGCGGCACATACCTAAAATCAGTATACTCAGAAAACTGTGGTAGAAGAAAGATAGCATCAAAACCAGCCTGGGCCATAGAGAGAGATTTTGTTTCCGAAAAATAATATGGAGTAATGATAAAAGAATGATATTTTATAAAGATAGAATATTTGCATGCACATGTCTCTATAAAATACATATTTTACATTTTATGTTTCTTCATACCATTTCAAAATAAATAAATATGTGTATAAATGAACAAGCTCAATGTGCCAAGAATACAAATTATTTTGGTCACATGTAGCTAAATAACAGGGTGACTCACTTGCTAATCCAGGGCTCTGTGAGTGAGAAGCTTCAGCGGGGCCTGGGAAGGGTAGGATGGGTAGATTCATGGCCCCACCAGGGAACTATAGAACTCAGGTGTGCTTTTTAACAAGACTCAGGTGACTGTCAAAGAAGCTGATTAAAGAGCCCTAATTTAGAGAGCTACTCTATGATAAATTCATCTAAGCTTTAATAATTTTATTACTGTCTGCTTCCTCTTTCCTCAGAGCTTCTCAGCTTGGTCATTACTGTTCACTGGTCAGGAGAGTAGGAAATCACCAAGTCTGGCCCAGAAATTTATAACTCACTTTTCTTGAGTCTGAGGAATCATTGTCTCTTTTTCAGTGTTCTTGTTACAGGGAAACAATTTTAAGCACAGCTACACAAGTGCAGAGAGCAGTCAGAAAGTAAGCATGCTCAGTCAGTTATGTCCTAGCCCTTCTGTTTTGATGAGCTGCCCCTAAAAGCACAAGCCACTATGCCTAAATTTTGAGGAGACCGAAGAGAGCTACAAATGGAGACATTTCTCTGCCTGAGGCAGATGGAGAATCTGCCAGTTGGATGAGACTTTAAAGTTGAAAGGACCATTGGCCTAGCTACCCAGAGACTGACCTGGCATTTGCACATTCCTCTCTAGACTATCTGTCCCCAAGGAACATCAGGAAGCTCACCCATGACATCAAAAATAGTAATGTTACAGGATTCTCTATTAGTAAACCTTGTTCCATTCACTCAAAAGGTTAGGAACTATGTCATAAAATTCAGCAATTGCCTGCAGTGATAATATTTGTTTTTCTGTAACATTTGTCACATGAAAATGGAGTCTTGTATTCAACTCGGACTCATTGAGTTAAACAAATGAGCATGGCCATCATGAAGAGAGGGATCTCATGCCTGTTCCTGTGATAACAAAAAAGGATGGCAAAGGATGCTGGGATCACAGTCTTACACAGTGACTGTAATCCTCCTGATTTGACATTAAAAAACCCTTCTTTCTGTTTGCCTTTCTGATGCATACTGTTTGCTATTGGAAGCATATTAAGATTGCAATATTTATCCCAGAATAAATTGTCTGGAGAGATTCTGCCTTGCGTGTATTTGGGTTGGCATACCTAATAGAGAATACAAGAGAGAGACTTACCCCTTGTGTGATGGTTAATTAAAATAAATACCTTCATATGAGGAGAAGTTTATCTTTGAATTGTGCTTCTCAATGTCAACATGGGAATTCCACATTATTTATTGCTGGATGTTCTTTTGCCTAAGAGAGCTTGTAGGTACAGAGATATCAAGATAAAGTTTCTGGTTCTTTAGATCACACAGCATAGTGACTGACATCAGACACACATAGTATCCTGGAACAGCCATACCAGTGTTCACAATGGATAGGGATATGGCTTGTATTCATTTCCTTGTATGTATTCACAGGAGCCTGCCTTGAGCTGTCAGTTTTCCTGGCCTCTTGGTGCAAGTACGCATTATGAGATCAATAAGCTGATTTCATCTAAATATTAGAATTCAGGTTCTTATAAACAAAATTCTCAAGTGCCCCCTCTTGCAGAGCTCCTGCTTTGCCTCCTTAATTGGATTTCCCTGCATGTCTTCTTTCGGTGGAAGAGATTCTCACATACTCTGCCTTCCACTGGGCAAGATGTGTTAGGAAAAACTACAGTCACAGTCATCTGCCCAGTCACTAAGCACTATGGCGTCTAAAATGCATGCTAATGAAACACATGACAGTGTGGCTTGTAAGATATTATCTACTGCCACACTGAGTACAACGTTTCCCTAATGACAAAGTTTTTCTGTTGATATCCCTCTCTCTACCTTTTTGCTCCAGACACCCGGCAACCTTCCAAGCAGCAGCAAGTGGAAGAAGTGTGTCTCCATTCAATTACTTAATGCAGAAATCAGACACATTTTTACCAGAGGTTATATTCTGTGAGAACCTTTTGTCCTTTGTCTTCCCATATTCTGAAAAGAGCATATATTATGGGCTGCAGCCCAATCTCCCCAAGCCACTATGTTTCATAGAATCCAAAGCTTTCTTGTGCTCTCTAACAGCTGCAGGGAAGCTGAAACAATGCTCTTCAATAAATAGCCTTTGTCTGGTGGTGCGTGGTGCTGGCAGCAATGGCTCCAGATAGAGTACACAGGCAATATGCTCCTGTGTATTCCCCATTGGCATACAACACTCCTACACACCATTTCCAAAACTGTCATCTTTTCTAGTCTGTGCTTGCCAAATTTCCTATTTTCCTGGACTAGGGACATAAGACATAAGCCTCTTTTGTAGTCCCTGAGGCCCACGCTCAATCTAGCCTTGTGAATGTTCACTTTCTAGAGCAGAGAATACTGTGGGGCTAATTCCCCATGGTTAGGAAGTAAATTGTTTCCCAGTGTTCCCAAAGGTATGAGCTAGTCAGTCATTCTAAATGTGAGAAGGACATTGGGCAAAATCATAATACATTGCAGATCTCAGATCTTTCTGAAAGTTTTGGTCATCTTATTGTCTACCTACTGTGACTGTCCTCTGATTGACTTACAGAGGTGAAGATGCAGATGGAATAAAGTTGGGTGACCCATCTGGATGTACTCAAAAGCCAGGGGCTAGAATGGACATCTGTCTCACTTCTAAACACGGGAAGAAACTGTTAATGTTTTACCACTGAGTGTGATAGTGTCTCTGAGCTTTGCAGAAGATTATAAATGATCAGATAAATAATTTCTCTCCATGTCAGGAATTGCAAACACCACTGTCAGGCTTGTAATGCCTAGGACTTGGAAGCCTTAATACTTAAAACTATGCTTTAGTTAAAGATGAAGCAGAATGATCTAAAACTAGTCGAGGCAAGAAAAGGATGGCAGTGTCCAGGAAAAAAAAAAAAAGCAAGGTATGTATAAGCTTACCATTGCCCTTTCTTATTGAGTGTGCTCAATCTATAAGTCAACAAAGGCAAATGTTGCCAACCAGGGAAATTCAACAAGCTTCAGTATCTAAGAATTGTAATGAGGTGTCATTTATACAAGCATGTTGTGCCTCTCTGATACAGACCATCAGATACTCATCTTCCAGCTTTCAGAAAAGAACAGGCATTAACTAACATTCCCTTTTGTGAGCATCAGTTTTGTGTCATCAAATTTGGGCTACATGACCCAGCATCGTAGGCACAAAAACAAGTGTTAATTCTAAAGCACAGGTATAAGCAAGAGGTAGTCCTGAAGACAGATATTTCTGGAAATGGGCATTATATTGAAAGCTCTGATTGACGCTGCACACTTTCCTAGGTAGTAACCCAAGCCACTGGTATATTAAATGAAAGTTGTTCTAGAAAAATAACATTTTTGTTAGATATTCACATTGGATATAGCATTTTGATATCAGGCATAGCTATACTGTCTACACGAATATGCCTGGCAGAATTCGGAGGAGTCAGGTTAAAACAGGGTAAATGCAAATATACAAATACTTCCCCTGGAAAGACATTGTACACGTGTTTGTGTTTTTTGAGTGATGATTACAGAAATTCCTTGACTAACTATACTTTGGTTGCAATCTTTCAACTGTACAGTGATGCAAAACCATACCTAGATGACCACCCTGTTATTTTTTTTTACTTTTATTATTCTATTCAGCAAATTACATGAGACATTAAGCTCTTTATTATTAGGTAGAATTTGTATTAAATGATCTCATCCAAAAAATGGCAAATTAGTATAAGCTTTCAGTATAAGTACAATTCAAAAAGACAAGGCCAAGTTAGGCTATTTGTTAGATGAAACAAATGTGTTTTCAAGAAAGGAAACAGTATGTATGTATGTATGTATGTATGTATGTATGCATGTATATTTAGATACACATGTGTGTACATGCTTGTTGAAGCCAGGTATATTCTTTTGACATTCTCTATCATATTTATTGAGAAATGACTTCTGACAGAGCTCATTGATTGGCTAGACTGGCTGGTCATTGAGTACCTGGGATCTGCTTGCTTGGGTTGGTAACTTTAGTTTCATTAAAACTAATGTTAAATAAAATTGTTATTGGGATTAGGACAGAATTTCCAGTGATTTCTGAAATGACCCTGAGTATACTTCTTCCATTTAGACCTATATATTTGTGTGAACTCTTGTTTTCAGTATTGATAATTTAAGAATCATAATATTGATCTACTCTGGAAAGCATAGTTGATGTTCTATGACCTACAGTCTCAAATATTCAGTTAAGATTTATTTTTTTATCTAAAAGCAAATATGTCCATCTTGTTAGTATGCAAATTGCTTTCATATTCATTAAATCAGAAAATTATGTGTACTAGATAATTTTTAAGTAGATTGATTTATTGATTTATTATCAGCAAATGTTTTTGTATGCATAGCATATATATGCATACATATACACATATATATAGTATATATATAAAATACTATATATATACACATATATATAGTATTTATATAGTATATATATAAAAATATCTTATATACATACATAATATATACTCCAAATTACATAAAAATTTTGAGGAATAAAGTAGCTCTGTGATCAAAATATAAGCACTGTAGTTAAATGCTCATAAGCTTCAATTTCTTTCTAAGTTTTACCTTAACTCCATTAACTATTGCACCTCCTGTTTTCCACATCTAATTATAGCTTACATTTAAGCTTCACTAAGGTTCTGGAATCAGCCTGTTGGGTTTCTGTGTCAAGAATCCCCAGTGAGAGCTCTGTCTGTTGGCTGCTTTACCAAACCTGTATTTGACCGCCCATCTCTAGTCAAATGCTGAGTCCACAGATCCTGACCCTTGTACTGACATCTGATTGACTTGCCAAACACAGGACTCTGTCAATACAAGGCCAGTTTCTCCTTTCATCTTCATTATTTCCCTCTATCCCTTTGTTTTCTAATCCCTGGGTGGAAGCTGAGTAACTGATATGTGAACTTTTTTCTATATTAACATATCTGTAAGTTTCCTTTTAAGCAATGATTTTATGCATACGTTCTTAGCATGTTGTTTTTATTTTCATCCATCTCAAAGTTCTGTGAATGTTGTGGGATTTTTTTCTTTAATGTATTGATTTTCTAAAATTATTGTGTTAAGTTTCATATATTTGTGAATTTTACAGACTTCATTTTGTTGCTGAATATTTTAACTTTTTGTCCACTGAAGCCAAAAATTATATTTTAAGGTAACTTCTTGTTTTTCTGAGTTATTACATTGCATTAATGGATAATATATGGTTTATTAAAATAAATGTTCCATTTGAACTTTAAAAGATGTATCTCGTTATTTACTGAAGTTTGTTAAATGTTATTAGGTTTTAGGTCTCTTTCTGTGTTAATCTTGTACTTACATGATCTTCTCATGTTGAAACTGAGCTATTAAAATCTCTAACTACCTACTCAATTACCTGTATATTTAGTTTATATATATTTTGGGATTTCTTTCCATGAATGTACGTTTATCGTCTTAGCTGATTAATCCTTTTGCTACCACAGTACATGCATTGTCTTTTAAAAAATCATTGTTTTTAAGTCTATTGTTTTGATATTGACAAAACCCATCGATCTTATTTTTAGTTACTATTTTCCTGAAATGTTTATATTCATTCTCCTAATTTTAAACTTTTTGTATCTTTGTATCTAAGCAAGCTCTGATAGATGCCATATGTAACTGGATAAAAATATTCAATCTGTCAACCTCTGCGTTTTGACTGGAGAATATACTCCACCTATAATTAATATAATTCTTCATTCAGAATTACTTCTTCCATTATTGTTTTGTAAAATGTAATTTTTTTGTTTTCAATTTCTTCATTACATTTCAACCTCTTCATGTTATGTGACTATTTTCTATAGAAGCACATTGCTTGTTTTTTTTTTTTTTTTTTTCTTGTTTTCATTTTTTTTTTTTTTTTTTTTAGTAGTTGTACTAGTGTATTAGTCAAGGTTCTCTAGAGTCACAGAACTTATGGAATATATAAGGGAATTTGTTGATGACTTACAGTCTGTAGTTCAACTAACTCAACAACGGGCAGTTGTGTATGGGAAGTCCAAGAATCTAGTAGCTGCTCAGTTCCACGAAGCTAGTTATTTGAGCTAGTCTTCTGTAGATAGAGGTTCCAACAGATGTGCTGGCAAGTAAGTACAAGGAGTCAAATAAGAATGAATCTTCCTTCTTCCAATGTTCCTATGTAGGCATCCAGCAGGAGGTGTGGTCCAGATTAAAGGTGTGTACCACCATGCCTGGATCTGAGACTGGCTTTGTCCCAGGCTGATCTTGATCTCATAGATCTCCTTGCCTCAGTCTCCTGAGATTAAATCTGTGTACTACTTTGCCTGGGCCTAAGCTTTTCATTGCCACTATGCGTCAAAATCTCCATGCCAAGATAAAGGTCAGAAACTTGTGTCCTCCAGTCTTAAGATCTGGATCACAGATGTGCCCTTGAATTCTGGATTGTAGTTCATTCCAGATATAGTCAAGTTGACAACCAGGAATAACCATTACAACTACTGATTACAATTCATAATACTTTAGTTTAATACCAATTTATTTTCACTCATATACAAATATATAATAGATTTTGGTGATCTACTTGTCATTATTATAAATTTATTTTTTATAGTATCCACACATGTCTATTATAACCTTATCCCTCAGCCTGTTGTTGTGCAAAAGATTTGAACCATTCATCATCCTCATTCTGATTAATTTACCAGAAATTTCACCCTGGCAATCCAAACATGAGTTGCTTATATATGTAATTCCTGCTTCATAGAAAGTCTGTCAAATTTACTAGGCTAGAAGGTTACAGTTGATATTCATATGACTCAGAGAAATTTTGGGGTAATTGTCTAGACAGCCAACACTTTCTGTCTTTTCTACAAATTTGAAGTGATTTAGGAATTTGAAACTCTTAACTCATCAAGATAGAATAAATCATACTATACCTTCTCCAAAGTTGTCAAATACTTCCAAATAGTTACGAACTGGACAATGTGAATGTAACTCTTACCTGATAAGTTTTCAAGTCGTTCTTATTGTATGTAGTTTGTTAATGAAAGACAAAGAGCCTTTAATTGGACTAAAAAGGAGAAATGTAGAGGTAATCTCATGAGCACAGTGTAAATACATTCACCTGGCAATAAAAAGCTGATTGGCCAATTAGCTGAGGCAGAATCAGAAGGTATCTGGCATACAGAGAGAGATTTCTGGGAGACAGGTATGAGAACAAGATTTGGCCCCAGACACAGAGAAAGATGGTGAGGTGTAACTGAGGATCAGATAACCAGTCATAGAACTTAGAATTGGATAATGGGATGATTAAATTATAAGCCAGTGAAGGAATGATTTAAAGCAGTTGGCCAAGGAATTTATAAATATATTTAAGTCTCAGAGTCATTATTCTTGGAGATTGGGGCCAGAAGGAAAAATATTAGCTTACAGAAAGCATATTATATTACTTCACATGATCCTCACGCTTTGTCACAAAGTATCATTTATATTGTTTATCCATCATAATTGCTCAGTTTTATTATTTTACTACTGCTTTTTGTTTATGTGGCTTACTATTGCTTTTTGGTTTTTTTTTTTTTTTTTTTTTTTTTTAAGTCCATCATGAATGATTGCCTTTAAGAGTTATTATAAATTAGATCGACTATCAAGAAACTCTCTGTGCTTAATCATCTCAGAATACTTTTGATTTTTTTCTCCTAATAATTGGCTTTCTCAACATAGAAGTTTAGGGATGGAACTATGGTAACTTAAAAATGCCTCCAGTTAGGGACTATAGTAAATTCATGACTTTGAGTTTATTGTTAGGGTGTTGTTTATATTTTATTTAGAAATAGCTGAGAGGAGTTAACAGACAACAGTCCAGGTTACCTTACATGGATAATTGGATTTCAAAACGTCAGAAATCCATAGAATTGACGTCACAAATATTTCTATATTAATGTTCATTTTGATTAGAGACCTGTCTGCTCCTGACAGCTTCCTGTCTTGGATTCTAAGAAGAAATTGAGCATCCTTGGAGTTACTCCAGTTGTGGTGAGACAGCCACTAGGCAAGAATTGCCTCTCTCCATCTACAGACAAATCACTGTCCAGAAAAGGACACACTTGCAGAATAGTCGACTAATTATATCTGCCTAGACAGAGTAACCAGCCCTTAATAATTCTGCATCACTAAGGTCTGTCAGATGACTTTGGACCAGAAGGCTGAAGATTTGATGTTCCAACATTCGGTAGTATAGGGGCTGTCCAGGTGTTCAGCGGTCTCTATAAATTGGTTAAGTTTTAGAAGCTATGCTTAGTGCTTTCCATAAATTCAGTTAACTTAGTCATTCTGGATTTCTGACAGTGTTGAAGACCTATAGTCTCATAGCCAATCCTGGCTATTTACCTTAAGAGAAATGATCTGAGTGGATGGTTTTCAGTTGACATTCATTCTAAAACCAAGAAAAAGCCAGGTTCAAAACTAAGTGTTTTAGTCAAGAGAGACGACAGAGGTTCTGGTTAGTCAACAAAAGGGTGGACTGTGTATTAAGACTATCTTGTACCTCACTGGTACAAATAGGAATAATTATGCTGTAATTGTATTTTGAGAAAAAAGTTTTATTTTAACAGGAAGGGTAATATGTAGGAGGAGCTAAGGGGGAAGGAGCACCGAGAGGAAAAGATGGAGTAAGGAGAGGAGAAGATGAAGTCGATGAGAAGCTAGGTAATGAGAGAGAGAAAGAGAGAAAGAGAGAGGGGACATGGAGACAGAAGTTCACGTGTCTCCACCAGTCAAAGATAGTTTACATATCTAGGTTGGGTATTGGGTTACACTTCTGATTGAGCATTACCATACTTATAAAGCCTTTGATTAACATTTAAAAAATTGTATAAAAGCAAAATGGAAAAGGGGGCATGAAATAGGGGTTTTCTAGGGAGGGGAAATGGGGAAAGGGGATGGCATGTGAAATGTAAATAAAATAACCAATAAAGAAATAAAAAAACTAAAAAAATAAAAAAGAATGCCTCCAGTTTCTCTTGCTAAACACCACCTTCTTTGTGTTGAGCCTGTCTCTGATTATGGAAATATTTTGTTTATATTCAGTAAGTTTTCAGAAATTGGGACCAGTTTGTTTCATGGTTTTGCTAGTTTCACTGATTGCTTTTATGATGTGATGGACCTTGAGTTCTCCTCTTTGCCACTCTTCCTGATAAAACCCTTGACTTCTCACTTGACCTCAGTGCTAATTCTCAAGAGTGATTTTAAGGGTTTTATTTGAAAGTTTAACTAGCATATGTCAGCATGAGAAATGATCAGGATTTGATATGGGGATACTGGTCAGCACAGGGCTGGTGCTGAAATCTCCTATGTAGTTGAGAAATTTGATCTGTCAACAGAGCCTTAGTCATGCAAAGGCAGTGGCGGCAGCAGCCTAATAGAAGAGTGTCAAGGATCATGCTGAACTCAGATATGGCTCATTCATACAAGGTCCCCTGAGTTGCAATATGGAGGTTATGCCAAGGCAGTGAAAAGCTCCAGATGGTGGTTAATAAGATTGTCTGGGTTACTTGGAAGTCACATACAGAGAATGAAATAATGTCAGGACCTTGGAGGATATAAAGCAAAATAAGATTTAAAGTGAAAAATAGGTCAACTCAAGAATTTTAGGAATAGTTGATGAAGAAAAGGGTGATGATCATTTATTTATAATTTCCAATATATGCAAGGCTTTTGATGTTTAGTTTTTTCCTCTACTTATTTTACAGTCCATGTTAATAACAATAAGTTTTACTGAAAATTGGTTCTGAGCTTTTTTTCTATATTTTATTTTTAAACAATATGATCTTCGTGAAGACTTGTAATACAACAAAATGGAAAGAAAAGTACAAAAAGTTTTCACAACTCTTCTGCTTTTATAAAGCAATATCCTGTCCCAGTTTTACAAACCTGTGCCAGCATGCTACCTTTCATACAGCTGGTTACCTTATGGTAGCATAGCACTGTCCTCTGTGCCTAATTTGCATGTGGAGTCAGTCTTGGTATTGTATATTCTCAAGCTTTGCACAAAAATATAATGGTATGTACCATTATCACAACAAATATGATATCGTTTTCATTGATTTAAAAAGCTTCTGTGTTTTGCTATCCGTCCTGTTCTCTCCCAAACACCAAAGAATCATCGATCTGTTGCTATCTCTATAGGCTTACTCTCTTCAGAATGTCACTAGTTGGATTTATAATGTAGTATATAATCTTACCACAATCTCTTATTTTACTGAGTCGCAAGTTTCCTCTATCCTAAAGTGTGATGGTTTGCTCCTCTTTAGCATGGAAATTTTTCTCCTGCCTGGACATAACACAATTTATTTATCTATTTGTCTAGTGAAGGATTATTAATTGTTCCCAAGTTTCAACAACTGTAGTTAAATATTGAATTAATATGGTTGTATATGTTTTCCTATGCATATGCTTTACCTTATTTGGATTAATGAAGGGAAACAAAAATGTTATATTGTATGTTAACCAAATGTTTAGTGCTATAAGATATGATCAAATTATCTTCCAAGGTAGCTTTAATGCTTTACGTTATCACCATCAATGAATGAACATTCTATAATTCTACTACTTTATCAGTGTTTGTCGTTCCCGTTGTTATAAATTTTGTACATTCCAGTAAGTAGTCATATAATGTTATCCTTGGCTATTTTGAGTAGCATTGTCTAGTGTAATGTGTTACAGAACAAATTTTTGTATTTTAGGCACATTATTTATGTTCATTTTGTTGAAACTTGAGTTATCTTTGCATACTTACCATAATGTCCTTTCAAGTTTTCACGTGTAAGTACTTTTTTAAATCCATGACCTGTCTTTTCATTCTATTGATGTTTTCATTCTTCAGCTAAAGAATTGTAATTTGTCAATTCTTTTATTCATCACATCTTTGTTATTGCACCATCATCTGAAGGTCATCTAGATTTTTTTTTTTTTTGGCATAAATCATGTCCTAAGTTTTGTAACAATCATTTTACATAATGTCCTTAACTTTGGTAAAATATGTAAGGTTTGTGTTTAAATTATTATTTTAAATATGGAAAAGCTCTTCCTCAAATATCATCTGTTTCAAAAAAATACCATTTGTCAGACAAAGGGTCATAGGCCTATTTGCCCAGGGAAGAGATGTGGGCAGGAAGGTGTTGTGAGTTCAAGATCAGTCTGCAATAACATGGGTCATAGTCTCAAATTAGCAAAATATACTAACAAGCAAAAAGGATAAAAGCCTCTCACTTTCTGGCCAGCACTCCTCTTGCTCTTGAGTCAGAGGTAACTTGAGTACGATGCTGCAGCTCTTTCATGGCGCTCTCTTCTGTACCAGTAACCAACTGCCTATTCTTCTAGTGATAGGCAATATTTATTAGTGTTCTTGATTTCAGATAGTGGTGGCCCTCTAAATATGTTATTACCTCAAATACTGTTTTTGTCATTCTCAGTCTTTTGTCTCCATATAAAGAATTAATTTTTCAATATCTTCAAAATAACTTTCTGAGTTTTTCATTAAATGTGTAGGCCAGGTTGGGAAGAACTTACATCTTCATATTAATGGCTCCTCTTGTCTTTGAACCAGGACTATCTCTGAATACATTCTTTGATTTATTTCATCAGTCTTCAAGTTTTCTTAGCATATACCTAGTACATTTTACATTCGGTTGGATTTATTTGTGGACATTTCTTATGGAACTAATGCTAATAAGAATGACACAGAGTCTCTGCCTCTTCAAATTGCTTTCACACCACTACCTCACACCCCCCATCCCCTGTTAATGCCTGCTTCCATATCTCATATCAAGATTAAAATGAGATTTTACTGTTTAGCTTAAGTGACCTGTGCAATGCTGACTTTGAACTCAGCTATTCTACAGGGGATTCCCAAGTGCTGGGATTACAGACATGAGCCATACCCAGTTTCAAACTGTGTTTTTTTAATACAGTATTCGGTGTGGTTCTTGGACTCTAAAAGAGATTGGGTAAAAGGTATTACTATAAACATTCCTTTAGTAATCTACAGGTAATATTTGTGAGTGGCAGGGCATGGGGGCAGGAATTACAGATTGGTGAGTGATGCTTTTCACTAAACCCAAGCTTCTGCATCATAGAACCTCAAGTATTTCCATATGTATTTTTCACTCTCTTATATGGGTCAAGACTGTCAGAGTGATGGGCTGGAACATTTCTCTACTCTCATATGGGTCCCTAGAATTTAGTGTTCAGTTTTTTTTTTTATATGTGTGTGTAGTGAGGGATGGCTGAAGTTGAGTGTTTTCAATGCCCACAAATCAGTTAAATTCTGACAAATCTCTAGCAGATTAGTCGTGGTGAGCTCGCTTCTCCCAATGCTTCTTACAAAATGCAGAATTCTCTGACAGGTTTCAAAAATTAATATTCTTTCCCTTCTTGTTCCAAAAGCAACAGGGGCATTTTGTTCTTACTGACTATAGGAACCTGGTGAACACAGTGGAGGAAAAGTGGATGGGTTTGCTCTATGGCTTTACTTCTCACGTAAGTCTAAGAATAATCTGATCTTTAAGTTTGCTTAACTTTTTCCTCTTGGTAACAAATTGATTGTTCATCGAATATCATAAGCAGAGAAAAAAATACATGTAAGCCTTTCCTTCCCTTTTCTCTTAAAGTAGATTCCTGGCCTTATTTCTGTCTCCAAAACCATCTCCTTACTCATTAGTCATGCTGTTTATGCTTTTCTTGTTTTCTAAACTTCTTCTTGGTGTTGGCAACACCTGAAATTAATGTATTTAGCCGAAGTTGAACTCTAGCAACATTTTAAACAGGTTTACAATGGTTCAAGAAAGAACGAATCCTTTTGTGTGGATCCAGTTACTAGAATAAGCAGCCAGTAGACTTAACTTATGACTCATGAAAGAATCATACCCTAATTGAGTCATTTACACCAGCTTCCTGATCCCTCTGCTGCATTTTGTGTGCCTCCCTGGGTGCTGCACTATCCTCTCCCTGTATCTTGATGCCAGAGGCAGTGTGAGCTATGTCTTCCCCACATGAGAGTACCACAGTGCTAAGTGAGCTTTAGGACTGTCAGTACTTTCCCAACTCTGCCAAGGGTGTACGTCCCAGAGTCCAATTCTTCTTCACACTTCTTATAAAACTCATAAATATTTATTAAAAATAAAAAGCAGGGAAGAGATGAGCTAGGTGATATTGCACTTGCCTGACATGAGCAAAAATCTGAGTTCAACCTCCAGCATGCAAAAATAACATGAAAAGTAACACAAATAAATACAATAAATGCTTTTTACTGTGTTTAATTTGATGCTTAGCATAGACAACACAATAATTAACTCAACAATGTATTTTACTTTTTATACATTAGACAAATATACATGTAATATACTAGCCCTAATGAGGGAAATTTTCATGTGGCAATTTCTTAGCAATGACATTTTTTTTTTCAAGATGAGATTTTTGTCACATGCCTTGAGGCAAATAGTTAATAATTTAAAAGAAATGGAGCATTTTAAAATCTGTCCTCTTAAATATCACTCTATTTCCAAAAGCAGCATTACATGTAGCATGAGAAGACTTGGGCTAACCTATACAAGGGCTTACAAATGGTCAGCTCAACCCCATATATACCCCCATTACCTGCACATACACAGTTCCATTTCTACAAACAGAAAAATTCTTCCAGACCTTAAATTTTACAGGGTAGCATCCTGAGTTTAATGATACAGAAATTTCAGGAATGTATTTGCTTGTAAAGAATGTTGTCCTGTGACTCTTTTAAGAGTTAGTGAATAAGCCATTTATTTTCTATCCCTGGGTTAAACAAAACCTGATGTTATTTAGTGTTCAAATGGAGCCCTATTCTAAACTGGACCCTAATGTCATGCAAAGGCCGAAAGAATTTCATGTCCCAGTAGGCAAGAGTGATAAATATCAAACTTGCTGAAGGTAGTTCTAAATGGCTACTCCAAAGATAAGAATGTATTTCATCAGTTCAGAAATTATATATCATCCATATCTACACATAGATCTGTGTCTATATCATATATATAGATGCATATATACATATACAATACATATATATCATCTACATCTACATATCATATGTATATATATTTAAAGAGATGATGTGCTGGTCTGTACCAGATTATAATTAAAAAGATGTAAAAATAGGACACATGTGGATAAAAGCAGGTTTCCTGTTTAGAGATGACTGAGGCAGTAAGAAAATCAGAATTGAGAACCATGAAGAAGAAAAAGTAGTAAACATAAAAGACCAAAACATCCCATACAACTAAGTAAAATTAGGTCCACAACTGTTCACTCAATAGATGAAACTAAAATAATGAAGGTAAAGGGGCCTTATATATTCTTTAGTTGATGAAATTAGGCAATTTAATAAACAAGTTATAAGTTGCATAGAATGTTAAAAATAACAAAAAGTCTCATTTGTTAAGCAAAATGTGAAGAGATGTCTCAAGACATGTCATAATTTAATGTTTGCCTATTAACCAAAGTAGAATTTTTGTGCAGCCACTTGGAGGCATCATGGGCCCCTGTGCTCATGCATCTGGCACTGCTTTCTCTGGTTGATGCTCGGGATTTCTTTCTGAGCCTGGCTTATATTTAGCTGGTTGTTAGGACCGTGTGTGTGTGTGTGTGTGTGTGTGTGTGTGTGTGTGTGTGTGTGCGTGTGTGCGTGTGTGTGTGTGTGTGTGTGTGTGTGTGTAATACTTTTACTGCTATTGTTCTTTGTTTCTTAACATTTTTCTATATATACATCGAACATTCTACTTCCTCTTATCTCTACCCACTTTTGTTTCATCTACCTCTATCATCCTCCTGTTTTTCTAAAAATTCCTATATAATTCATATGTCTTATTTTGTTTGTTTGTTTTCAGACTTTGTATGTGGCCACAGGTCTGGAACTGTCCACTGCTGCCCAATGACCTCAGCGCTTGGTATTCAACTGATGACCATGGCTGTAGATTTTGGTTTTGTTTGCAGAGCATTTGAGTTCAGGAAAACCTTTTCTTTCTATTCTTTTCTTTCTTCTTTCTTTCTTTCTTTCTTTCTTTCTTTCTTTCTTTCTTTCTTTCTTCCCTCCTTTCTTTCCTTCCTTCCTTCCTTCTATTTTTTCTTTTTTTAATTTGTGAGCATTTGGTCTTTTTCTCTTGTTGTTTTTCTATTATGTAATTTTACATTTTCCTATGCCTGTACCTGCTTATTCCAAATTTTCTGTTTTAGGTTATACATTCCTTGAGTACCTAAGTATAAAGATACTAGAGATAAAAGGAAGCCCAATAGGGAAGCAGTCTACAGTGTGTAATTTGGCAAAAAGAAGCCCAACAGGGTTACCAGAAGCTTTACTGACATACACAATTAATTTTAATGCTAAGGATATTGTGCTATTCACATTCCAGGGATCGTATAATACAAGAGTAATATAAGGGAGAAATCTTAGAATCTGAAAACTCAAATGCCTAACTATGACCAAGAAGCTTAAATTTTTCAGGATGAAATGGAAAGAAGGGCTCAGGAAAGGAGATGTTTAGAGGAACCCTATACTTGTTATTCTACCTGCATTTAGGCTTGATATAAGTGTTGGTTGAACATGCACAATGTTGGGGAAAACATAAGTGTCTCCATAATAACCTAGGATACATTTCCATCAGTAGGGAGAATGCTTGTTAAGTCAGGCTTATTGTTGTGATAGTTATTTGTGTTTGTGTATTGTCTGTCTGTCTGTCTGTCTGTCTGTCTTTCTGTCTGTCTCTGTATATGTGAGGGTACCCATGTCTATTGTTAACAGTAATTCTTTTCAATACAATTAATGGTCATGAATAGACAGCCTTCTTTAATTATAATTTTAAAACATTTAAAGAAAAAATACACAAGTAAGTAATTTATAAGAAATTAAAAATGGCATCTAAGTTAAAAGAAAAGTTTAAAGTGAGTAGAAAATCAATTTTAAAAGTTTAAAGGTTATGAAACTAAGGGTAACGTCTTAGAAATGAACTGTTCTGAGTTCTCAGTTCTATATTATCACATGGCTTTATTTGCTTGCTTGTTTTTCCTTTACTACTTATTTTTCTCCTATTACAACAAGATTTTGCATTAAAGGAACAGATCTTATAGACTGTTTCAGAATAAAACTTACAGGATGAAGAGATCCTGTACTATCTACAATCACTACAGAAGACTTCAATAAGACTTTCAATTGTGGGTTACAGAAGTACTCTCTGTACTCTTTGGGAATGAGAAGAAGGAAGGGAGGAAGGAAGAACAAAAGGAAGGAAGGAAGGAAGAAAGGAAGAAAGGAAGAAAGGAAGAAAGGGAGGAGGGAGGAACTAAAAATGGAAGGAAGAAAGATAGAGCAGATTACCCCATTAATCTGTAAAACATTTTCTGAATTTTCATTAGAAAACATCTCTTTCTTTTTGCAGTTTAGATCATTTTTATCTCAGAGATTATAGAGGCATACACTTAATAAAAACTATTCTCTGATTTAAGGGGACTAGTTTATGTTCATGCGTGCCAATTTTTTAATGTAATTGACTTTTATGTGTCATTTTGAATACAGAACAGCATGGAGCAAAACTTAATAAGGGAGTAGCAAACATAAGAGAGTAGCAAAATCAGTGGCTACTTCATTTTGTACTTTAAAGTTTGTTGTGTAATAAAATATTTAAAACATGCATGCATGTATGTGAGCACATGAATTTGTAAGAGGAGTTTGAATTGCTATTTCTTGTTTTTAGGATTTGAGAAACAAATTTTTTGAGGTCGTTATCTTGCCTAAGCCTAGATAAGATTTTTTTTCCGAGTGGAAAAAAAGGGTCATTTAAAAACTATCTTAGTCAGAAAAGGGCATTAGATGCCAGTATAGATGGTTGTGAGCCATCATGTATTTGCTGGGAATTGAGATTAGGACCTCCGGAAGTCCAGCCAGTGCTCTTAACCACTAAGAATATATACAGAAAATATGGTTAATTTATACAATGGAATACTATTCAGCTATTAAAAATGAGGGCATCATGAATTTTGAAGGTAAATGAATAGAACTAGAAAATATCATCCTGAGATGGTAATCCAGACCCAAAAGGATACGAATGGTATGTACTCACTGATAAGTGGATATTAGCCCCAAAGAACAGAGAACCCTTGATCCAAGACGAAAAGATTTAACAAGAGGGAAGGCCCAAGAAAGGATACTTCAATCCCACTTAGAAGAAGAAACAAAATAATCTTTGGAGACAGAGGAAGAGAGGGACTTGGTCACATAGCATATACTTGCAGATTCTCTCACCTCTAGGACAACCAGTCTTGAGGAAACAATATTAGCATTAGAATACAAGCAACATTAGGACAACCCATTATAGGTTTCTCTAGGTTTTCTGCAGTTTTCTTAGACTACTCATGTGTTTTTATTAATATTTGCCAAAAATAGCAGCTTAGAGAATGTGGATTTTACTGAATAAGCCATTTAATACCTGGAGACTAGATGCTATTTAATTTCTGGGCTTGTATGTTCTTCTATTGTATTAAAGTTTTCACTTGGTGGATAGCTACCACTTATGCAGTCGACATTTTAAAAGAATTTTGTTAAAATTAATAACTCGTATTGGCTCATTCATACTAAACCATGCAGTAATTGTGAAACTTTTTTTTTCTGGGCACAGAGGACAGCTTGGACTATTTTTGTGCAAAGTTAGTGTAAGGAACAGACATGAGCTATTCTTCCAAAACAAATAAAAGTGAAAGCCAAAACAGAAACGTAGATAATTCAGTAGACCGAGAACACATGGTACTAGGACAGAGTGGATGTTGGCAGTGGACTTAGATAAAAGCAGTCCAGAATGGAAATGGTAAGTTTGGTTTTTGTAATCTTTTGTCTTGTCCTGACAGACAGACATATGTTATGAAGTAAATCATCAGCCTATCGGATATCTTCCTAGTCATTCACTGAGCAAACAATTTTGATATAAGATACCTCTGTCAATATTATTATTAATTTAGAGACAGGCCACACCAATCAATGAAAGGCTTTTGTTTCCTACTGAAATTTGGGTAGCAGTATTTGTACTTGGTATTACATGTAAACAGTGACCAACTTTCTATGTTGCTTTCGTCTTATTTTCACTTATTACAGATAGAACACTTTCTTCTCATGCGCAGTTGTTTTGCACCATTTTGTTCATGTCAATAAACTAAAGACGTGTGTCAAAGAAATATTTTCTCTAGTGAATAACACTTTCATTGTGTGGTTTGATCTTCAATGGTCTATATTGGTGGTTAAATCCAAAAGTGACACTAATTAATTCATGCCTTTAGTTTCTTTAGGTAAATATATTCCATTAGTTCTAAATCTAATAACTACTACTTTGGGAAAGCTCCGTTATCTCCTTATAGATAAGTATGGGACATTCTAGAAATCAACTCTTTAATAAGGTAGATGAAAGATTATATAATCTGTCTCTACTGTTATAATGGATTTTTAAATATAACTAAGAGTTTGAAGTTAGTTATACAGTGTTTCCACAGTGAGTTCTAGGGAACAAACGTTCTGAAAGAAATAACAAGCATGATGATGTCATCAACTGAAGAAAACACACACACACACACACACACACACACACACACACACACACACACACACACTCCATGATCTCCTTTAGCCTAGAGGAAAAGGACTCAACAAATACTTCTAACCATCTTCTGTACTATGAAACTTCAGAAGCTATACACTTAGATTTGTATTTCCTACTTCAAACTTGTGTCAACTTCTGAGAATACATGTGCATGAGCTTTAATAAATCTGGGAAGCCCTTATTTCAACTACCTCAGTGACTGAGTTCTTGAAATCACTAAACTTAAAATCCCTCTAGGAATACTTCTACTAATTATTACTCTGTATATTCTTGGTTTTATTCTTGCTGGTAGTGATGGTGATGGTATTTATTTATTTATTTATTTATTATTTATTATTTATTTCAGGTATTTAAAAAATCGTTTATGATGTGAGAATTTTCATTTTTTTATTTTTAAGTGATAAAGATGGTATTAATTTGGGTTTTAGTAAAACAACCAATAAGGATGACATTATGTCCTTCCATTAATTGTGTTTACTTTATAACAGTTTGTTTTTGTCAACTTTTTTGTGTTTGTTTTTTTAATAAACCATCATAATTGTTGTCATTGGAAGTTTATATATTTTGCATAATTTAGGCATAAAAAGTCAACCCAAAAATCTCTAGGCATTTTTAACAATAGACAATAGAGTTAAAGCCACTTTAAGGTAGTCAAGATCCTTAGTATGTCACAATACTCCTCATTCTTTACTTTATTGCATCATTAAAAGTTATTTTAATATTAAAGTAACATAGTAATCCAATTTGTTAAAATCAGTTAATACTCTTCTGTATTATCTTAGTAGGAAAACGTTTGAATTTGCTCCTACGGTTTGGTTTGAAGGTATAGGTACCTAAAACGTGGAATTCCTATTTATCTTTACTGAATTCTTAGTAATTTTAATAGCTGTCCTACTGGATTTATATGTTACATTTCAATGTTATATCGGGTGCAGGAGGTTAAAACAAACCAAAATGAAACAAAAATAAATAAATAAATAAATAAATAAATAAATAAATAAATACAAACAAACCCTTCAGCCTGAGATTATGATGGCTCATAATTCTAAGAATCACAGGAATTTCTTCTTTAGTAGCTTTACCAATTAAGGAGCTCCCTTGAGGACTTGCTTTTCTGTCTTCTAAGCTCATCAGATTCTAAAAATGAGCCACCTTCCAACACAGTAGGAAATAAAGCAGTATTTGATGCCCACACACAAAACGTGATGCTTTGCCAACATAGGTATCTGTGAAGTTCCCCTGGAATGGGAAAGCATCATATTTTCTACATCCTAGAAGTCTGGTTGACCAGTTAGATTTTCTGTGATTGTGAGCCTCCTTAGTAGCCATCTATTGCTTACCCTTGTATTTAACCTAATATCTATTATGACTATATAATGAAATCCTTTAGGAATATATACAAACAGATTTCTGCCCCCACCAACAAAAGTCTATGAATATTACAAGGTTGAATCTGTAGCTTATAGCAATTTCTCTGCTTTGATACACTCCACATACCTAATGTTTCTGTTAATGTATTTGGGGAAAAAGTGTCTTGATTTATGACTTTCTTTGTTTCATTACTATAAAAACGTCATGTAATTGTTACAATGTTGGGTATGATATTTAATATCCATATTCCCAGGAAATATGTGGCTCCAGAATCAACTGTTTCTTATTTTCTTTGACATGGAAGCTGTGTTTTGAGTGTTGTGTATAGTTAACTCAGTATAAATTTCACAGTATGTTAAAAATCAGATACCCTGGAATAACTGAAATAAACCTTTCTGATTCCTCCTTTATCTTGTAGTGACTTTAAGGCAGAGACTTGAATTCACAGTGAGAACTCACTTGTTTGTATCCTCTCTGGAAGTGACTACAGACAGGTGCTTATTGGTATTTTGGCAGCCTGGGTAAGCTGAGAGACTTCTATTCTCTTACTAAGCTGCACACTTTGATTGTGTCTCCATGACAACAGCATGGTCTTAGGTAAGTTGCTGGATTTTCATAATGTCCAGTGACTTATAGGAACAATCCACCTGTTGTTTGATTGTAATGGTGCCTTTAAGATTAAATATAGTCTTTACTTCTGAGATAAATTAATTTTTTTAATTATGTCACAACAATGGACATTTTTTTTCTGAATAAATTAGCTGCATTAGCCATGGGTTCATTATTTTTTCATGAAAATAAAATGCTTGAATTTTGTGGATAGAATAATAGATGAGGTTTTGAATTAGGGGTGTATCTCAGTGACAGAATGTTTGCCTAACATGGGTAAGGTTATGAGTTCAGCACATTGAACTAAAATTAACCATAAATGGTTATGTGGAATTTTTTTAAAATTTATCCTTCCCCCCTTTTCTCCAAATCTCTGAAGAATAATTGAGTTAATAGCAATATAACTACATGTTAATATATCAAGTTCTCAGTAATATAACTAAATTTTAATCAACATACGTAGACAATGCATGCAAAAGAATCATCTAATTACCTTCCTGTTTTGCTTTTCCTAGATAGTTATGATAAAATATCTTATGCAGTGAACATTGCATCTTAATGAATTTTAATATGCAAAATCCTTTTGGAGAGTTTTAAAAATCATTCTTTTAATTACCGAGATCAGCTTGAAGCAAAGGATTTGAAAAGCTTTGCCAAAAGGGAAAAAAAATAGTATTCTAGAAAAAGCCAAAGTAAAGTGTTTTGACTTTATTTTTTTTTTCTGTTAAACTCATGATAGTACTATGCTGGCAATTACCATCTTTAGAGTCAAAACTTTAAAAATCACTAAATACTAGCTAATCAGCTGCATTGTGTAAGTCACTAAGAGAGATTTAAACCCCAAATGAAGGCAAGAAAATCAAGAAACTCTGCTAAACTCTCAAAGATCAGTGCATATGAAGAAATTTGATGGGATTGGAGAAGAGAATGAAACAAGTAACCAAAGCCATTTCTTCATCTAAACCATTTTTTTCCTAGTATTGACTTTGAATAATACTCATTTGAATAATACTCATTCAGCATAAAAGGATCATTTTCTGATCTCTTCAGAAAGATATTTTACCTGTATATATGAGAATATCTTTTTTGAAATAAAAAGAAAAAGTCAAGAGAGTTTGAAACTGAATGACAAGATCAGGATCACAATATAAAGTATAATACATTGTTTTTAATAAAAATAAAATATTAAAAATATTCCTAAAGCACAATGTTAGTGCATAGAAAGTATTATCTTGAACCTCACTGATAAAAATAGGAATAATTATGCTCTTACTGTTTTATGAGAGAAAAGGTTTTTTTTTTTTTTTTTTTTTTTTTTAACAGGAAGGGTGATATGTAGGAGGAGCTAAGGAGGAAGAAGTACCGAGAGGAAGAGAAGGAGTAAGGAGAGGAGAAGAAGGAGAGGAGAAGCTAGGTGATGAGAGAGAGGAAGAGTGAGAACGAGGGGGGGAATGGAGACAGATGTTCACGTGTCTCCACCAATCAAAGATAGATTATATATCCAGGTTGGGTATTGGGTTACACTTCTGATTGAGCATTACCAAACTTATGAAGCCTTTGATTAACAGTTAAAAAAATTGTATAAAAGCAAAAAGGAAAAAGGGGCATGGGATAGGGGTTTCTTAGAAAGGGGAAATGGGGAAAGGGGATGGCATCTGAAATGTAAGTAAAATATCCAATAAAAAGAAAAAAAAAAAGAAAGTAGGCTTTTGGATAGCATTTCTTTCTCTTGCCTTCCCCAAGTCTCTATAAGGAATTTAACTTGATATGAATTCTAGTTAACAGAGGAACACATATAGATGCAAACAATCAAATGAACAAACCTAACAACAACAACAACAACAACAACAACAAAATACAAACACATATGAGGAACATAATATGGGTTGAACTTACTTTTTAGTTTAAGTCCTTTTAGTGTTTGAGAATTCATACATGATTACCACATTTATATCATATCTACCCCTCCCTCTTCCCCTCCCCCTCCCCCTCCCCCTCCCCCCTCCACGCTTCTGTGTAACCCTCACTTCCTCAGACTCACTGTCATTGTGATAGAACAGTCAGGCAGCGGGCTTCTCATTGACATTCTTTCCCCTTCTTACATAAGAACTTGTTTACATTTGAACCTATTAATTCACCAGGAAATTTTTGTCAATCATTCATAATGAGAACATTTCCCCAAAGATGTACTGTTCTCTTTGTCCTTGAAGCAAGAAAACAAATGATCACCCACAGGTGCATCACTGATTGATTTTGTTTTTGAGCTTAAGGAACAATACACAGTCACTGTGTCTTAATGTTTATGGGATTTTCTAAATTTCTGACAACATCCTAGAAAGATGATTGCTTAAGGTAACAGACCATCAACTTACTGTCAGTTTGTCATGATGACAAATGTCTACCTCTTTTTTCCTTTGCCCTAAACTGATAGTTTTGAAAGATGCTTTGAGAATGTCTTAACCCACTTCCCATCAACATGTTCTAGCTTTTAATTGATTTTAGTTTTTAGTAATTGTGTACCTTTGACATAACTTTAATAACTGACATGAAAAAAACATAGGTAAACATGTCATTCATTACCTGTGTTACTTAAGAGAAACATACCTCCATGTCCTGGGTGGAGAGTAATTTATACTTGACATTTATACAGGAGATATGGGCCCCCAAAAGTGATTCTTCTATGAAAAATTAAGAATTACAAATGGTGATAGAACTGGTAGAATCGTGAGAAGACTTGAGATAAGAATGATAAATGGATGGACAAAAACAAACCAGAGGTCTCACAAAATACCTTGGCACCTGAGGCTCAGGGGATGTTGCAAAAGATGAGGAGAAAAGATTGTAAGATCTAAAGAATCAGGTTTCCTGTGAGATTGTGCATCCTAACAACATCAGAAGCTACATCCATAAAGTCTCACCCACATGACTGCCCAAATGGGAGTTGAACAAGAATGATACCAATGGATATTCTAACATGGATAGGAAAAAGCTCAAGAGTCCACCACAATAGGCATCTGACGTAAGCTGAGAGTGGGAGAAGTGGTCATCCCCAGGGAAGAGCACACCAATTGGTTGTCCAGTACCAAATGTATAGCCCTGAAAACATAATCCAAGTCCCACTATTCATACTGTACAGGTTACATTTGGGAATATATATGTATATATAAATACATATATGCATTCAATAACAACTAGTGGTAAATGAGGCCATGAAGATGAAGAAGAGTGGAGGGATATATGGGGGCGTGTTAGAGGGAAGAAGACAAATGGTGAAATGTTATCATTAAATTATAATCTCAAAAAAAATCGAAGTACACACATGAGTTGAGACTTTGACAGCAGGTTCTTTTGGATATTATTTCAAACTTAATGTGTTCTGATCATGGATATTCAAGGGTGTACATGTTCTGGGAGCAGAGGTCATGTGAAGAACAGTCCGAGTATTTGGTAAAGTTTAAAAAAGCCAGGGATAAAGCATTGCATTCAAACAAGAGCTATTGCTTTTGATGGTACTTAGTTTATAAACTAGAAAACAAGGAGAAATTGGAATAAGGAACAGGATATCATTACCGAAACCTGACTGTGTTTACGGAACACCCCTAAAAAGAGGACCTCAATATGGTGACTCAGAGAACATTAAAATTTCCAATGAGTGGAAAACTAGAACGGGGAGTACTGAATGAACCATGCAACCCAAAGAGGCAACAGCTGAGTCCCACATGAATGGCTCCTACAAGAGCCTGTTATAGGGCTGAATATAAGTATTCAAGTATCATGTCCTGGCTGTCCTAGCAGTAAGCTCAATAGCACTCTACCTTGAGTGGGAGCAATTCACCAAGAATCCTAGTGTTAGCATTTCTGAAGCATGGTGAAAGAAAAAGTGTTTCCACGTTTGTGCTTCTGTATGGAACTCTGCTTCAGTGAACAGAAGCTTAGTAACAGTAAGCATTTTGTTCCTCGTGTCTCCCTGCTGTTCCTCGGTTGGCTTAAGAGTGGACAAGTGATCCAAAAGGTATGTAAAGATGAGTCTTGACAATGCCAGGCGGTGATAGTGGTACACACCTTTAATCCAAGCAGGAGATAGAGGAAGGTGAATCTCTGTGAGTTTGAGGCCAGCCTGGTCTACAGAGTTAGTTCCAGGACAGCCAGGGCAGCACAGAGCAACCCTGACTCAAAAAAAAAAAAAAATAAATAAAAATAAAAATAAAAAAATAAAAATACTATAACTAGAAATGTTTCTCTTCTCAAATGTGATCAAGAAGATGAGTATTTCACATCTTCAGATATCTGTGTAGGAAAAATAGAATCGATGTGAACAAGAAGCTAACTCCAGACATACAAAATCATCTCTTAGAATCGCCAGGTTTATGAATCAACACAGTTCTCATTTTCCAGGTTTTCTTTTCCCTTTTTCCTAAACTGGTATCAATTCATATTTCCATTACTTGCAAGTAAAGAGGGTCTAAGTGGTAAAACAGACGTTAGCTATAGTTTGAGCTCTAAGCTTCTCAGCCATCAACACACTGTGGGATACCAGGCTCCTTTGCTAGACATAGTTTACTTAGGTGAACAGTGTGAAAACCAGCCTAAAAACAAATATTTATATCTGTCTCTATATAACAATGGTGTCCATGAGCATGGTGTCATACTTGTATCAAAGATGCTATTTTATCTTCTACTAGAAGAATACAATTTGGTAAGACAGAGAATGGTGAAAGTTATAGGTAGGGCTGGAGAGATGAGATGGCTTAGTGGTTAAGAGTATTGACTGGTCTTCCAGAGGTCCTGAGTTCAATTCCCAGCAACCACATGGTGGCTCACAACCATCTGTAATTGGATCTAACACCCTCTTCTGGTGTGCCTGAAAACAGCTACAGTGTATTCATATAAATAAAATAAATAAGTCTTTTTTTTTTAAAAAAGAAAGTTATAGGCACATAGAATAAGACAAATACAACCAGAGCAAAGTTGAATTGTTTTAGGTTTCTGCAATCTACTGAATAGGGAGCAGAGGAGTAGAGATTAGCAAGAAGTTGTAATATTTCTGAAAAAACAATATTTGTGAAAGACATCTACTATTCTACCTGAGAAATATTTCAGGAACTGGTATAAAGTTTGTCCAGATTGATATACATATAAAGTGTATATGCAGCTATCATTGGAACATTCTGACAGAGATAAAACCCCTGGAGAGCTATAGCAAATTTAAAAGCAAATTAAAAAACTACAGATTGTTGAAACAAAACCAGATCTCTTAAAAATGAATAGAGTTTCTTGTCTTTGATTCCTTAGAGAAATGTCTCAGCATCTATGTAATGCATGTGAATATTAATTCCATAAGAATTATTTTCATAAAATATTACAATTGCTTGCTAATCTCTACTCCTCAGCACACTATTCAGTATCATGTGAGGAAATATCCCAACTCCAGGATGGATGATTCAATGGTCCTGTTATCTCCATGGAAGTGGATAACATAAAAAAATACCAAGGAAAATTCTGTTGTATTTCACATACCAGAATGCACCAGTCTTTGAAGTCAATTCTCTAGACGGTACTCCAAAGTAGTTTTAACTACACAGAGTCCATCCACATGAATCAAAGCTCCATGCTTGCTCTGGGGTCAGGCTCTCTGCATGAGCTGACTGAGTGTTAGTGCCTGCAGCACTTATCAGAACTACACATGGCTTGGCATTAGGCCACAATTTTCCAACAAGTCCTTGCTCAAAGTCACAGGGGATATTACTTTCACTTTTCATTTCTACAATGTTACTTCTCCTTTATTCCTGATAGTCACCATAGTTCACTCTTCTTGTGACTCTCCTTAAACTTGTTGAAGACTCACTACCTCTGAACTCCATTAGAACTAGAACATACTCCTATGTTATTCCAAGTCTTCTCTGTGGTTCAAGTAAGTCACTTCTTTTCCTACCATTCAGAAGATATTTAATTGTTATAGACCAACAAAATATTTACCCCAAGAATTGATAGCTACAATGTATCTACTAAATTAATTTGGTTTAATATACCACATGATAACTATAACCATCACTGTGACCACCACCACCACCACCACCACCACCACCACCACCACCACCACCACCACCACCACCACCACCATCATCATCATCATCATCGTGGCATTACCTCTTACTCTTTATAAACCATGTAAATCTGACTAAGCTTTTCATGGTCACTGTTTCTCACCTATTTTTCAAATAAAAATTATTTGCTAAGATTTTATAACATGATTTAGAAATACAACTCTAATGAGTTTAGTGGAAACTTGGCTGGTGACCAAGTCTATTATAATGATTACTAGAATTCCAACGTGTCAAGTCATCACCATGATTCAGTTCACACAGAAACCCATTCACCGAGCATCTGCTGTATTCAGTGCACATAACTCAGCACTCTGAATGGTCCAGGGATAAACAAGCCCCCGTGCTCCTCACTCTGAAGTTTATAGAGCAAAGCTAACACCTTCCATTAACTAGCCAATAAAAATTGCTGAGAAAATTCTGGCTGAATAGAATAAAGACCATGACAAAGATATAAGCGATTTGCTTTGGATACAAAAAGAAAGAGGTGGTTAATTATGTCAGCAGAATGTGGTAGGTGTTCTGCAAGGGCATTAGAAGAAAATAATTATTAAAGAAGAAAGGATGTAAGAAGGCATAGGAACCGACTAAACTCAAGCTGTCTTCTGAAACTTCATTATGAAATTTGCCTTTGCTAGACTTGCTATAATGATGCCAAGTGATCCAAACAACAAATTATAAAGACACAATCTTATTTCACTTTTTAAAATTCTGTTCCACATTTGAGGTAGCATTAATCATGTCAGAAAAAGCAAAACTGCCCATAAGAATGAATGGCACCTCATCAGTTATAAAATTTAAACTTGTGGAAATTTTTAAGTACATCCTAATGGGAATTTCTTGGAGCCACAAACTGGATTGCCTCTCATCTCTTGCAAGTCAAGTCAATAATGTGCCTTAACAGGCCTACCTGTGACATAGAAGCCTGGTCACCTTAGTAACTTCCTCTCAGTCATTCCTCATGCAACTGTTGTCTTTGAGATTCACAGGCTTCTATGCCATTGATGCTCTGCTGTGGATTTCATCTGTCTGCCATTGTTTGTCTATTCTGTCTTGGAGGAGTGTCTGTTGTTTTTGTTATTCCCCCTCTTTCTTTTACATTTGTCTATTTGTTGAGTTTAAAAAATGCCTCTTTGAGAGGATTACAGGGATACCCCTCTGGGGAATAAGTATGCTAAGTGACACCTGCCTAGATTATCCAGGTACTAAAAGGTAGGTTGGCTTTTATAATACTTAGTTTATTGGTATGAATCACCCTCCAGTCCATATAATCCTTCTAGATCTGGTATGTCTGTTGCTTTTATTATTTGCTGAAAGCTATGGAAACAGCAAATGCACAGCACCTACTCCTCAATCCAAGCTTTGCACACAACAGACAACAATAATCCACCCATTACTCCATACTGAGCCTTTTCTCGAAATCCTTCTCATCCTAATTCTCCAGGAGGATGTTGTCAGTCATTCAGAATTGGCAGACAAATCCTTGTGTCATTTGCCATTAATAGGCTCTAAATCCTCAATGAATAATGAATGGAATAAGGATTGTCTCTTGTTTTCCCAATGCCACACAGGAAGCTGGTGTAATTGGTTTGTGCTAAGGTCTGGCCATCTTGCTGAAATGTCTGGATAGCAGTTGATACAGTAAGGAATCTATCATGCAGTGTATATAGTGCCTCATTTACCCCAGCTGAGAACACATTCAGAAGAGTTCAGGCATGTATCTAACTGGAGGTTAGATAGTATGATTTTGAACTTTAGCTATTTGACCCCTAAATATAGGGTCTTATTTTCTACAAGAAATTTTAAGTTGCTTGCCATGAGTTTCTCTGAGTATGGTGGTGCATGACTTTAGTACCAGGACTGGAGAGACTTCAGCATATAGATCTCTGTGAGATCCAGCCAAGCCAGGGCTACATGGTTAGACCCTGTCTCAAAGAAAGAGTGAATTAAAAACCAACAGTTTTTAGCCAGTTATCCCTGAAGATACTAAGTCAGTCGTCTGCTGCCACCCCCTCCTGTGGCCTACCTAACTGGGTGATTAGGTGTAGAGACAGATGGGCCAGTTCAGTGTCAAAGACATGAAGAGAATGGCAGAGCTGAGCATGCAGAACATGCAGAAGCTGGTCTCAGCATCATTTGAACTCTGTGTGGGGTGGGTTTATTCCTCACTCACCCTTTTCCAATCACACATTCTACCAAGTTTCCTATGACAGTCAGGAGGAAGTCAGAAATGGCAGCGATACTTCTTACTATGCACACTCTGCTCTACTGGGCTATGTCTCTCTATTTACTTAAATCTTTACTAACACTTTACTGGTAATTATCCATTCATCACACCATATATAACCTCTACATAATCTCTGTCTACTTGCCACTTATCATTCCTATGTGCTCCTGGTCCCATCCAATTTCATCCTTCATCCCATGTGTTGAAGATGATCTGTCCTGCCACAGATGATAACTCACTGTGAGTGCTGCACATCAGAACCAAGACCTCTCCTCAACTGGTACAGTTACAAAGAAATAAAGAAGTTAAAAAATAAAAATCTAAGAAATAACTAGACTCAGAAAATAAGCTATGAAAGTGAGAAGGTTAAATTAGCACAGAAACTGTACTTTCCAGTCATCACTACACATTTCTAGAGAGCTAAGACAGAAATAAGACATTGTATGGTATGTCTGAGATAATAGGACAGAAAAAAAAATTGTATACTGCCAAAAGGAAAGCATACGTTCATTCTCCAGCAGGTGTCTCTTCAGGCTCAGACATTTCTAGCTGCTGTAAAAGGCCAACCCCAAGGAGGAAGAGCTCAATACAGAGGAAGTCTCCCTGCTGTCAGCAAGGCTGGCCTTGTTATATACCAGAGCAGAGAAGACAGACACAGCTTCAAAGCATTCTTCTCTGCATGCGAAATGAGCACAGTCTAAGCAAACGAACGCCTTTTGGAATCACGATTCATGAATGATAATTATGAGATTTCTGGTTTTATTTTAAATTTTCATTTTCATCTCAAGCTAAAACAGATCTCCGTGCACATCCTACTGGCTGCTTTGGCACAGAGGTGTGTACTGCTACCATTTGCAGTTGTGACAGAATAGCTGACTGATGCAACTTCAGAGAGGAAAGACATTTTATTCGCAGTCTCAGGAGCTGTCAGTCGATCATGCAGACACTGGCATGGTAACTGGGAAGATACCATTCATGGCAAAGGAAACTTGTACAATGACCTATTTACATCCTGATGGATCAGATCAGAAATCAGAGAGCTCAGAGAGCACTAGAAGTGGGTGTAACATTCAAGACCCACTGCCAGGAAACCCACTTCTGCAATCTCAGTCACAAGTACCATAAACCACCAAAACAGTGCCAAGAGTCTGACACTAACAACAAACACATGAGCTGAATGATTCATGGGGCACATTTCAGACTCCAACACACTGGGATAGCTAATTGGGGTAGTCTCTTCGAGCCCATGCTTTCTGTGATTTCGAACCACTTACAGTAAGCCAGTCTAAAGTATTGAATAAAAATGTCCAGAAATAAATGACTCATACATTTTAAACTGTGGGCCATTCTGAGGAGCACGCTGGAATTTCACTCAGTATAGGAGTCAATTCCTTGTCAGATGTCTACAGCTATATACTCATGTTAAGCAGTTTCTTGCTATCACCTTGGCTATCAGATCCACTGTTGCTGTATCACCATCACCGAGCTTCTGTGGAAAGGACCCTTACTTTGGTTAATAATGGCCCTGAAGTGCCAGAGAAATAAAGAGATAAAGTAACAGTTCTTCATCTAACAAGAGATGACTGTGTCTGAAGTGGATAATTATAATAGCGATGCTCACCTTTTACTGTGTCTAATTTATGAATGAAGTCTTATCCCACCTATGTTTCTATAGGAGAAACTAACACATTCTATAGTGAGGTTTCAGTTATATACTGGGGATTGTGGAGCATCTTTGTGACAAGGGAAAAGTACTGTATTCTCAAATATTTGCCAAGGACCAGCTTTGGCATGGAGAGGGGTTCTGAGAGAAGCAGTGTCTGGGAGCGGCGGAAAGAATGACTTGAAGTCAAATCCTGGATCCAGTCTGATAGCCTGTGTCATACTTGAAGCAGATTTTCCAGTCTGCTTCTCTCTATGCTTTGCTTTCTCTCTGAAGATCTCTCTGTCTATATTCTGCTTACTTGCTATTCTAAGAGGACTCTCTGTCCCTGTCCTGTTTCTCTCTGTGTGTGTGTGTGTGTGTGTGTGTGTGTGTGTGTGTGTCTGTCTGTCTGTCTGTCTGTCTGTCTGTCTTTGTCAGTTCTCCAAGCAGTTCTCTCTTTTTATCCTAAAAAATTATCTGGATAGCTCTTTTGCAGAGCATAGATCCAGTCATTTACTCCAGGTGCCCTTCAGAGTATCTTATGAATCACCATCCTGAGACTCTTGTCCTTTGATTCTTAAGAGACAACAAGTATATAGTTTTTTTTAACATTTCAAAGGAACTCAAGAGATCTGTCTGCATTTGTTAAGCACAGAAGATAAGCTAGTTGGATGGGACTCTACCCTGAAATTACTATTCCTATTACACCTGGGCTTAACCTTGCTGTGTCCCAGTCTGACCTTGAACTCGGGAATCTGCCTACCTTTATATCTTTCTGACAAACTGGCTCACAGTGTAGCTACCTTTGCTTTCTTTAGATTCATGAGGCCCTTCATAATTCATATTTCATCCTTATGTTTTTGTATAGTTGAAAAATTATATATTTTTGAACTCATGTTTTCGAACTCTTTCTCATAGCCTTAAGTGCTGTCCTGAAGGTTCTAACATTGCCCATTTTTCAGAGACATAGTTACAGCCTCGACTTCTGCTCTTTCAAATTCTCATTGAGTCATTAATGTTAACAGGGAGGACATTCCTTAGAGGGTGTGATATGTGTACGTTATTATACAAACAAACTTTATGCCCACAAAACCCATCGACACTTGTGGAGGCTCATACCAAGGGCCCTGTCCCAGGGACAGGAACCATGCCACTCTGTTCCCACCAGGGGCACGACAGGCTCAGCAAATATTAATTTATTGGAGCCTTTGCATTTGAAATGAAACCAAATCACTGGTAATTGCCTAGCACTGACTTTAAGGTTTTTCTCCATAGTTGAACTTGGAATGCTAAACACTCATGAACTTTGACCAACATTGTCACGTGGAAAGACCATTAATTAAAGCTACTAAGAACTACTTTGTGGGTTTAGCAAATTGGGAACAATACCCACAGGACCCCATACTGTCTTTTTTTTTTTTTTTTTTTGAGCTAGCCCAATCAAAGAAGCAGCAGCATGTGGAAAAATAGAGATAGAATTTCAGCAACAGAATTTGCCAGGAGTAGGCTCTTTTTTCATGGAACTTATTCACGTGTAACACATTATTGTTTCCTTTTCATTTTTTACTGGATTTGTAGCAACATGGGTCTCTTAGCGGTGGATGAGGGTTTTATGTGTGCCTAGTGCCTTACTCATGATCCATGAGTGAGATCAAGTGCTGCTTTGTGCTGGGTGCTGTACATCTTTTATGAATGATCTTACTTGATTGGAAAGAGGGAGAAACCATTTCTGGTCATAAATTCACCCATTCTGATTACCTCTTAACCCATGGGATCCGATGAGCTTACCCGTTAGTGTGCTGTCTATGACCCAATGGTTAGACTTAATGGGCCATTCTGGTATGAGCATAGAAGGGCAAATATATTAATAGAGATTTGGATATTAAAGATTGTATATACAGGGATCTTCAGGTGTAATAAGAAGTCTATTGGATGAAGGAGTAAAGGCCATTAGTGACATATTCTAAACAATTTGGCTTGGTTATCCATTAAAATTTTGAGTAAGACTGAATTCAAAATATATTTATGAAATTGCTTGGCAAAGGCAATTTCAAGCAAGCAGAGTATCCAGACTGTAGCACGGTTAGCAAAAGAGCAGAAAGATGTGGAAATCTGTGGTTTGTTGAAGAAGGGAATGTAAACCAGTTGGAAGTTGCAGGCATTCAGGTGCGGAGAAATCAACTGTGATGCTTAAAGAGATGAGCGGCATTAAAGATAAAGCCAGTGCAGAGTACTGAGACACTGTTCTGTTCTGGAGACACTGGGATAGTGCTTCCATGCTGGAACCATAGGAAGGATGCTCTGAGAGTGACTTCCCAACTTTCAGTGGCCCTGCCTTGTGAAAATGGATGTTTATGAGAAAGGAGAGATTTCTGAACTGAAAATTCAGCCTCAAGGATTTGCAAAACAACTGAAGAGGTTCAGCTGCCAAGGTACAAAAAAGCCACTAAGTTGAGAGAGATGCAGGTCAGACCACATCTCACGCTAGCAGCAGAATTTGTCACCATCCTCTTAGGGCTATGTTTGTGGACCTGTCAACATGTAAAATACAACAGTTGTGGGGTAATGAGGTTTCTATCAGGGCTGCAGGAAGCCAACAAGACCAGACAGTGTGAGGCAGTGTAAGAATCACTGAAAAGAGGATGGGGGATGCCATTTGGTGAAGATGAAATGTAAACATGAAGTTCAATCTGCAATGGAGATGCTAGGATATTAGAGATGCCAAGGCTAGCGGATGTCCAATGGGAAAACTGCAGATACGGAATGAAGTCATTCCACGGGAGAGCCTGTGTGCTCTGCAGATGGCCAAACTGAAGGAACAGGCTGGATAAGCACATTGGAGGAGGCCAGGTAATATCACTGAGAGACCTGGATGTCAAGTATGGTATACAGGATTAGTTGTTAGCCTAATCATTTGCTGCTATGCCCTACTAGTTTTTGGAAAGGGAGTATTTATTCTCATAGTTTTATCAATGTTTTCAACTCTACCCTTACCTTTACCCCAATCAATCCCTTCTCTCCAGCACCACTGACTCAGTTTAGAACTTTAACCTGTCTATTTTGCATTCCAGCAATAGCTACTTGTTCCTCCTGATCTGGCTGTACTAGTAGTCCTGTGGCGTTGAGCATTGGAATGGAAGTATGCAACAGGATGTTGTTGGTTTTGTTTTGTTTTGTTTTAACATGAGGGTAAACAGTTAAGAGTCTGCCACTAGTCTCAGAATTGTTGGAATTTTGAACAATGATAGAACTGCTAAGATTTTGGAATTCCTGGAGATGAACTTAACACATTTTGTAGTATTGGATAGTCATAAGCCCTTGAGGACAGGGATGGAAAGATGAGGATAAAAGTGCCACATTTTAGTATCAACCTGACAAGGGGTGTTGTCATGGTTAATGACACATTGTACTCCCTCAAACTGTAAGCAAAGGTAATCTCTTCTCCTCTGAAATTCTTTCTTCTTAAGTATTTGGTCACTGAAATGACAAAGGTAATTAATGGAGTTTGGTAGAAGTCCTCTAAACTACAAGAACGTTCATTTACCTTGTGAGGAGTTACGTTGGGAAGAAAGAAGTTAAGTGCACAGGAAGCTAGGTTGTGATTTCTGGGGCTCTGCTAATATGGATTAATTAATTATTCAGTGGCTACTAAAATCATGATAACCTCTAACTTGTAGTAGAGTGTGAAGTAACTTAATCAACACATATTGAATCAGCTGACTTCTGTGAGGCTGTACTTGTAAGCATACATTGATATGTGCTGATTTCATCATACTTATGTCACCAGGATTGGGACCCACAATATGACCTACAGATTAGTGGCCAGCTATCTAACCACCCTCATCTGTACCATCTAGTCATTAAATCTCCTTGGGATACTTTCAGTTTAGTTTTCATGGACAGGTTACCCAAAAGCTCCACACCACCTCAGCACCTCAGCTTGGGACTTGGTAGGAGAGAAAGGAGAGAAAGCAAGGAGAAGAGAAGAAAACAGGAGGAGGAAGGGAGGGGTAGGGAAGGGCAGAAGGGAAAAGAAGAGAGGAGAGGAGGGAAGGGGAAGAGGACAGGAGAAGAGTGGAAAAGGGAGAAGGGAGGAGAGGAAAATATGGGAGGATAGAAGAGGGGAGAGGAGAAGAGAGGACAGGACAGGAGAAGACAGGAGAGGACTACAAAGGAGAAAAGGAGGGGGAAGATAGGAGGGGAGGGGAGAGAATAGAAGACTTGATAAAAGGTGAATTTCTGGGTATATTTTCTCACAAAGTCTGAGGCTGGCTATGCCTTAATCGCTGTTTGGTGGTTAGTAGTGAAGAACGCAGAGAAAAACAGCTTGTGCTTAAAAAACAAATTCCAGTTCAGAACTCAACCCCCTAGAACCAGCCACATAGTCAGTGGTGAATGGAGGCCACTTTAAGTTGCGACAAATACTAAGTGTATCCTTTCAGTTATTCTTCCCCTGGGAAAACAACTACCTCAGGCTCCCTGCTGACAAAGCTTATCATTAATTCATTTGCTGTCTTTAACAATAAAAACCACTTTTCACACACCAAAGTGAGTTCGCTACTTTATTACTCGGTCATCAACTAGGAGAATTTTCCTTCCTCATTACTTGAAAAATAAAAGTTTAAATTTTGTTGCAGTCAAAGACTCTTGTGAGCTTTTCTGTTGCCCTTTTAGATGTCTCTTTCATTTTTAAAAAAATCTAGTGTGCTCTATACACTAATAACTTAACAAAATTCCTCTCATATCTTCACAAAGTTATTATAAAGTACATGCACCAGGGAAGGCACTAACTCCAAAGTTGCTTAATTTTTCTAAATGAATAAATAAGAAAGAGAATTAGGAGGCAAATGGAAACAAAGCTGACGAACACACTCTCTGAGAAAGCTTACTTTTGGTTATTATATTATTTCCTCTCACACATCTATGGGTGTATACATCTGAGAACATATTTGATATGTCCTTATGATATCCTTTGTTTCTAAGTAGTTCTGACATAGAAGCAGCATTAAAAAAAAACAGGATGCTGTTACAGCAATCATTTAATATGGAGGAAAACAACAGTTATATAATTAAATATGGGTTGGTAAAATATTGCATTAGGGGCTATGAGTAGCTAAATGTATTGCCAAATTATATAAGTAAGCAACAAACCTACAGAGCAGAAAACTGGAGGTCTTTGTGTGGGAGTAATCTGGAAAAACACCGTTGAACCCTTCAGCTGTAAAGAAAGCTCCATACCCCAAAGAAAAAAATACCATCATAGAAGAAAATATCCTTTGGTATTTTGGATCAAGGGAAGTATCCCCTAATCTAGGTGATGACAAGCATTCCATGGGATGGCCAGGCTCAACTTTGATGGCATACATGTCTCCAAAGCCAACTCTTCTCTATATTAAAAAAACATGGTCTCCAACTTCAGTCTAGATTAGAATTGTCTAAGGAGAGTACATCTATTGTTTAGTTACATGGGCTTCAGGCAACCTAGGGTTGGGAGCCCATTTTCAACACTGTTAAACGATCCTCCGTTGTTCCAGTGTAAATAAATTTGTGTCATAAAAAATAATGACTAAAAGGTCACCATGATGTCACTCCTTGTGCAGCCAAGCAAACTCACATTTTAACAGACAGGAAGCAAAGACAGGTTCCCAAATCCTACGAGAAGCCTGGGAGATGCATGAGATTTCCTGATTAGAACTTTACAGGCATTCCGTGTTATATCACAGGTCTCTTTGTTACTGATAAGAGTGTGGGAATGGAACTTGTTGTGACAATTTTGCCATTTCTATAAGAGCACATTCATTCACAAGAGTGATAAACTGAGGCTGGATAATGTCACATCAGCTGAGGTCACATTTTGCCATGAAATGATTTCCCCTGTTTAACAGACCTCTGCTCTGTCTACTTACTATTGTTCTGGGAACTGCATAAATGTGGATTAAGTGCATGCTTTGTGTTCTTCTAGTATAGTCAAATGTCAAACAAGCAAATCAGGATTTAAGCACAGGATTCCACTGACAAAGTCAGCAGCATCCACACCTTTTGACTTGTGAGGGTTAACGTGATTAGATATCAACATAAATGTACCCCTTACCTCTAAGTGTATGTGATTATTTATATATGCTAGGTCTAGAGAGTGGCACTGTTAGATGGTGGGTCTTGTTGGAGTAGGTGTGTCACCATGGATGTAGGCTTTAAGACCCTCATCCTAGCTGCCTGGAAGCTAGTCTTTTGCTAGCTGCCTTTGAAACAAGAGGTGGAACTCTCAGCTCCTCCAGCCCCATGGCTGTCTGGATGCTGCCTGGATGCTCCCACTTTGACGATAATGTATTGAACCTCTGAACCTGTAAGCCAGCCCCAATTTAATGTTGTCCTTTATAAGAGTTGCCTTTGTCATGGTGTCTGTTCACAGTAGTAAAATCCTAACTGACAGCCAAGTTCTTTGCTTTAAGTATTTACATCATATATATATATATATATATATGTAATATATATAACATATATATTATATATATATAACATATAACATATATATATGTTATATATATAATTATATATATATAATTATATATACACACATGAGTGTAGCTGTATGAGTGCGCACGTGAATGCATGTGTGTATGTAGTTCAACCGCCAACCTACTGGGATCAAGCAAACACAATCCACAAGAACAGTCAATAAGTATAGATTCCATGGTGTGCACCTCCCAAGGCTGTCACAAAAATTTGCCATCATTGGTGCTACCCTGTGTTTTGTGTCTATAACTATAGTGTGATATAGCAGCTTGTGGAGCCCAGCAGCCCATCTCTTTCACATCCCAAATGGAGCATGCTGAGTCAGTTATTGGAAAGAGCCTATTGGCTTTCTGTCCTCAGGGCAGGTTGCTTACTAGCATTAATTGGATGAAGAAAAAGCTCATGGATTTTTACTGGTGAAGGACGAATATTTTTTTTTCTTTATCAGACAAGCATCAACTCAAAGACTGAAGATTTTAATTCAGAATCACCTCAAGATAACAAAATGTGATGGAAAATCCAAGCTGAGTATATAGCTTCAGTGCTCTGTATCCAGCAGATAGAAACCAGTTATGGGAATAACAAGGGCCTGACAGAACAAATATTATCATGAAATACGTTCTCAGGACTTCATTTGGGAATTTTTCATGAAATAACCAGCTTTGTGCAGAGAAATCCTGTGCCCTGGAATCAGAGACTTGTTTTAACCAACAGAGTACAGGTTATAGGATCCTAGGAGAACTACCAACTCTGGACTCCATTTGAAAACTCAGGTTGTTTTCAAAGCTCCCCAGGTAATCTCTCGATTGTTACTAGTTATCTGCCTTGAACTTCTCAAGAGGATCAGTGCAAATGCTACCATCTTTTGAGGTCCTGTATTCCATCTCCCAGGAAATGAGCCCATGCTATTTGAATTCGTCAGCCTCCTCTTCATAGGCACAGAGGGATCTGCATTCACACCTCTTCCCTCTCCTCATCCTCCTAAATTTCCCACTTGCAGGGATCTTTTTCCTATATTCTCAGTGGTCTCCCTTGCAAGTAACAAGAGTAAGTAACAGCAAAAATGAGACACTACCTTAAGTTTGCAGTAGCTCCTTTCTCCTTGGTTCATGGCTGAGCATCTCAGACTGGGCAAAAGGAAGGCGATGAGATGAAGAGGGTTAACTTAAGTTCCTTTCTAACAAGTACCTGAAGTTATTATCGGGACGAATCCCAGCAAAACTCAATGGGCATCTTTCAGTCACTTTTCTGAAAATATTTCATACTCTCTGATCTAGAGGTGTCCTGCTGTGACACCACACTGTGTCTCAGACTTCTAGCCACACCCTTCTACTGTCTTCTCAAGCTTTTCAACTTGCCAATTAATGTATCACGGGCCCATGACTCTGTCAGGGATTTCAAATCCATTCTCAGTTTTAACCCAACCCATCTGCCTCTCTCTAGCACATCTGTCTTAATTTTAGAGCTTCAACATGTCTAGTTTGTATTCCAGCGACAACTTCCCAACGGTTCCCTCCTTTACTGAATGCACAGTAGGCTTTCGATGGCAAAGATGTGGCCTGTCCCCTGACAGCTACAGTTATTTTGACAATGCAGAAAAATGTATTTCTCTGGAAATTGAATTCTCTCCCAAATCTTATTTCCATGAGACCCTCGCAGCATTTCAAATCCTAGATTGCATGGTGAGGCCAAATGTGTTTTGGAAGTAAGGAAGTGACCACGGACAGCCCTTTTGGAAGTTGTCCCCAACACAATAGCTGCCAAAAGAGACCATTATGACAGTTTAGTTTAGTGATCTTAATTGGTTTTATTTCCTATTCTAGATCTGGGCAACACTGTATTCCGTAAAACGGAATAAATGCTCTCGTGGGCAGTGTGGAAGATGATGATGTTACAGTGACAGGAAGGTTAAGGAATGAAACAATCCCTACCCCAAGGCATCCTGGTCATTTCCAGATCTCTTTCCTTGTGTCCAACCTGGGGAGGCAGTAGTAGGGTAAGAGCTGGTTTTGTATATCAACTTAAGTCAGATCGCAACATCTGTGTAAGGAATGCAGAGAGGAAACAACATCTTCAGATGAAGCTGGTCCACGTGGAGGAGTTTATTTTAAAACAATGGTCTCTTGTAAATTCCATTTGACCTTAACTTACCTGGGTACCTAATCATGGCCTTTGCTTGTGCCAGAATGTAGAGAGCCACAGCCTCCTTCTCAACACTATGTACAGAGTTCTCTCTCTCTCTCTCTCTCTCTCTCTCTCTCTCTCTCTCTCTCTCTCCCTCTCACACCTCTTCATATGGTACTATGTGGTCTCTCCTAAATTAAAGGTTGAGCTTTGGTCCCTGTTGTTGAAGTGAAGTGTATGAGCTGGCCACTGGCCTCTTTACTCTGTAGGATACTGACTAGGTTTTCCTTGTGACCCAGAAGTTCCCCAGAACCTGCTCTCCACTCTCTAACCTGCCTTCCTTTAATATTTCCAGGCAAGCTGTGGCTTTCATAACTTACTGTCACCAAAGGTTCTCTGTGCTCTTTCTTCCTAAGATGTCTAACTTATGTCTGTAAGTGTGGATGAGCTCAAAAAAGAAGTGAGCATTAAAAGACAAAAAACCCAGGGAAAAAATCCTTAGGAACAAAAAATTTGAATTTAGAGGATTAAAGAAAAGACAGTGGCTGGGTGGTGGTGGCGCATGCCTTTAATCCCAGCACTTGGGAGGCAGAGGCAGGCGGATTTCTGAGTTCGAGGCCAGCCTGGTCTATAGAGTGAGTTCCAGGACAGCCAAGACTACACAGAGAAACCCTGTCTCGAAAAACCAAAAATAAATAAATAAATAAATAAATAAATAAATAAATAAATAAAAGAAAAAAGAAAGAAAAAAGAAAGAAAGAAAGAAGGAAAGAAAGAAGGAAAGAAAGAAAAGACAGTGGAGAAAAAGTGGGAAAAAAAAACAGAAAAACTAATAGACAAAATAAGTTGCCGAAAATGCTAAGAAAGCAAAGTTAAATGTAATGTGATTATTATTTATGTGTGTGTTTATGCATGTACATCTGTGTGAAGGAATAAATATGTGTGTATGTGGCATATATGTATAGGCATATATGTATGTATGTGTGTGCATAAATATTTATGAGTTTTTTGTGTGTATAGATATGTCTGTGTGTGTGTGTGTGTGTGTGTGTGCGCACACGCGTGCACGGGGCGCATGTGCAGTTCTATACCTTTTTCCTGTGGAGGTGCTGTAGGAAGAGTAGATATTAAGGAGGAGATGTTAAGGAGAAGAAGTAGGTTTGATATCAGGAAGGTAATTAGTGCTTTTAAACACGAGAAAACACAGAGAAGTAAATGAGACCCAGTGGAAGTGATTGCATGTGGTGAATCTGTTCATTCAGCAATCGTTGTTTCAGTTGAGTAGACTGGGATGCTAATCAGCCTGCTTGAGTGAGTAAAGAAAAATAGTCTCCGGCCTCATGAGCCTAGGAACTAGGGTTAGTGATAAGAACCTAATGCAGAATTGTGTACCAAGTTCTTAAATGACTATGAATTATAAAATATAAGCTTTGTAAAAGCTGAAGACCAAGACCGATCACCATCAGGAAGATAAAAACACAAGAGTGCCTTTGACCTTTATGGATGCTTGCCATGGGGACCAGGTGGAAGCCCTCTGCTCCAGCAGATGGCCAGTGCTCAGACAGAAGCAATCCCATCTGTGTCAGTGCCCTTTTGCTTGAAGGTGCTGTCATACATTTGAATGATCCAGGAAGAGGTTGTGTACCCTCTACAGGGACTCGTATAAATGAAGAATATTCAAACTACTTTCCTTGCCATTTGTCTAGACATATATCCTTTTACTCCTTTGTGTGGTAGCTCTTGTTGTTATCTCTTTCTCTCTCTAGAAGTTCCAATTGTACCATGTCTCAATACATTCCTTCAGTTTTGTTTTGACTAGGTTACCTTGTACAAATCCTTACCTAGGCACAATGGTGCACACCTGTAACAGACACTGAGTCAGCATGATGGATGGGAGTCTGAAGCCAGCCTGCCATACTTAATGAATACTAGGCTACCATGAGCTACATTGTGAGCCCCTGTCTAATATATGGATATGTGTGTGTATACCTTATTCTTATTACAATAATTTTGATATATACATACATACATATAGTTATAAATACATCATATATATGTATATATATATATATTTCAAAGTATTATATCTGCTTTATGGTATTATAATGAAACTCATTAATGTACATATATGCATATTTATATATGTGTGTATGTATATATTTTGTTAGCTAACAAAATTTTGATT
>JANHMN010000015.1:19582274-19624081 GCA_030674055.1 Rhabdomys pumilio
TGTGTGTGTGTGTGTGTGTGTGTGTGTGTGTGTGTGTGTGTGTGTGTAGGGGGCTGTTGTGAGGCATGGAAATCTAGAAGAGAAGTTTTTTTGTGATTGTGCTCTGGTTCCTTCCTCAGTTGAATGTAGGATTGCATGCTTTTTTCATTACAGCTTATTACAATTTTGAGGGAATAGCAGGATAGGAACACCATCAAGGAGTTTCATCTCAAGGCAGTTAGGCTACTGAAAAAACATAGAGTGTCACTCAGAACAATCGTTAAAACTGCACAGAAGGTGCATGTGTGGAAGCACACATTTGTTGTTTTGTTTATTTACCAAGAATTCCCCCCCCCCAAGGTAAATGACATGGATTTCAGCATCATTAATTGATGAGGGTTTGGGAGCTAAACGGGCTGTGAAAACCTGTCACTGGAATTTGAAAATTTCTCCAGCATGTCACCTTGCTTATCTAAAATCCCCTTTAAGTGAGCCACAGAGAAGACATCAACAGAGGCACAGAAATTCAGAATGAAATGATCAGGTCTCCTTGGTGTACAGTACATTTCAAAGTAACTAATGTTTCCAAATCACTTTCCTGCGAGGTTGTATCCACTTCTGGTCTCTGCCTGTTGTGTATGTGTTTGTAATGACATATCAGATTCCAAGGACAGCTTGAAATGGCATGAAGCTGCCCCTCCAGTGGCAAATGGGGGCATTCCTCCTGAGTCTGCCTAACTAACTGGTGCAGATTTTCAATGTGTGATCTGTCAACTGGGTGACCAGTCCTTGAATGACATGGAGGAATAAGTTTGAGAAAAAGGGAGAGAGGATGGGGAAAGAGAGTCGATGAGACCTTTCTAGTTTTAGAGGTGAATTGAGTTCCAGGGCTGGGTTAGCAATTGTCTATCAAATTCTGTCCAACTGTTCTTCAAAGACAAACATTCTCAATCTAACAGCCCTGACAACTCAGGCACACGTTTTAAAACTGGATCTCAGCTCAATGTTCTAAAACTTCACTGATGGTCACCGGTAGGATGATTACTTAGCCTCTATTCATTTAGGAGTTCATAAGGGATATTGATCAAGCAAGCAGAAGGCCTCAGAGAGCCTCCCTTTCAGTTTCAGAAAAGTTTTGTTCTGAATAATTGGTAATGGGGAGTGTATGCAGCAAAACACAGAAGGAACAACTAACCAGAAGCTGCAGGGGAAAAAAAATATTGGGCACAGAAAGGCCAAAATAAAATACATGAAAAATGCTAGCCCAATTATGTGTGCTTAAAGAGCAAACGCAGTTTTATTACTTTCAGCTGCATGTGGTAACTTTGAAATGGAGTAGTTTCAGTTAGATGACAACTGTTTCCGCTCTAATGCACAAATAAGATGGATGTCTTCCAAAAGCTTCAATTCTCATGGAGACACAAAGGCATAATTTTGAAATGCAGTTTGATCTTCAGTAGGGAGAAAGTTAACACTGATTACCAAACACTGAGGCCTGTGGTAGATAACTCGTGAGGCATCTCCTTTGCTTATACTAAATTATGAAATATACTTAGTACTATCTTTTCAGAGAAGACTGAGTTTGGGGAAAGTCAGTAAAGTGTCCAACTTTATACAATCAGGAAGTGAAGGAGCTTTAATGTGAACTTTGTGCCCTGAGCTGTTATATCCTGAGGAACAGATGAAGTATGTCCAAGAACGTATGGACTTGTTTCTCTTATTAAAATACATCACAGGAGCTAATACCTAAGATTGAAGTAAACAATAAGATTGAATAGTTCCTGTGGAATATACACATAATATATACAATGAATATTTCACAAGAGAAAATTAGGAAATCCCTATCTGTTAAACTGTCACTAATCGTTTAAAAAAATCTTTATATTTCTGGAATTCTTTAAAATCATTTTAGAGCCACTGTGTGACTTATATAAAACAATATCTATGACATTTTTTAAGTACTTCTAAGTATGTGCTTAGTTTTTAAGTCACAGTTATTAAGCTGAGGTGAAGAAATAGAAATCTGTTAATAAATGCAGTGGGGAAACCCTTACCCTGTGACCATTGCATAGTCTATCTGGGAGAACAAATATTCCCATATCTATTTAATGCAAAACTGAGGGAGCTTTCGATGTATTTTATACAAGAAAGTTGATTACTGCTGTATCATTAAATTTAACCTTCAAACTAAATTTGGGTTCATTTAAGTTCTTTTACTTTCAAACATAGTCCAATAATGAATAAAATTAAGCCCTTTTGATATACAGAAGAATAGACACAGGCATACAAATTGAAGTCATAAAAGAGGTCATTTTTTTTTCCTGGTTTAATAATGACAGGGCATTCTGTATGGTTTGAAAGGATGGAAAGATAACTTACCCTCTAATATATGAGTATTTCACGATGAGACTGCCATTTTAGGATCTCTCTGCTTCATCCTCATTAGCATAATGCATCTTACTACTTCATGGTAATTGTGGCTGAAAGGGAATTGGATATCTAACTTAGTTGCCATGCTTAGATTTTATCCTGTGAGGATATTGTTTCCTTTAGATATGGGTAAATTCACTCAAAGTTCTGATAATTAATAATATCCTAAAGGCTTTGTCACATGATCTGCGAACAGCTGGTAAGAAAAACTAAATAAATGTACAGTTGTTTCATGATGCTGCAAATGTTGGGGATGGAACCCAGAGCCTCAGACACACAGGACCAGTGTTAGACCGCAAAGGTAGCCTATGAGTCTGGTCATCTGTTTTGACAAATGATGAGATTTCCTGGATGACTCTTGGGAAAAAGACAACTTGCCTTTGTCCATTATAACTTTACATGTCGTCTAGTCCTTGTGCTGAAGTGTCACCCAAGTCTGTAATCATTGAAAGCTAAATGAATGAGACTTTCTTATTGCCATTAAGCAAAATTATCTTCTCCCAGGGCTTGATTCTCTTTCTAATGAGCACAGACAGCAGGAAAAAAAAACTCTTTGGTTCAGAGATTTTGCAAAATTGACCTTTATATCACCCACTGTGCCTTTCAATCACTCGTTTGCTAAATATTTCCTTTTGCTTTTGTTAATCCAATTTAACAAATGCATCTGTGGTTATGGAGAAGAAAATAGTAACACTGAACAATTATCTAGCTTGCTGGCTGATGCAGAAACCCATCACGAATAATTCAATAATTCAGGCACTGAAGTGGTCATTTTAGCTTGTGCTTTTCGGTTGGGTTACCCATCTTATGTTATGTATGTGCACAGGAATTTTCTCTGTGTTGAGTGCTGTAAATCAGTGGGAAATGAAGAGTTCCTAGTTGTAGTGCAGATAAAAAGAAGGCAAAAGCAATTTTGCTTCTGCATTTCCCTTCTCAGGGCTTTAGAGTTTCTGATTATTAATCTGCCCTAGGAAGTTTCTGTCTTTGCTTCTCTCCTGTTATATTGAGAACAGGTGTTCCAGGAAACCTACTCTTTCTAAATCTAACCTTTCAATGGATAAGCAAATATTGTAGAGGCTGGGAAATCAACAAAACAAGACAACTTCCTTTCCCCACTCCTCACCAGAAAACAAATATCAATAGTATATTAAAGGACAAGATGGATCAGAGAGCAACCTCTGTGCTATTGAGCCACCAGGCACAACAGGCCTGGGGCAAGGAGAAATCATAACAGGTTATTGCCAATTTCCATGGTGCATTGTTGTATAGGTTTACAGCGACAGGACAAAAATGCCAAGTTCACAGTTGGGCCTAGAGTTTAGAAAAAAATAACCAGGAATGGGTTTGGAGGTAAAGTTGGAAAAAACATAGTGAATGTTCCCACCTTTCGAGAAAGCAACTCAAACAGGAAAGGTGCTAGGTATAGGCTACTTCCCCCTATATCTTCGCCTGTTTTCTGCTTCCCCCTGTATCTTCTGCAGCCATCCTCCTTTCATCTCAGTCTGAGTGGCATGCTCCTTCTGTGAGTTTCACTCCTTTGCACAGTTCCTCTTGAGAATGGCCTTAGAAGTCTCAGGTATTGATACCAAGTAAGCTGTTGGGGCTCTCGTGCCAACCCCACAGTCAGCCTATGAGACGAGAGCAATAGCCTTTCTCCTGGACTTTTTTGAGGATAAACATAATGTAAAGACAATGAAGGGCAGACACTTAACTGTGCCCCAGACAGAAACACATCCCGATGTTAATATAGCCATGGGATTTTAGTGATCATATAATGTTTACAATATCATTACAAATATTTTCATAAAAATTAAATAACTGTGATTCCAAAGTACTTAGTTGCCTCTTGTGAATTGAATTAATAAACAGACACAGATGAATAAGGCAAAAGAGTTGCTCTCTTGACCCTTGTTAATGGATTAGAATCTAAGTTGAAGTCGAAGGCATTGTGCTAGGCACATAACACACTGGCAGTGTGCTGTAATTTCTGGTGGCATTGTGCAGTATTTTCTGGTGTGCACAGAGTCATAGAAAGGAAAGAAAGATCACCTTGAACAATTCACTGCAAGGATTTCCTGTTGCCATTGTTGTGTTTTATAAAAATAAAGAGAGAAGAAATATGTTTGGTGGATGTGTAGTCAGGTGTTGGGGGAGGGGGTGCCTCTGTGGGCCCATGCTGAGGCATCCTGCACCCCTGAGGGACCAGCCACACAGTGGTATAGTATATATTAGAGATTATTCAGGGCATGAGGAGGGGGGTTGAGGGAGTAGAGACAAAAAAAAAAAGGCAGAGAGAGAGAGAGAGAGAGAGAGAGAGAGAGAGAGAGAGAGAGACTGTAGAGGCTAGCCATGAGCATGTGGAGAAAGAGGGGGAGGAGAATAAGGAGAAAAGAAAATGGGGAGAGAGGGGGAGCAGGAGCAAGGGAACAGAGCAGGAGAAAGAAAACAAGAGAGGGAGGAGGGAGCAAGCAGTCCCCCTTTGTTTACTGAATATTATATTTACATTTCAGATTTTATCCCCTTACCCCATTCTCCTCCCCAGGAGTCCCCCTATCTTATCCCCGCTTCTCTTGTTTCTATGAAAATGTGCCCCCACCTACCCCCCCCATTCACACGTCCCCACCCTCAAATTCTCCCCCCACTCAATGTCCAGCCTTCAGGGGACCAATGAACTCCTCTCCCACCTATGCCCAACAAGGCCATTCTCCCCTACATATACAGCTGGAGTCATTGGTCCCTCCCTATGTGTTCCCAGGCTGGTGGTTTAGACCCTGGGGAGCTCTGGTTGGTTGGTATTGTTGCTCTCCTCATGGGGCCACCAACCCTTTCAGCTCCTTCAGTCTTCTCTCTAACTCCTCCATTGGGAAAACATCAATCAGATCAGTGGTTAGCTGTGAGCATCTGCCTCTGAATGTGTCAGACTCTGGCAGACCTCTAAGGAGACAGCTATATCAGGCTTTTGTCAGCATGCACTTCCTGACATCCACATCAGTGTCTACCTTTGGTGACATCACATGAGGTGGATACCCAGGTGAAATGGTCTCCAGACAGCCCCTCTTTCAGTTTCTATCCCACACTTTGTCTCCATAATTGTTCTCTTGAGTATTTTGTTACGCCTTCTAAGTAGGACCGAGGTACCCACACTTGGTCTTCCTTCTTCATGAGCTTCATGTGGTCTGTGTGTTGAATCTTGGCTATTTTAAGCTTTTGAACTAATATCCACTTATCAGTGAGTAAATACCATGTGTGTTCTTTTGTGATTGGGTTACCTCACTCAGGATGATATTTTCTAGTTCCATCCATTTACCTAAGAATTTCTCGAATTCATTATTTTTAATAGCTGAGTAATACTCCACTGTGTAAATGTACCACATTTTTTAGTATCCATTCCTTTGTTGAAGGACATCTGGGTTCATTTCAGCTTCTGATAAATAAGGCTGCTATGAACATAGTGGAGCATATGTCCTTGTTATATGTTGGAACATCTTCTGGGTATATGCCCAGGAGTGGTATATCTGGGTCCTCAGGTAGTGCTGTATCCAATATTTTGAGGAACCACCAGACTGATTTCTGGAGTGGTTGTACCAACAATGGAGGAATGTTCCTCTTTCTCCACATCCTCGCCAGCATCTACTATCACCTTAGTTTTTGATCTTAGCCATTCTGACTGGTGTGAGGTGGTGTCTCAGGGTTCTTTTGATTTGCATTTCCCTGATGACTGAGGATGTTGAACATTTCTTTAAGGTGCTTCTTGGCCATTCAAGTTTCCTCAGTTGAGAATTCTTTGTTTAGCTTTGTACCCCATTTTTAATAGGGTTATTTGGCTGTCTGGAGTCTAATTCCTTGAGTTCTTTGTATATATTGGATATTATTAGCCCTCTATCTGATCTAGGATTTGGTAATGATCTTTTCCCAATCTGTTGCTTGCCATTTTGTCCTATTGACAGTGTCCTTTGCCTTACAGAAGCTTTGCAATTTTATGAGGTCCCATTTGTCAATTCTTGATCTTAGAACACAAGCCATTGGTGTTCTGTTCAGGAACTTTTCCCCTGTGCCTAGGTATTCGAGGGTCTTCCCCACCTTCTCTTCTATTAGTTTCATTGTATCTGGTTTTATGTGAAGGTCCTTTATCCAAATTGGACTTGAACTTTGTACAAGGGGATAAGAATGGATTGATTTGCATTCTTATACATGCTGGCCTCCAGTTGAACCAGCACCATTTGTTGAAAATGCTGTCCTTTTTCCACTGGTTGGTTTTAGCTCCTTTGTCAAAGATCAAGTGACCGTAGATGTGTGGGTCCATTTCTGGATCTTCAGTTCTATTCCATTGATCTTCCTGCCTGTCTCTGTACCAATACCATGCAGTTTTTACCACTGTTGATCTGTAGTAGAGTTTGAGGTCGGGGATGGTGATTCCCCCAGAAGTTTTTATTGTTGAGAATAGTTCTCGCTATCCTGGGTTTTTTGTTATTCCAAATGAATTTGAAAATTGCTCTTTCTATCTCTATGAAGAATTGATTTGGAATTTTGATAGGGATTGCATTGAATCTATAGATTGCTTTTGGCAAGATGGCCATTTTTACTAAATTAAATTGGCTCCTGCCAATCCAGGAGCATGGGAGATCTTTCCATCTTCTGAGATCTTCAATTTCTTTCTATTGTTGCCAGGTAGCTTTAGGGAGCCTAGACAAAAATCTAACTGCCATCCCTAGGGCTTCCTGCTGGAATGTCCAAAAGTGATTAAAACTCCCTTTGTGTCTCAAATGCCCTAAACATCCACTGCCTCCCAGTGTTCCTTCCTTTGGTCCAGTGGTCTTCTAGGCTGTCTCATCTGTTCTTTAACAGATGGCAATTTCTGAGTATCTGTAAACTAATTGAAAATTCTCTTTATCAATTTCTCATCCTCATACCTAATATTTTTCAACTCCATCCACCTCCGTTTTAACAGTTCTTTTATGGCTGGAAATTTCCAAGCAACTTCCTTGACTTAAGGCTAAGAAAGCAACAGTTACTAATGTCTTTATCATGTTGATGGGTGGCAACAGCTACAGGGACAAGCAAATTTTGGCTCTCCTTATAGTAGAGAGAGATACAGACACACAAACACATGTAGGAAACCTCACTCTGGGGCTTGTGAACTTGTCTGGGGTCTCAAGACAGCATAGAATAGTGGTTCTCAACCTTCCTAATGCTGCTACATTTTAACACAGTCCCTCATGTTGTGGCAACCCCCTCACCATAAAATTATTTTATTGCTACTTCATAACTATAATTTTCTACTGTTATGAATTGTAATGTATCTGATATTCAGAATATCTGATGTGAGACCTCAAATGGGTTCCAACCCACAGGTTGAAAACCCCTGGCATAGAAGTCCATGGATAAGACTGTATCATTTTTTGTTCTTTTCTGCTTGTTTATTTGAATGAAAGCTTTCAAACAAACAAATAAACCAATAAAAGAGTGGAAGGCATTAAAGAAAAATAAAAGACTTGTTTTTATTTTTTATTCATTCAATTATTATGTTTCATAGAAAATACACTATTGCAATCATTCATTAAAAGACACACACACACTCACACTACTGAAATTCTGTGTATACTAGTTTAGTACTGAAGAAACATAATGAATATTAGAGATGAAAGAGCTTACATGTACAGTTCACATGTACAGTTTAGAGAGAGATAGAACACCACTGACTCCTATCACTGATAGCTATTTTGTGTGTACATCTTGTACTCTGGGGTTCTGAGGAAACTTTCTGCTGAGGACATCTAGCAAGGACACACAAGAGTGGAGAGTTGGGTTCCCCTGAAGGGAGATATTCAATCTGTCAGCTTCAGAATGAAATGAAACAGAAACTGGAAAAAGAAAGATTCTTGACAGGAAGATGAAGGGAAATTACTTCCTTTAATACTGGCTCCATTGAGCCTCAACTGCTAGACATATGGAAAAGATTAAGCATGTGTGTGTGTACAGTCCTAAAGTGCATCACCCTTTTGCTGGTGCTTTGGCTTAAACAGGAAGTGTTCCCCTTAGGCTCACAATGCTAAAGCTTGGTCCCTGGGCACTGGCACTGTTGGAAAGGGGTTCTTCACACTTTAGATGATAAAGTCTTATTGGAATTGCAGGTTCTTGTTGTGATCTCTTTGGTGGGGGATTCTGGGCCCCTCTCTGCCTCTGTATGCATCCTGCCTCCATGTGGAGTCACTTTGCTCCAGTAAGTATTCCCATTGTGCTTTTTCCCTTCACCATAGGTCCATAAGCAGCCGGACCAAAAGTTGTGCATTGAAACCTTTCAAAATCTGGACTAAAACAAAGCCCTGCACTTTGTCAGGTCAGAACGATGTAAGATTAGCATTAACATGGACAAGAGGTGGCTGGAGGGAGTCATTTACAGGTGTCTTTGTTAGGTCAGAGAGATGATCTTCTATCTCCTTGGAGGACTATCGTCTCATAACCAGTTTTGCTGTATATATCCACTTCTTACTGAACGTTCACATATTCATTTCCTTTAGGGTAAAAATATAATCAGATTTTAAGTATACTAAGTCTTGTCTTCTAGGCCAGCATGCCAAAGCAGTGGCTTCTAAAATAATCTCAACCAAAGATCTTTGGCTCTGCTAGGATGTATTTGGTAATTGCTTGTTTTCCTTTTGAACTGCTATGGGTGAGAGAGGTTAAGGCTTTGTATACACTAGGCAAATTGTCTATGCCTGAGCAGTACCTCCAGCTCCGTTTTGATTTTTAGTTTGTGGCAAGGCCTTATTAGATTGCTGAGATTGGGCTTAAAGGTCAGTCTGTAGCCCAGGATAACCTTGAACTTGTAATCTTCCTGTCCCAGCCTGCAGAGATAGTTGACAATGTACAAGTTATCATCCTGGAACACATAATGTTGTGACCTAAAATGTCATCAGTGACCTTTCTATGTGGCCGGCAATACCTCTAGCCCCAGATCCCAAAGATATATAATTAGGCTTACGTGGAAGACCATTTGTAGCCAGATGTTGTTAGTGACAGTGATAGTGACTGAATATTGTGAATGGACATGTATAATATACTATGGACAAAATGAGATTTCTGAAGAGGAAAGAAAACTACAAGAGAGGTGTGTTAAAGCTATAAAACCAAAGGTCAGAATGCAAAAAGAAGCAAAAGCTTTGGCTCATGGTTTCAGTATTTTATATTTCAGCCGATTGCTTTGAGCCAGGGTTAAGGCTGAACATCAAGGAGGTGTGGTCCTCCCAGCAGGCAGGTAACCCAGAGAAGGATGGAAAGGAGGAAGTCATGGAAGGATGGGCTTTATGGCGACACACCACTGACCTATTTCCTCTTACCGTTATTCACCTCTCAATAATGCCACCATCCTATAAATCCATCAAAGGATTGCCTTGCTTGTATTCCTAAGGATGCAATCAGAAATTAAAAGTCTATCAGCTGACAACCAAGGCTGCACTGCAGGAGCCAGTGGGTGACATTTTAAATTTGAGCTACAGCAGAAGGAAAGGCCCTCCTACCAATCCCAGGGGCCCTGAGAATCATGAAATGCTTCAGTTAGCCTCTGCAGTTAGAGGATCAGACCCTAGTTTCCACAAATCCTTCTTGACTATGAAAGAACACATCCTTGGCCTGAATACTGCTGCTCTGCACCCTGATCTAGAGGAGCTTTTAGGACAAAACTCAGTGACAACTTGCCTAGAGACACATGATTGTCACTGTCACTGATTGCCCTGTATGTGTGACATGAAAGTACTTATGCTTTGGAGTATGGCTTCATAGCTTTTGATTAAAACTGTTTTATTCCCACATGCCTCCATCTTAGTCAGCCATCAGTTCAGCATTTGTCTGAGATTTTAATTCTTTCCATCTGAAATAGCTGATTCTAGACTGATTTTCAAAGGCCATTTCTCTGAACCTTTGATTCTGACATGGTATCCATTCATGCCCATCTGTTTCCTGCCATCTCCACACAATAGATAGTTGTGGGGACATCACTGTGGTGTCACTAGCTTTCTTTATCACAGTGCATTTGATTCTGAAGTGGTCTTGCTCCAGTTGGCATGTGGCCTCATTTCTGTGTCCTGCTCATCCCACTGTGTCGTAAGCAGGATTATGCCTGCTACAAATTAAAATGCAACAAATGTGGGGCTTTATAGTTACATTTTGGCAACAGCATCAAAATATAACAAGTCACTCGTTTTGTAATAACTTTTTTATATCCTTTTATGTTGCAAAACATCCTCATTCAGGTTTTTCAAAGATGACCTTCAAAGTTGTACCTGAGAATTACTGGGAATTCAAGGGCTGAGTCTAAGTCACCTTTCTGCATTTTAGCAAGTCATCCTATAAAAACTTTAGGTATTGGGAAACTCAGACTTTTCCTGTCTTCCAGGCTGGCTTGTTGATGTGGATAAACTCAAGGCTTGAAAATGCAATTTGAAATAGGAAAAACAAAGAGACTATGGAAGAGTGGTTTATTAAGAATGTATTATATTCCATGCTAATGTCAATATAAATGCAAAGTAAAACCCAGCTGGACTTGACTGCCTTGGAAAGATTCTGTAATTCTTCAGAATTTCATTAATCTAGTCACAAATAACTGGGCTGCTCTGTATGCTTGCCCCACCCCCACACTCCCACCTTCATTGGGTACTCATTTTAAATAGTTTTAATGGCCTTGGAAGTATTCATGAATTCCAGTTGCTTCACTCCCCTAATCATGTTGTCGGCTTAAAATTCACATTTAATTAACCTCTTCACCCAAGGCATAAATCAATAATAAAACTCCAAATGCTTACCATACCAATAGTGATTTCCATTTGGAGGGAAACTGTTGGAAATTAGACATACAGGTGCCTGAAGAAAAGCAGAGGACTAAAGGGTGAAACAAATATGCGAAGATTAAGAAAAAAAAGCAGTGCTGGATTTGAGAGTGAATATTCACGTATCTAGTTTTCAGTCACAGCAGTGTCTTAAGTATAGGCTTAGAAAATGACTTATCTAGAAAAAAATAGGAGCAACGTGATACTGAAATGGGACTTAAATTCTTAGGAGAGGTAAAAGAAGATAGATAAAAGAAAGAGTGCCTTAGGAGTAAAAGAAAGGACTGTGGCCTGACACATCTGATTCGAATTGTGCCAGGGAAATAGCCATATGACCAGCAATATGTACTTTAACACCTCTAAGAATTGAGATGCCTGCCTATAAAATAAAAATATAAGTTAACTACATGGAGGAAACATTTCATAGATATGTGAAATAAACAAACATATATATGCATGCACACATACAGGCACATAACATACATGCACATGAATTTACACACACACACACACACACACACACACACGTTGAGAAGTATAAAGACTGGTTCTTGAAGGTATGACGTCAGGTTTTTCTTCTCTGGAAGAACTGTCACATCCAAGTTTTCCTCCTGCTTTATTGAAGAACTCCTTTCATTCATGAGATGATGTATTTAGAATGGTGTGACATACACATTAGGAGATATGTCCATATCATGAACACAATTAGTTTAAGGCCCTTTAGGAGATTTAAAGGACTACTAAGCCATCACTGACACTATTTCTGACACTGGCTTCTACTGGATTCTCATTTGCACCTCCCATTTCAGAAACAATTCATCTACTTCCTGTCTCTACTGGCGTGTGTGTGTGTGTGTGGTTTTTTTTTTTTTCTGGATTTTTACACAAAGAGAATCATACAGTTGGTCTTCTAGGCTAGCTGCTATAATTCAGACTAATGCTCTTGACATTCTCCCATGTTGAAGCATGCCTTAGCAGTTTACTTTTTTATATGTTGAATAGTATTCTATTGTATTAATGTAGCATATTTTCTCCATCTTTTACCACATGAAACATACTTTATTTTGAATTTGAGAGTGTTATTCATAACGTTATGAATAACATCTATAAGTCTGAATTGAAACTTTTTGAACCTTATTACTATATTTTTAGGGTAGAATTGCTGGATTATATACTGTTGATTTTTAAAACTTTAAGAAAAACCTATTTCAATGTGATTCAACTATTTACACCACTATCAATACTGTTAACTAGTATCTTGAGTATTATTTGGTATTTCTATCTTTTTGATCAATGAAGAGCTGTTTACTTGGTGTAGGTTTGGTGTACCGTGCAGTGCTCAGCATTCTCCAGTGTACTGCTACTAAACTTCCATGATTGTAGTTATTGGTCATACAAACATAAACCATGTGAACTGTCTATTCAAATGTTTAGCCCATGTTTAAATTAAGTTGTCTTACTAACGTTTTATGTTTACCATACATCTTGAAGCCAGGTTCTTTAAAAAAGACATATAAAGATGTATAATTTATATATTGTATATATAAAAGGTATATAATTTATAAAGAAAATATTCTCTCAGACTCTTAAATTTGCTCTTCTGTTATGTTACTGATGCTATTTTAAAAAGAAAAAAAAAACTATTTTAAATAACTCTCCTCCATTGTTACTGTTTTCAGTATCATTGATGCCTAGATGATGCTTTTGCTGTTATATGGAATATCTTTGCCTAATTTCAAAGCTACTATGATTGTCTATTTAGTTGTCTTCTAAAATTCTTCTTGAAATTGTTTCTACATTTAGGTCTAGGATACATTTTAATCAATATCTTTTTTGCTAATGGTTAAGAGTCTCAGTGCATTTCTAGTGTATTTAAGTATATATGTATATATAAGTACAAGCTTTTTAAAAGGACAAGAGAAAACTATTATTGAGATTTTGGTAGGCATTAGACTGAATCTACAGTTAAATTTTGGAGCAATTGCCATGTTAAAAGCCTTATCTCATGCACCATACAACTTCCATGCTCATTGTTGTGGTTTCTTTCTTTCCTTCTTTCTTACATTCTTTCTTTCTTTCTTTTTTTCTTTTCTTTTTTTTTTTTTGTGCTCAGTTAAGCGATGTTTCCATCAGTTAGAATGCAGATGTCTGAGATAAACCACATCACGTTCCCTTCCATCCTCTTCACTAATTTTTAATCAGTGGTTTCTAGACGAAATTGTTGTGCGATCAAGTAACTTATACAAATTTGTAACAAATCTAGAAATGAAAGGAAGCCAAAGTGGGATGTGGAATTCAAAAACAGAGAGGCTGGGGAGAAGACAGAAAAGAAGGGATGAGACAGAGAGAGGAAGACAGAGATTGGCACTCTCTATGAAGGAATGGAATATGAGCACTTTAAATTCTTGGTTAATGTCTGCATCTTCCACTGAAAGATCTTTTGGGAAAATTGAAAGTTGAATGTGCTAGATGCTACTGGGTTTCTATATCTGACCACTGTGCAGGCCACGGACATGGAGGTGTTTCAGATCTATAGTCAGTAGTTTGTGTCCTTGTTACAGCGTTTAAATGATAGCAGCATATGCTTATAAAGCAGAACGTTAAACCGAACACTCGAAAGTGGCAGGATGACAAAAATCACAATCTCTTTAGTAGGGACACAATTTCCTTAATATGGTGTAGCCAGACTGCACACCCACCTCCTTTTTCAGAGTACATTAAAGAAAGATGGGTACGGTAGTACATGCCTTTGATTCCAGGATTAGGGAAACAGAGGTAGATCTCTGAATTCAAAGCCAGACTGGTCTACAGAGTCTACAAGAGAGCCATAGCTACACAGAGAAACCTTCTCTCAAAAAACAAAAACCAAACAACGTAAAGTAATTTTTTTGCTGAAGCTAGCATGACCAATTTTTGTATCATTTTCAAAAGTTCTAAAGCAGTTTAACATAAACTACCATTGAACTAGCGATTGTCCATTTTAGTTCAACTTCCAGTTTTAATTACTCTAATTTCAGATTCTTATATTTTTTTCTTGAAAGGATGTTCTTTAATTCTGATCTTATTATTGCATTTTTTCTCACTACTCCTAAATTTACCCAATTTGCACTTTAAATCATCATGACATTTTTATGTCTTCATTTCCTCAAGATACCACATACTCTCCTTGTTGGATGGAAATATCAGGTTTATAACGACCAGGAAGCTTCTTCCCTGCTTAGTAGCCTTCATAGTACAGTCTGGTATTATTTCAGTTGCTGTAGGAGAAAAATCATCAACACTCTCCCCAGCTGTGAACCCTGCAAAGGACAACAACAACCAATGTGGCAAGATATACCTACGAATACAATGCTGACCTGAAAGTTATTGGTGTATCCAACTGCCTTTTGTTGGATCCAAGACCTGCTCCATAAAATGAAATATATGCCTGTTCCAATAAATCTGGGCAAAAACCCAGGATCAAGTAACTCATACCTCATGTGTGGACCTAGTACTATTATTGCTAAATGGACATAGTCTCAAACTACCTTTTAAGTTTGTATCTCTGTAACTACAGCTTAGTGCAGCTCTTTCATTTCATCAGAGACGTTCCACATGCAGTGAATGACAGTAGTAGTCTATTAGTGCGGTAAAACATTCTAACCAAAAACAAGCCATACTTCTCCATCAGAGTACGTTACTTCAGATGATTATGGAGGGCAGAAACACAAGCAAGGAAGGAACCTAGATTCAGGAACTGAAGCAGCAGCCATGAAGGAATGGTGCTTATTGTGACCTCATGGTTCTCTGTCTACTATGTTATACAACCTAAAACCACCTGTCTGGGAGTGGCATCATTCATAATGGGCTTGTCCCTCCCACACCAAATCATTAATAATAATAATAATAATAATAATAATAATAATAATAATAATAATAATAATAAAATGTCCTACAGACTTCCCTAATGGCCAGTCTGGTGATTCTCTTTTCTCAAATGACTCTAGTTTGTAATAAGTTGACAAAACAAAACAAAACAGTGAAACAGCACAGTAGCTACAGCAGAGATGGCTGACTGGTCCTAACTGGTGTGAAGAATGGAATGCTCAGCCACAGATGGGACATGTGTGCATATTATCTTCATTTCCTCTGGGAGTATCTAGAAGATGGGGTGGAACGATTGATTGTAAGAGCCGTAGGTTAAAGACGTGCTCTAGTGCAACAGTGTATTGTGAACATGGCAGGATCACAGCCCCGATGAACTTAAAACAGATGTGATTGCCACCACAATTCTAACGGAGATCGCATCAGTCAACATTCCACCATGGAGAAGAAGGGAGGGCCTTCCAAGCCCACATCCTAATTAAGGAACCCTGGACAGCTGATGAATTTAGGAGGAGGAAGAGTCAGTTTTAAGAGTCAGGATGTGGCCCTGGTAGGACCACTCTAGTGGAGAATGTCATGCCCGAGTATATGAGCAGCAGAAATTGAACTCAGTAAGTTATTAAAGGAAAGAGGATAAGACGTGTGAAGGAAGAAGAGTTAGTGGTAGTTCTGAGAGTCTTTAGAGGAAGGAGTAGAAGGTGAATATTATCAAATATATTGTATGCATGTATGAAATCCTCAACTAACTAATATAAATACTATATTTGAATATATGTATTCATATATATGCATACACACATATTTACATATATACATACATATGTATGTATTTACATATATACATAACATATACATATATCATGAGTAAAAGTGATTTGTATTAGGACAGAATAAGCAGGATTAGAGTCACACTCCTATCTTAAACAACTAGGAAACTGGAAACTGAAGGGGCAGCATATGTAACACAGTGGTTGTCAAACATGGACAGCAGGCATTTCTGGGCTGTGATTTATAAAAGAAGGAAAGAAAAGGGTGTAAACACAGTGTGATTCAGTTGATTTTTACAGTGGGAAACACGGGAAGTTTGTCCTTCAGTGGTCACCAAAGAGACTGGGATCAGAGGTGAAGAGGTCAAAACCACCTAGAATATGTGGATCTTATTATTATAGATAGGAAACTGGACAGAGATAGACAGGGCAGCAGCACTTTTCCTCCAGCTATAAGATGATTGCAGAACAATAGAAATAAACACAGGGCACAATAGGGACAGGGCATCTTAATTCCACGTGAACTGGAATCATTGTGTATTCATCCGACGAAATGTCATGATGTTTTAATACACATGGCTTTAGGTAGTGCTCTGAGGAGACATCATGCCTAGCCCAAAGAATCGCAAATTCACTCTAACCACTCTTAAAGGCTGTATGGGAAGCATTCACACTGACATCAGTGCTTCAACTGCACCTCAAAAAAAAATGTACAACATCATTTACAGCGATAGTGAAAAAATCCTCAGATCCCCAAAATATACAATCCACAATGGCTGACTTCCAAAAGAAAATTACCAGATGTTACAACAAGCAGAAAAAATATTATATAGCAGAAAAACCAGTTGATATAAACTGACACAGGAATGACAGTGATGATAAATTTAACAGGTGCAGATGTTAAAATAACTATCATAAATATGCTCAAGGTGCTGAAAAATGTATCAAATAAATATGATTAAATTAGAAATAAATGATGAAAATGATGCACATAAACCTCTATAAGTTATAACATCGTGGGTTGAAACAAAGAATACATTCATTGAAATTACAAGCTGATTTGACATAGCTATATTTAGAAATGATTGGACAAAAAATGTCTTCAAATATTCAGGAGTTTTATAAGCTGTGTAAGGAAGAAATATAAAGAAAGCAATGTCAAGGAGCAACCTGACTAAACTGTGAAATAAGTTGTAGCTAAGGAAAGTAATAAAAGTGATAAGAGAGAAAACAAAGTTTAAAAGGCAAAGTTCAAAAGGCATCTACAAAGTTCAAAGTGCAAGGATTATGGCATATTGACCTTGAGAAACTGAGAGAACTAGAGAGGATGGAGAAAGGCTTTGAAAATGATTCAGGAGAAGCAAAACAACATACCAAACTTAAAATTTGGTGTATAGTGAATCATCAAAACAGAAGCAAAAAAATATCTTAGAGAAATTAAAGCTGAAATAAATATACTGTTGGCAGGTTTGCCCTTCATGAAATCCTGAAGGAAGTCTGTGTGAGTGTCTGTTTGTCTGTGTGTGTGTGTGTGTGTGTGTGTGTGTGTGTGTGTGTGTGTGTGTTTGTGTGTGTGTGTGTCTGTGTGTGTGTGTGACAGAGAGAGAGACAGAGAGAGACAAAGAGAGAGAGAGACAGAGAGACAGAGAGAGAGAGGCATATACCCAAAGCAAGGGGGAAACACTAGTAAACAAACCTAAAATACATTTTCTCATTGCTTCATCTGTTTTAAAATATTGACGGCTTAAAGGGGTAAAAAGGCTTAATCCATTTGGGAAGAGCTATATTATTCAGAGGAAGGCAGTCTGGAGACAAGAAAAAGATCGTCTACCAACTCAAATCTTATGATCAGGAGTCCATAGATCAACGACATGAAAATAAAATTTCTATAGGTGAAGAGGCAAACTCTGATGCCACCAGGATGGAGGGGAGAAGAATACAAAGCCGTTGATGTAAAATAATGGAATTACAGGAAAGAACTGTGGTGTTTGTACACGAGAAGTCCTTCCAGTTCTGTGGGATGAACCCCTTCCAGCCTGCAAGGCATAATGACAATGTCACACTTTGAAGACTGCAAAGAAGTCTCCAGAGCAAAGCTTATTTTTTTGTGCATTATATATATATATATATATATATATATATATATATATATATATGGGTGTGTTCTAGAAAAGTATGTGTTGCATGCACGTGCATTTAGTTATATACCTGTGCATATGCATATACCTGTGTATGCACCTGTGTGTAGGCTAGAGGTCAACGTTGGTTCTCTTGCTGGTTTGCTCTGTGTTATTTTTAAAACTGCAGATGCAGATCTTTATTTTCCCTTCCACTTGAAACGTCCAAGGGATTTTCACAAAGAACTTTATTCAATATTGCAGAGGGGAAAACCCTACCCATCAACAAATCTAAGTACCTTGCTCCTTTTCTCAGTTTTCAGATGAAAATGTTAAGTGGTTGTGCTTCATTTCTGAGTGTAGTGGTCCAAAGAAGAGCGGGCAAGCTTCTCAAGATAGATATCTTCATCTGGTTTTGCTGGTATAATATACTATCTGAAACTGTACCTTTCATATCGAACAGGAATTTTCTTGGCTTACAATTAATTGTAGGGACTGAGAGATAAAGGATTGAGTATCAATCTTTGATGACAGTCTTCTTGCTGTAGTATCAGATGTAGAAGTTCAAAGGCCAAGAGAGGCCAAATAGAGAGTTTATATGTTCATTAATACAGAATACATTTCAAAAACAATGGCATTGATCCACTCATGGTGGTGGATCACTGGTGGAAAAAACTCCTGTTAAACAACCTGTCTCTAAAATCTGTCACACTGTTATTTAAACAATGGATGTGAACCAACATTCAAATAATATCAGTTCATTTTATCTTCTCACAAGAGTTAGAAGTGAAACCTCAGAGTTCTTTCCTTGACTCTTGTGTTTAATAGGTTGGTTTCCACTCTTTAGAGAGGTAATTTACATCTACAATCAAAGTTTATAAACATTTTTAAAAAGTTTCACTAATGTGAGTCCAGGATCCTGTCATACTATTATCAGGTTAGATATGGATATTTTAGTGAAGTCAGGGCAAACTAAATTTTGTCAGCGGCATTGAGTTTTTTTAAAGCAGAAACTTTATGGGAATATTGGGAATCATTTCATGGACAAGGGCTTAAACTAGGAGAAAATATGCTGGTATTTATCCATTTGTGTTAGAAGTTTGTAGTTTTTATAGGTAAAAGGTGAGGCTGAGGTGAAATAAAAGCTTAGAAAACTAGCTAGTGTACAATCAATACGGGCATCTCTTCCAATGCCCCTTTCAATAGAAAGAAGAGACATTGAGAACCCAGCCACAGAGAATGAGACTGGCTGCATTTTGTCAATGGCTAGGCATTTTGTTTGTGTTTGTTTGTTTGTGTGTTTAAGGAGGTAAATTTCAGATCTCTTACATACACTACACAATTTTTCCCACTGTCAGCCACGGCCTTAAGACAGCATTTCATGCGGCATTGACTATTTTGGTTGAAACTAAAAGAAAAACAATGATTAGTAGTGGAGTGGATGATGACCCCAGGTTCTGAATCCAGAGGGAGCCAGTTAATAAGACTTCATATATTGGGTTTGAATGTTTATTAAATAGGAATTGACATCAAATCATAGGAGTGAAACGATATTTCATTTTTGATTTTTAGTTTTGTTTTTGTCTTGAAAATAGTTTTTATGCAATATGTTCTAGTTACGATTTTTTTATCCTACTCCTTCCAGATCCTTCCCATACCCCATCCACCCAAATATATGCCCTATCTTTCTCTTTCTCATTAGAATACAAATTAGCATCTAATAAATAAGTGTATAAATAATTTAATAAGTTAAGATACAATAAAAACAAACTAGAATAAAACAAAACAAACAGGAAAAAAAGCCAAAGAAATGACAGAAAGGCACAAGACATACATACAGATGCTGACACACACACACACACACACACACACACACACAAACACACACATTTGCATACATAGAAAAATCCGTAAAACAAAATCAGAAATCATGATATATAAGCAAAAGATCTGTATGGAAAACTATAAAATGCCCAGACAAAACAGTGTGAAATCAAAACCTCTAAAACTATCATTGAATTCATCTTGTTTTGGGCACCTACTGCTGGGCTCAGGTCCTACCCTTAAATGTGGCTTATATATCCTGTGAGCTCTCATGAGAGAAAATTACTTTTTTCTTTGCAAACAGTTATCAATTATAGATAGCTCTGGGCTAGTGTTATGGCTTATATCTGCTCCCATATCAGCACTGGGTTGCCAAGTCACTTAGACCAGTGCAGTTTCTGTGCATGCTGTCAGTCTCTGTGAGTTCATATGTGAATCATTTCTGTTGTGTCTCGAAGGCCCTTTGGCTTGAATGTTTTCCATTCTCTCTGGTTCTTATATTCTTTTCATCTCCTCTCCTGTAGAGTTCCCTGTTGGGCCTTGGATGAGGTAACTCCATTTAACCTGCCCTGTTCAATCATGTAGGACACAGGTAGAGGTCTCCACCTCCAGAGATTTAAATATTAATGAGTTATCTAAAGGCCAGACCCCCTGACTTGTGGGGGAAAGTGCATACCATCTACACCCATTCACCACACCATGAACAATAAAAACCTTTGGAAAACCCGACTCCACCTGTCGCTTGGGCCTGCACCACCACCAGATTGCCAGCCTTTGGAACTCTGGAACCTTGAACTGCAGCCGCCGGCCATGGCGGCTGCATGCATGTGGGACCCTTCTGCCAGCGGTGTAGGTAGTGCGGCAGAACCCCACCACAGCCCCTCGTGGGACCCCACACGAGTTTTTTTCCCCCACAGTTCCCTGATCTGTGAGGGGAAGGATTTGATGGAGGGATCTTCTCCAGGATTAAGTGTTCCAAGGCATCTACATGCACATTGTCCAGTCATACGTCTCACTTTTTGTTCCTGCTTACTTCAGGAAGGGACTTTTCTAATGATGGCTGAACAAGGTGCTGATCTATGAATATAACAGAATGTCATTAGGAGTCATTTAATGGCCACATTCCTTTAGCAGAACAATAATATTTGGTTTTCCCATAGATCCATGGTCTATCTAGCCTCATGTTCTTCGTGACCCAGGCGGTATTTGGCATGGGTTACACTTCATGGAGGGAGTCTTAACTCCAATCAAATAGTGTTTGGTTGCTCTCACAACTTTGGTGCTACTATTATCCTAGGGTATCTTGCAAGCAGATGACCATTGTAGATCACAGGTTATGTAACTGGGTTGGTGGTTACTTTTCTCCTCTAGTAGTTTGCCAAATCAAGTCCCTTCCTGGAATTCTTAATTGTTAATAGAATACGAAAAGTGTTAGAATATAATTTACTAAGACAAAAAAATAGCTCAAAATAACTGAACTAGAATCTGGTAACACATATAAGTATGTAATCATTTTCCATTGAAATATGTATTTTATGTCTACAATTACTAGCAATATTAAAAGAAATACTATTCTTGTTTACAAGACATGCCTTGATTTACTAAATTTGAGTAGAACAAGATTGTAACTGACCACATGAAGTTTCTTATATTTCAAATTGCTTCATCTTTGGTAAGGATTCTCAAGGGTAGGAAAATAAGATTCAAACTAAGATGTCATTGACTGAATGTGTTTCCAAAACCTCTCATACAATATTGATCTCAAAGATGGTGGTGCTGGAACATGGTGTCTTTTGGGAAGGATTTATTTGGCAGAACCTCTGCCTTCAAGAATATGTTATTTTAAAGAAGATTTGTAGGAGAGGTGTGATTCTCTCTTGTTTTCTGCCACCTGACTACACAGGTAGACGTTTTATAGCAGATGCTGCTGCCTTGTTCTAGAAATCCATGGCCTCGAGAATCCTGGGAAAATATGCTTCTGTTCACAAAATTAATTTTGGTATTGTCACAGCAGCCCAAAATAGATGCCCAAAGTATCTGGAGACTTGAATTACTCCTGTTTTTCTTGAGGTACCCAGATATCCTAAGAAGTATAGACATACCAAGAAGCTTACTTATCTTATAAGACTGGGGACAGTGCATTGAATGTATCAGGCTTCTATTTGCAAGTGAGCTTTGTAATCTTTAGAGCCATAACATAAATCTTAATTTCTTAAAGTTGCTTGGTTGTCCTCAATTTCAAGAGTGCATGTTGGATATAAGATATCTGTCGTGGTCATGCTTTTAGGGCAAATGTTTTCAGTATGTCCTGTTGTAATTTAATTTAAGTTAATAAGTACATCACCATGAAAATAATGATGTTAGATAAGTTTTAAAATTCTGGAGATGTCAAAGAAGAAAATATATAACAGCTTATGTTTATAAAAGTACTGTCTACAAAACTACTATGAGTCAAGGGTAGCTTAAGGGGAAAAAGAAAAGTGTCAAGAAAATAGGACCACCAATGTTTTAAATAAGACCCATATAAAAACACATCTAAGGTAGCTTTTTATCTTGCTGCTGTGAATAGAGCAGCAGTAAACATGGGTTTGAAAGTATCTCTGAGGACAGCTATAATGTCCTTTGTGTATTTCTCAGAAGCACTACAACTAGGTAATGTGGTCATTACATTTTCAGTCTCTTTGGAAATGCCCCAACTAGTTTTCATGCAGATCTCTCAAGTTTGAATCCCCAGTTGAAGTTAAATTCTCTTTCCCGACATCTTAACCGCATTTCTTTTCTTGATGGTAGTCATTCTGACTGGAGTGTAGAGGCATTCATATAATTAATTTAGCAATATCATATAGAAGAAAACTAAAACTAAAAAAATGTTGTGAAAAAGTCATGATAGATGCAAATAGCCTTTAGCTTTCAGTCATTTTGCTTCAGGACAAAATTACTCTGCTTTACCCATCATATATATATATATATATATATATGTATTCTTCATGCAGTAATTTTTCCTTCACTGTTATTTCTAGTAGTTTCATGTATTCACGTACATATGTTGGAGAAGTGTCTCTGTGTGTGTGTGCATGTGTGTAAAATTTATCATTACTAACTGTTCTCTTCACCCCAGATTAGGAAAAAGATAATTACAATGTTCTGTTAAATTCTATAGCAAACTAGCATATTTTATAAGTACTCAATATCACAACGTCTAGAAATATATGATCCTTCACTGTACAAATTTTCACTAAGATAAAAAGAACATATTTAATAAGAGACATCACCTTAGGTTTGTTGGCAGTATATTAGCAACAAGAACTCAAAAATAAACAAATTGAAAATAACAATTTTATAAAGCTTATTTAAAAATGACTTCCATATTACTGAGTATCTACTATTTTATTTGACTTCATTTCATTCTAAACTTAGAATTTACCAAAAAAAGATGGTGTGGGGAATTTTGATTTTGGCAAGCATATAAAATTCAATATCGGTAAAATAAAATGTATGAAGATGAAATTTTATTAAAATGGCACTTATAATTTTTATGATCTTACAAAACACAAATATAATGTTTTTACTTCACTAATAAATGCAGAAAAGGTTAAAAAACAAATTTTCAGGCTAAATGTTGGTAACTCGGGAAACAGCTCTTTTTAATTAACTAATATTAAACGTTCCTAATGTACCAAAGATTTACACAAATCAAAGGAATTCAAACCCTTTGCATTAGTTTCTATACTTAGGAAGTTTTCTGAACACTGTGTTTATGCACTTATTTTTCCTCTATATCAATTTGAATAAAATTTCATGGAGAAAATTATAAAATTAATTTAGCGATATCATATAGAACGAAAATAAAAATAAAAATCTCGTGGAAAAAAAATCAAGGTAGATGCAAATAGCCCCTAAGCTTTCACTGTAAACTTTTCTCTACTGTGCAGAGGTAAATCCAATAATGCAAAACAAATACTCATTAGATTATTTCCATAAGCACAGACTCTTAGCTCTGCCCCACTTTGTTTTCCTCCACATTATGTTTCTAGCTTATGAGACAAATTGTTTTCTGTTCAGTATGGAAGACAAAGCTTTCCTTCATAGTTTATGGACGAGGTGGTGATATTTAAGGATTTCTTTGATACTAACATATTAGAGGCAGTGCAATAAATTTAGCCCAGAAACTAAGCACACTTCTGGGTGCCTTCCTGTGCACACTATCCAGGTTCTTTCGATAGAGGCTTTCCTTTTTAGCTTCAGGTTATTGCTTTTGAACATCCCTAAATTTCATGAGTGACCTAACTGTGCCAGAGGATACAAGGTGAGCAATGTAGCATCAAAGCAAAAGGATGGGACAGAGTCGAAGCTGCAGGCTTCAGTCAACATCAGTTATTGGAGAATCTGGGTTCCTTTTAGTGGCTTCTTAGTTTTGTTGACAAAAGAACTTGAAAACAGACTCAGACAGAAGCTGGGGGATCACTTTATTAGAGTTTGGGAGAAAAACAACAGGGCAGGAAAGCCTTAAGTCTTGGCAGTTGCTGTGGAGGAAAGCAAGAAGGTATTCTTGTGTTACAGGAGAAGAAAGAAGCAGGCAGGTCCAGATATGAACATCAGTAAGCAGCTGTATGGGGTTGCGGGAGAGACTTTCTTCAAGAAAGGCTATGGACAAGCATGCTGATGGCTTTGACCCTGATCTACAAGAGATAGAAAGAAAAAAGGAAATGGTAATCTGTTTTTGCTGTTGCTGTTGTTGTCATTGTAAAAAAAAACATCCTGGAAGTTTGTGGGCTGAAAAGATGGCTCAGCCATTAAGAGTACCGGCTGCAATTTTAATTCCCTTTTTCTGGTGCATGAAAACAGAGTTTATATATATATATATATATATATATATATATATATATATATATATATTTATGTAATATATATTACATAAATAAATAAGTAAAAGAAAAGCATGTAAGGCTTTATAACACAAATTATTCTTCCTATCTCCTTAACCTGTCTTCTGTTGAATTAACATTTCGAAGGAGCAATCTTTTTCACTAAGGGATTGACTAGCCAAGCTGGACTCACTCACAGAAGGGAAGAATGGTTGGTACTGTTTTAGGTGGCATGGACAGTCATGTCTCTACTAGAGTCAGAAGCACAACTCAAGGTTCTTTTCTTTTTTATGAAGAGGAAGTCATGTTCCTCTAATGAGTCTTTAAAAGATCCTGCTGCCTCCTTCTTCTCATGTGATATTTTAAAGTCTATGGAAGAACAGCTATGAAAGGTTCTCTTCCTATAGAAAGAGTTAGTTAGGTCCAAAGCCAATTAAGAGGAACTGGTTTAACCTCAATGGTCTCCACAACAGACAATATTTGTTTAATTGCCCAACACTGAGAAATTTTTGTAAGAGCAACAGGGCAGGATAGGGAGAGCTTAAAATAACTAATGGTTCAAGAAACCATCTGTCTTGGTTTCTTTTCCTGATGCTGTGATGAAATATTCTGACAAAAGCAACTTAAGGATAATGCTTTTTTCCCTAGCTCGTAGTTGAATGGTATAGCGCATCATGGTATAGAAATCAAGGGGGAAGGACTTTGAATCAGCTGGCCACATCTCACGTACACAGTCAAAACACAGAAATTATGAAATACATCCTACTGCCTAGGAGCCACTTTCCATTTCAGTGGTCCAGTATTCCAGCCAGGAATGGTAAATGGTAGGCAAGTCTTCCTGCTTCAATTAATATAATCAAGGTAATCCCCTACAGGCAATCCCAGAGGCCCATCCTCTACAAGCAATCCCAGAGGCCCATCTCCCAAGTGGTTCTATATTTTTTCTAGTTGACAATTAAAACTAGTCATCACAGCTCCACCCTCAACTTGGCATTCAATACATCACATCACTTTTAAGACAAAATCTTCTACCCCTTGACCAGATAATATCATGACCATGTTAAAATATAAAATTCATTCATTCTAAATTTCTGTCTCCATAGTCTTCAACATCCCTATGCTTGAAATGTTCAAGGTCTTTCAACTGTATTCTCCAATTAGAAGAAGTCACATACTTCTAACATGTAATAATAGACAGCAAACATCCATTTCTATTCCAAAAGGGAAGACTCCGGGTACAGCAAGGCATGATCAGACCAAAACAAGACCAAAACCATCAGAGAAAACAACAAATCCTGCAGCACAATGACTGGATCTGGGGTTCCTGGTGAAATTTCCTGGTCTCTAAAGGGCCTATGTAGCTCCATGCCTCCAACTTTGCCAACTGCCGTATATACAGATCTCTCCTAGATCAGCTCTACTTCATGCTTGCTGCTCTCCTCAGCGGATAGCTCACAATACTGACATATCCAGTATTATGTGTCTCCACTTTGACTTACAGTCTTCTTCACCACTTCACACAACAGCTTCTGAGGGCTTTGTTACATGGTGTCCAGCATTTCCAGATTTCCTGACCTCAGTCTCTTTGTGCAAACATGAATCATCGTTTCCAGACCTCCTTAATCTAAACCAAGTCTGCTGGACAATGCAGTTAAAGGTGCGAAGAAGGAAGAGACGGCTTCCCTGGAAAAACAAGTGGTCTGGAGAAAAAGAAGGGTAAGGCACAGTTTGGGAGTTTGAGACATCTATCTGTGAAAATATATTTTGTAGTTTGTCTCCTTCCTGGTGCTGACTCTCTTCTGGGAAGGTGTATGTCTGCTCCACTTCTCGACAGTTCTGTCTTTTGGTGGATGCAAGAAGTTGGGAGAAGCTTCCTTTGCATCTGCCATTATCTCCGACATAATTTCTTCAACTGTGATGTTAAAAACACAAATTAAACTGGGCACGGGAGCATATACCTTGACTGGGCTGTTTTTGTTATTGTTGTTGTTGTTTTGTTTGTAAACTTGACACAAGCTAGAATTATATGGGGAAAAGGAACTTCAATTTATAAAATGCCTTCATCATACTTCCTGTAGGCAAGTCTGTAGGACTCTTTGTTGATTAATTATAAATGTGGGAGGAAGGACCCAGTCCACTGGGATGGTATCACTCTTGGGATGGTGTTCCTGGTTGCTGTATGGAAGCAGGGTGAACAAGCCATGATGAGCAAGCCTGTAAGCTATGTTCCTTTGGGGCTTCTGCTTCAGTGTCTCTGTATCCAGTTTTCTCACTTCAGTTCCTGCCCTGACTTCCCTCTGTGATGGACTGTAACCTGAAAGTATAAGATAAAATCAATCATATTCTCTCCAAGTTGCTTTTAGTCATGGTTAAACGTAGTCTGGGCAGTATATATTAAGTTCAAGATCAGCTCAAGTGACTCTGCCAGAAAGAAGGAAAAAGGAGAAGGGGCAAACTGAAAGTGAAAAAGAAATCATGGAGAATGTAAGTTCTGAGTCTTTATCTGTAGATAAAGCTAATGATGCTGATAGGGGAAACAAATAAAATCATACAGAGTGCTCAACTCTTAGGATAAAAGCTAACAGGAGAAAAAGAAAGAACGCATTAGCAGGCAGAAGGCAAGTAGATATGAGAGTGAAGGAACTGACCAAAAGTATTTACAAGTAAGATCCCATCAGAATAAAAACTTACATTTTCAACAATGCAGCAAGAATCAAATATAAACCACCAACTAGAAGAAAAAAAATATAAAACATTTATCTGTGACAAGAATTTACTCAGAACATGAAAAGAAGACTTATAATTGAGCAACTTTAAAAAAAAAATAGAACCATCCACATGTGGAAATGAACTTTGCGTAGGATCAGAGAGATACTGTGGATAGACAGGCCATGATGAAGTGTTCATTATTACTCCTGAGGAAGGTGAAGGTCAGCCTAAAGTGTAAAGGTATGAAAAGAAATGTTAAATGATGATACTAAGACTACACGACTGCACACTCTCAGGTTAAACCTCAGTGAGGTACAAACATCAACGTGAATCTTCGTATATTACTATGAAAGGGCAAAACCGAAGAGTCATTTTGAGAAGTAGCTAACCAGTATCACACGTTTCAAGGTGACCTCATGCAACCCAGTCATCACACTCATAGAAAATTAACCCAAAAAGATAGAAGCGTATGTTGACACAGACTGTGCTGTTCACAGTAGTTTTAAAAGCTGCAAACAGTGAGATCAGTTCAAGTGGCTATCACCTATTGAAGGAATAAAGTGATTGGAATATGCACGCGATGGAGTGCTGGTTTTAGATTCTGCATGCATCTCAAAAGCATTATTCTAAAGGGAAAATACATAATGCATTCACACTGACACGCACTTTATAAATCCACTTATGAAATGCCAGAGAAGTTAAACTCGAGTGACAGGGAGCAGATTAATCATTGTCAGGGTCTTTATGTTAGAGAAGAGACTGGCTGTGGAGGACTAAAAAGGATAACTGTGGACTCTGGGATGATGGGAAGGTTGTACACCTTTACAGTGATACTTCATGTATGAAAGAGTTACTAGACTCCTGGCATAGTACACTTGAAGTTAGTCTTACTTATAGTATGTCATTTTTATTTACTTAAAAATGACTTAAAAAAAAAAACAATGTATCATCTATTATGTTCTAGATTTTCTGTTAAGTGTTGCAGGGATCAAGCCATACTTATTCTTTGTGTAGTCCAGTTGAAAGTAAAAGAGAACAATTTAGTAATTACAGCACATATTATATAATGTGACATTAATAGATAAGTGTACATGGCTCTTAGTGACATGGACAAAATAACTAAATGAAACACTTAGGACAGAGAAGCATGTGTCTGTGCCTCACCCCTGAGACACGTGAACAACATTACAATCACACCTGCCAGCAACACACAAAGCTATACAAAGGCAAGGAAGTGTGTACATACATTGGAATTACAAAATGAATTTAAAATTTCAATTCTTTTTCTGTGTACTTTTAATACTCCTGTATTTTTATTCTTGCCTTCAACTTGTGAGCTACAATAGATATAATTAAAAATATACCTTCTTTCATAACTGGCACTCATGATTTAGAACACTTTTTGGACTCTTCTTTTAAGGTCTTTTGGTTGCTGGCTGATTATTTATTGGTGTTTTGACATTTGCAGAAGATGATTCTGTCACCCTATAGAAAAAACTGTACGGTGAAATCAAAAGTGTCATTGTCCCACGTAGGAAGTGTTTGGGATGAGCGGTTTTGACTCTGTCAGCTTCATTTGCTAGAGAGCTAATTTAGGAAACATTTGTAAGCACTCCCACGGTGAAGCATGCCTTTGTGAGAGAGGTAAATATGAATACCCTGCCCTTGGAGAAGCTGCTGAACTTTTTTCAAATCATTTCACTGCAGGGGATTATTATAATGTTTCACAAGGAGCATGTTGAACCCTAAATAGAATGGATGCAGAACTTTCTGAATCTCCTCTACACTTTGGTATAAGAAAGAAATGTTTTTGTGGATTGACCTTAAAGGGCAGTTTTTTATATGGTAATAATTAATGAAAATAATCATTCAAGCTAATGAAACTGATAATTCGAAGCCATTTTCAATTTTAATTAGCACTGGAAGTGTTGCTGTGGAATAGTCTGGAGAGCTATCTGGAAACTGAAGGTCTACACTTCCTTGACAGGGGTGACAACTACTCAGGCAGGGAGCAACTGTACCCATCTTGAATTAGACTATGGATTAGGGCATCCTCTCCTATTGCCTTCTGACTTTACATCTCAGGTGGAAAAAAAGTATATACTAACTAGAAATTGGATTTTTTTTTTTTTTTGTTCCTCAAAAGGAAGGTACCATGGCCTGACTATTTGTGATACCCCAAACATTATATATTGAAATCTAATCCGAAAGATGAAAGTTTAAAGAGGTGAGGACTTATGGAGGTGATTACATCATGAAGGTAGAGTGCCAGGAACCTGTCCAGCCTTAGGAGAATGGGTCAAAATGAGATATAGCATTGAACAGAGGCCAAAAGACTGATGATCTCTGCCCTTGTAGGAAACTTAACTCTTACTTTATAATTCTCTGTGCTTGAATAAGAGCTGATCTGTGGTGATTAACATATACTATATGGCAGCAAGGAATTCAGTAGAGGGTTTGTCACTAAGATTCCTTTCTCTTTAGTTCTGGAGCTTCACCTCTTTTTGGTCAGGCAAGAGGAAGGCTTGGAGCTATTAACTCTTTGTAAACCAGGAGAAAAAGTCACACAGAGAGAAAGGAAAACATTTTACTCAAACAAGCAAATATGCACAGACATATGCACATTCATACACACATATTCTTGTCAGGTCTGACCATCTGCTTCATCTACTCCACAAGAACTCATGTGTATATGTATTCATATATCTATACATATATATTAATATATATTCATATATATTTAGTGGATGGAGCAAAAGCCCTATGAACAAGTTCCATTGAGCAATCACCAATAGAGAAAAAACTCACTCATTCTGGATGAAAAATAAGCTCCAACCTTTTTCTCAGAGAAAGAAAAAGCTTCTACATTTTTATTGCTGAATGAATAAAAAAAGCTTGTGAGTAAAGAAAAAGCCACTCTCCTATTGTTGTTCTCAGTACTTATATTTTCTCAGGAGAATAGATCACATGGTTTTCGAAGTACCTTTACATTCCAAAAGTTCATCATAAATCGAATAAGAACTTTCAGTAGGACAAAAAGGGCTAGCATGATCAAGCTATATATGCCATTCTTGAAGGTTGACCAAAATAGAAATACTGGCCTCAGACAATGAGTAATTTTATCTGTAGTGTCTACTACATCAATGCTCAGCAGAGCAGCATTCTTGAAATTCATAAGCTTCCTATGTATATGTATTGTTAAAACATCCAGAGAGGTGTTAGAATTATGCCAAATATACTACAAATGTCTTTAAACTTCTTCCTAATTATAGTGACTACCACTGTAAACTTTAGAACTAACATGAATTCAATGATATTTGGCACAACACTCGAGATGGCTCCTTACCCTTAAATTCTGAACCTCCTTCCAATAATTTGAATAGGATAAAGAACATCAATCCATTCTTCTAAATGCCTATCTAAATCCTCTTGTATATTCAACACATTAGCAACATTTTTTTGATAAATGATTAACAAAAGTAGCTGTCTTAACTTCTTGTGTCACGCAATTGCAGAAGCAGTGGTGCTAACAATTAATGTAATTACATTTGTTATACCAGCAATAATCAAGCCCATTACCCTCTTGCTTCTGCTTAAATCCTGACTCACTTCTTCTAGTACTTGTGAGCTATTTTTTAGAATACCAAGGCTCTGTGATACTCAGGGCAATAAAACAACAGCTGGTTGATAGACCTTCATAACTGACATGCTGGATTTCAAAACGCAAATACAATTAGAAAGTGTACAATCAATGCAACTTACATTAAATACTGTAGAATATTGTGTTTATTGTCTTGCTTGTTCCTTGACTATTTGCACGTATTGTATTGTTAGTCCCTCAACCTAGAGCTGACCTTAATACATGCATGTAATTAAAATGGTATAAAAGCAAATGGAAGGGGGTATGGGATAGGGCTTCTAGGGAGGGGAAATGGGGAAAGGAGATGACAACTGTATTGCAAATGCATAAAATATCCAATAAAAAGTATTAAAAAGAAAGAAAAACCAGTAAGTAGATGAATAAACAAATACATATTTACCCAAGTAGGTAAATAAATACATATAACAAATATTTACCCCACACTGCAAATTCAAAAAAAAAGTTTCAGTAGGAATGTTTACATGAATTTCATTAAGAATAGTTATCTAATTAAATATTTAATATCTGTTACTAGCTCCAAAAGTTTATTAAGGGTTTAAAACAATAATTCTTATTTCATAAGTTAGCATGGTTTTATCAAGAGGCAAATCATCTGCCTGTGTCTCACTAGTATTATATTTTGTATAGATAAATCCAGTCAACATTTCAACTTCTGTCCTTGCACCCACCATAAATTCTCCACTCTCAGGTTTTGACTTTAGCTATCAAACAATGTTTTCATAGCCAGCCCAGAAGGAATGGTTTCCCCGATCACCAATCTGTTCCAAGCCCACTTTTTTTCCTAGTGCAATTAGCCAGTGACACATGAAGGTTTACAAAGCCCTAACTACAGCCTTCATACTATAGATAGATCAAAATCACATGTATAAATTTCAAAAATCTATAGAATCCTTACTAGAAATTAAGAAATTATCAATTTGTCTACATAGCTTTGCTACAAGAGAGTAGATCTTTGTTGTTCTGCAGAAAATCTGCCCTATAGGGTGGGCTAATGTCTTGAAATTATTAGACTAATTTAGTAATGACAGGAAAGGCATATCAGCATTAAGAATATATCCTGAGATTTCTGAAGGCCTTGCAATTTAGAATTTTATGCATCACACACCATGCAAAGGTAGTTGGCCATCATTTGGAAAGTCATTTGCTAGTCTTAGCCTTTCCTAGTTGGCTCCTGACAGTAGAGCTCCCATAAGGAGAATTAATGTCTTTATAAAGTGGTCAGTGAGTGCTTGTTTGCCTTACATCACATGAGAAAGGACAAAGCAAGGAGGTGTGGTCTTTGAAACTACAAAGCAGGCTCCCACTAGATATCAAATCACCTGACACCTTGATCATTTTTTCCCAGCCTCCAGGACAATGAGGAATGAATTTCTGTTTCTCTAAAAGCTGGCCAGTCTATGACACTTTGCTATATACAGATGGATATACCTCACTGGTCTAATCTACCAAGTTTCTCCTGTCACTGTAATTTTTCTCTTGACAATTCTAAAGTTTTAAACTTCTGATTTTTAACCTGACTTTTTGATAGTAGTCCTTAGCTGTTCCTGGAGTTATTTCCACCCTTCATTCCAAACTCCTAGTGGAGCAGAATTGGGTATGTATCAAGATCTGAGGGAGTGATGGAATATAATGTTGGAAGGCTGGTGTGCACAATTCACAAATGACTCTAGCTTCGGGCTTTCACAAGAAGCAGCTTGATATCCCCAGTACATTTAACCATGGCTTTGCCAACTGTTTGTTTGTGAATATATTGCTTCACTGAGGTAATATTTAGGAGTTTATCAGGTCTTATTCTAAGCAAGCGGAATAAGAAGAATTGCAAGCCTTTCTCAGCTTTAATAGGATAAGTTTTCTGGACAACCTGATCTTTTGAATTACCTCAGATAACCATATATACAAGTAACTAACTGTTCTGGCCTAAGTGATGGGGGGCGGGCATATCTTCATGCTGGAGTCTCTGTATCTAGATGGTGAGTACATGATACAGAGGAGGTCACTGAAACCAGAAGACCTGTATTTGACATCTCATTTAACTGGGTTCACTTTTAAAGTGTCTTTGAACAGTGTTCCCTGTTCTGTTTAGTGGCCAGAGAAGCTGTGCACATGGTCTAGGGCAGTGCATATCTTGGATCAGCTGCTTTTCCAAGTTCATTTCAACACCATCAGGATGAGCGATAACCTTGATATTGGGATTCAAGTGGGTACATTTCCTCTGTGTCACCATTTCTGATTCACTGACTAGAAGATTATTATAAAGATATCCAGCTTCTAAGACACAGTCCTCTGTAAACATTCTAGATGTTGGCCATCTCCCCTGCATTGTTACTCTTTTTTGTAAGCAGCACTAGAATAAAACCAGGTGGTTGATTCGCTCTCACAAAAATGTAGAACTCATTCCTGGATCAACCATTAGAGGATCAAAGGATTCTCATAGCATCAGCGGTATGTTTTGTAAGATTTTTTTTTTTCACAGTGCCCGTGTGAAGTGTCAACATTGAAGGAGTTTCACAGTCTTCCTAGGGAGTATTTCTTAAATGTCGTTTTTATTTGGAGTAATCTGGGGGCAATCTTTTACCTGCAATCATTTGGGATTTGATTTTTAAAAAATGTCAAGGAATTACAAAAATTCCATTATGCATTCTCCCTATTTCAATTTCCTCATTTATATTGCTATGAAGTGTTATCAAAATAGAAACTATCACCTGTGCTTAAACAAACTCCAGGTTTTTTAAATCTTTAGTTTTTCCCTAATGTTATGTTTATTTTTCAATCCCAACTTCTAATTGTAGCAGCTTTCTGTATTACATTTTTTCCTTCTGATGTGAAATTCTTTGTAGAAGTTATACTGAGTCATTTTTTTGTGATAATTAACTTTATTATTAACTGGAGACAACCCAGAATCACCTGGGAAGAGAGTCTTAGTGAGGAAGGAGCTAAATCAAGTTGACCTGTGAGCATGTCTGTGAGGGATTATCTTAATTGTTAGCTGACATGAGAAAACCCAGCACATACTGGATAGCACTGTTTCCTGAGCAGGGAAAAGCAAGCAAGCTAATATTTCCCTTCTCTTAAATGTGAATATGATGTCTCCAGTTTAAACTTATGCCACTGTGACTCCTCTGTGATGACAGATGGCCACCAGAACCGTAACCTAGAAAGAGTCCCTATCTTTCCCATGTTGCTTTATCTTAGAATGCTTTTACCAGACAACAGAAATGAAACTATGATAGCAACATTTTTGTCTAATTTCATCCGATCTTGGTTCCATTGTCCATGCCTTGTTGTTTTGTTCTCTGTAACTAGCATACCTCTTTTTAGCAGCTATTGTCCTGAGTTAAAATGGATAGGAGAATATTTTAAAATGTTCTTCCTTCAGCTTTAGTACGGACACAGAGAACATTAACCTCTTCTTCAATGTTTTCCTAATTTCTTAAGAGCAAAACCATTTAGGCTAAATTTGCCTGAATTAAAACAGCAGATGAATTTTCTCTAAAATCAATATCCACAGTATCCACATTGAAACATAAGAAAGGCTCTTGATATTTAATGCTCAGATATGTTAGTTATTCTCTCTTTTCTGTGTCCCAAAAGTTTGTCCTTAGGCAACAGCCTTTAAAGAGCAAAGTTCTGTAGACCTCACAGAATAACAGCAAGGGGACTATTGACCAGTCTGGGCAATTATGATGTGTGACGACAGATTCCACTTGGAAGGTAATTCTTGCCAAACTATTATGGATGAGATGCAATGATTGACTCTTTAAAGTGCATATAAGCAGTAGCATTTAATTACTTTCTGTTTTATTTGTTTTGAGGCTGGGTATCATAGATCCAAGTCTGCCTTCAGAACTCTTTTGTAGCTAAAGCTGATCTTGAACTCCTGAGCTTTTTTCCTCTACCTTCCAAAGGCCAAGATTACAGACATTTGCCACCATACCTGGCTTAGTTGCTTTAAAAAAATGCCTTTGAATCTAGCATTTACTTCTTCACTAACCAATGCCAATTCATAGTCACTTTGTTCATCATGGATATAAAAAATAGGAAGATAATTATTTCTGAGAAGATACAAGTTTATATTCTTGAAGAAGAAGGGAAGTTGTGAACTAGATTTAGTTTACTGAGTTTGCTTTGTGAAGAAATGTGTAATGGCTGAAGGAAAATTACATTGTAGCTTTATTTCAAAATATTCACTACAGTTCTTTAGTATTGTAGGATTGCATAGAGAAAACACCAGGTAAAACTACTAATTTATAGTATGGTTTACTAGTGAGCCATTTGGTTTGAGTTTGGATTTACTATTGCTGCATAATAAATCTTTAACACTTCAGAGCCTACTGATAGGAATCTAAAATTCCTAATAGGTATTTAGCTGAAATTTAACTAAAACTCTTATGAAATAAATGATTTTTTTTCTCAATAAATTAATACTACAAAGAAAGAATGGTATGTAAACCTTTTACCCAGTAAATGAGAACAGCTAGATTTTGAGTTTGTTCAATAGTGATTGAGTCAACAACACATTGAGGCAAAAACAAGAACAGCAGTTTGCCATCCATGTCACATCAATTGCACTGGTGATCTCCAACCATTCTTTTCTTAAAGAGTGGGTTTTCTTAATGATAACCAGGTCTGATTTGATCATCTTCTAATATTCTCAGTTATGAAAAAAGTTCTACTCCTCAGGACACAAATATTTTCACAAATGACTCCAGTATGTGTGCCTATTTATCCCTCTGGGAAGAGGATAACTAGCTTTTGCAATGCTCTTCTGAAATTACACACTATACTTTTTAATCTTTCTTTCTCAAATGCTCATGAGGCATGTGCTCACAGATACACTTGTTAACCTTCCTGCTGTGCTCCTATACCTGTTGTTCTCAGACAGGAAGAAGGGACAGAGCAGACGTTTCTACATGTTTATGTGAATTTCACCCTAACAACTTCCCCAGTTTTGGTTAAAATAATGAATAATATTTCCCCAGGTCATTCTGTGAAAGAGTCATCTCAGAAAGTTTTTTTTTTTTAATTATCAATACTTGTGATGCTGTTCAGTCACATCTCTTAATTGAGCATCACAGCATATTCCTCATGTGTTCTGTTGACTTAGGACAACAATAGTTCTCAGCTAGTTTACAGCCTTAATTTCTTCTACCCATCTCTTAATACATTACAGGAGATCTCTTATACCTGGCTAAGTCATCAACCAAGTGTGGTGGAACTAAGCTAGCTCCTGGCTGACCTTATGTCAAAGCAAAAGTTAATGTCAGACTTCCCTTTAAGCAGGGAAATTTGAAGGATATTTGCTTCTAGACTTTCCAGTGGTTGTTATATACAATAATTATATTAACTAAAATACTTAATGTGTACACTTAGCCTTAAACTCTCACAAAATCTTTATAATATGTACCTCATCATGTCTAAACAACATGGAATAAAACCCAAATATTTTATTCTTATGTGAAATTTTCAATTGTGTTATTATCTTCTTTAGCTTATTGAGTTAGGAAATAAATAATGTTTTGGCAGAAGTAAATGTCTATATATTTTAATTTATCCATAAAATGAGTCAAAAGAATCACTATTAATATCCAAATGAGCTGTTACAACACCATTGTTAGCTGTTATTTGTTTGTTTCCTTGCTTTATCTTATTTATTGTGGGTGTGTAGCAAGGCTGCAATGACTACACTTCAACTCTGAACTACGATGGTGAACATAGTCTCATTGTATGCTATTTTATCCTGAGCTAAAATCCATGCATGCTTAGAAGATGGTCCAATGATCTAGATGTTTCTGTATCCGTGACTCAAAAGGATTTTGATTTCAAGCTGAAAGTAGAGAACTGGAGTCTTTCTTCTTGCTCCATGTCCTAACTGCCCTCATTTCCTCTGTTCTCATAGGAATCTGCTTTCTTCCCTTGTAAAGGTAACCAGATCGTGCTGGATAGTTTTATGTAAACTTGACAAGTCTATAGTCATCAGAAGCTGGGAACCTTAACCGAGAAAATGCCTCCACAAGATCTGGCTGTAGACAAGCCTGTAGGGTATTGTCTTAATTCATGATTGATGTAGAAGGGCCCAAACCATTGTGGGTAGTACAATTCACCCCTGTGTTGGTTGTGCTGGAGTCCATAATAAAGCAGGTAAACAATCAATCCATGATGAGCAAGTCAGTAAGCAGCACCTCTCGTGGCATCTGTATCAGTTCCTGCCTTCGGGTTCTGGCTCTGTGTGAGTTATTGTCCTCACTGCTTTTGATGAAGAACCATAACATAAAATTTGGAGTGAAATAGTCCCTTTCCTCCTCAAGTTGCTTTTGGTCATGGTGTTTCACTACGCCAAAGGTTAACCCTAACTAAAACATAGACCAACTTGTCTTCTTCAAATTTACTAACTTTTTGATATTACTATCCCTTTCTCTGGGCCTATAATTGCACTATCTAGTTTTAATAGTATAAAGAGTTCAAAGGAAATAAAATGCCAATTTATAATTAGCAAAAATAGAATTCCAACCATTGTATTCACTATAGAAATATTGAGCATTTATTTATCATTAGAGAGATTATGCAGATATTATTATTTCTTTATTCCTGCACTGTGGTCATCAGATGCGATACTTTACTGTCAGGAAGTTACTTGTAGATGACATTTGTGCTTTATTTTATTCTATATTTTACAAAGTGGCTGTTAAGCTCAAGTTTTATACCAATCATGGCTTTATTTTGCTGCTTCTTATATAGAAGCCACCCTGCCATGTAAATCAATGCTTTCTAATCTTTGTTTCATGTAAAAGAAACAAAGTAGCCCAACTCATTACACTCATTGGACCACAGTGTATCCTGACAGAGCCACCAGCAATGGCAAAATTGCTAATCATCTGTAAAAGTGTGCTAGCTCTAATAGTAAATTAGTACTGTTTATACAGCATTTACTTGTCCATATCACAGTAACCTTATGCAATGTGATCTCTGGAAAAGAACAAAAGCATTCTGGGTAATTAGAAGCATGATATTATGAAGTTAAAGTCAGTGTATCTTTCTCATATAATTGAGTTCTATTACCTCTCAAAGCTTATAGCTTTACTACATGCAAATGAGAATTGAGGAGATTAATATAGATCTCAGAAGTTCTTGGCTTTATGTATTTTCTATGAACTTCAACAAATGACATTTAACTGCTGATATGAGAGCTCTAGAAGGAAATTGAAACTGCATTTATATTCCTAACTTCATATAGTCCCCGACCATAAAGGAAAGGTCATTGTCTCTAACCATGTTCTCAGTTTGAGGTGGGAAACACATAGAGAATCAATAGACTAACAGCTCTTTGAGTTAACTGAGTCATGAACTTGAGAGAATAGCTGGAATGAAATACCCTGGAGTCTTTGATTCTTTGCTTTTAAGATCCTTTAATTTTTGAATCACTTTAGTTTCAATCTGCACAATTTGATGATATCCTTTTAGAAAACAGGCTTGTCAAAGGACCAAGACTTTCTGTAATCTGACCTTATACTTTCAAAGTTCTCTCTCTCTCTCTCTCTCTCTCTCTCTCTCTCTCTCTCTCTCTCCCTCCCTCCCTCCCTCCCTCTCCCTCTCCCTTTCCCCCCTCTCTCTGTGTATGTATGTGTGTGTCTCTCTCTGTCTTTCCCTCTCTCCCTCCCTCCCTTCCTCCTTCCTTCCCTTTCCCTCCTCCTCTCTCTCCCTCCCCATTATGAGTGCTCTGAATTGACAATCAGGACCTTATATATATTGAGTAAATGCTCTGTCAATAATTAACACTATATCTTAAAGTCTGTCTTTGAAGTTGAGGCAAAGATATTGAACTTCAGAAAACAAGATGTAGAAAGAAATATAGAAAATATGGACAGGACTCACTCTATTAAAAATAAGATTTTGGTGTGGACCTACCTAAAAGACTTCCCTCTAGTCCCTGCTCCTTCACTTATGGAAGAAATAGCTGTTTCTCAAGGCTCAAACTAGATCTACATGGAATGTAGGTATCCTAGAGACCAGAACAATAACATAGTTTGGGCACATTATTATTCTGCCAGGGTATTTAAATTTAAGAGAACATGAGGTTCCTATTGTCGAGCGCAGCTATTTATGCTATTGAAAGACTCCATTAAGAATATTAGTCTTAAATCATAATGTACTATTTATAAGATGTTTTAAAATAGTGGCATCAAATCAGGGGCCTCAGTAACAAGAAAGGATATATAGTTAGTCCCACCAGAACTAAGCAGATGCATTAATGCATGCAGGCAACTTCTCTTGGACAGTCCAATAGGCACAAGCCTTGACCTGTTTGATTTTTCTGGGTCTCTGTTTTATTAATAATAAAATGAAGAAGCATGCCACTACTAAGGACAATCTCTCACAACTGTTATTCAGAGTAAACAGAAGTTCATCATTAAAGCTCCTTTACAATGCTTTAAATTTTTGGCTAACCCAAACCACTTAAAGAAGATCGAGGGAGACACCTCAAGCAATGTAGGCTTCAAGCAGAAAAGGCAAAGAAAATTCGGTCCATAAAAACTGTGTTTGTGGAAGCAATTATTTTAGTTCTTTCTTTGTTTTGACTACCACCATTTCAAACATTAGAGTTATACTAGGAATATTAAAGTGATACATGATCTCTCTGTAATTGCTTTCTACTTATGTAACCTTGGGGCGAGGTCTTGTGAATGGTGTGAATGTCCATCTTTCCTGAGTCTTGTGAATTTCCTTAGCTTCCTGCATACAAAGAGCTGTCTGTCTCCTTCTAGGAGAGGGTTTAATTTGAATACAACATGTAACAATGGGTTCTAAAATTTGAGAAGTGGAGAGAAAAAATAGAGAAAGGGGGAGGGGGAGAGAGGGAGAGAGAGACAGAGAGAGAGAGACAGAGAGAGAGAGATTGAGAGAGAGATTCTTAGAACTAGAGAGATTACTTAGCAAATTGACATGATACTTTTCCAGAGAACCCAATTTTGGTTCCCAATTTATGGTCTGTAACACTTATTTGTGATTCCAGTTTCAAGGAATCCAGTGCACTCTCTCGCTCCTAGGGCCTTCAGAAAAGAATGTGCTATACAGACATATATGCAGTCAAAATACCCATATACATAAAAAATTAAAAGTCTTCACTTTGAGTACTGTTATTTACTACAATTTCACTATGCTTTAATGTTTGCAAGGTGGATCACAAGATCCAAATGTTGCCACTAAGAATCTTAATAGTCATTGAGGTCCAGGAAGCTCCTCACAAACCACAAGAACACCCATCTAAGTCAGACAGGGATAGTTCATTGAGCTTAAACCCCGGGACTGTTTGACCAGGGCCATAGTCCAGATTCAGAAACTAAACCATGACACCAAGTTAAGATTTTTTAAGCCTAAAATCCACAAATATCTGTGCAAGTTATTCCCACCAATCAGGATTTAGGGATAGGGCATTTCCTTAGGAACATGACTTTGTCATACATTTATCCTGCTTCCATTGCTTGGGGTATTCAATGGTGGCAGGGACTTGCCTTGTCTAATATTCATGCATTCATGATGAGATAACCAGAATAGAACTTGTCTAACATTTATGTCTTAACTTGCCAACAGGATGTAAGTTACCTATATACATGGCTCTTTCTGCCAAGTAGGGTGTCAGCTACCTACCAGGGAGGTCTTGGGAACTTAAACTTTACTAGATCACTACTTAAAATGGAAGTCTTATTCCAAGTAGTTTCTTAGATTGGTGCAGGTGTCTCTCTTATGTCGGAGTTCATTCCAGGGGCAGCTTATACCTAAAAGTTTATAAATAGGTGCAGAAAACAATGTTGAGTGGTTGGGTTAAGTCTAAGCTTGCTTATTGTGGGCGACTATACAATACGGTTCTACCGACTTCTATTGTGATTGGTTTCCAAGAGTTCGTAACATAACAGAATACTGGCATTAGAAAGTTTCCTAGTAACAGAAACATATGGGAAAGTTTTCTTTCAGGTGAGAAAGCCATTATAAAGACAGGCTAGCTTGTTACCTAGGCCTCAACATTTTACCTAAACCTTAATACAATAAAATATAAAAAATTAAAAAGCCTCAAACTAGGACTTTTGAATGACAGAGTCAAAGTTTTTATACTTCCCATATAAAGAATAAGAAGTATGTGTTTGTAAATTTTAGCTAGTCATATTACCTTTGTTATCAATTCTGAAAGCACATAGTAAAATTTAATAAATGCAAAGTGTTAACTAAAACAAACAAAAACGTGGCCATGGAAACTCTCTCAGAGGTAAGCGCAAACAATTAAACAAATATGCGTCTTACACTTATTGGTTTTCCATCATAATAATGAAATCATCTGAGAAATTCTATATATTTTTTTTTGTCTTCTTATCTCCTAGTTCTAAGAGGCCCTGGCATACTGGGCAGCATAGCAGTGTCAGAAGTAAATGCCAAGCACAGCCACTGCTTAGAAGTTTAGTCTGTTGCCAGACATGTGATAAAAAATTTCAACAACGGCCACACTTGTAAATAGATTACATCTCACAAAGCCCTTGACAGGTCCTCTCATTCTCTTGGCAACATGCTTGGGGAGCAGCCAGTTTAGCTAAGCATGCACTAGAGCAGAGTAGACCCAGGTAGACATTGAAATGAGCAGTTACACCACCAATTTCCATAATGCCTGTACAAGTTTTCACTCCTCTGAGAGATGAATAAGGGCTCTTTTTGCTCCACATCTTCACCAGCATGAGCTGTCACTTGTTTTATTGATCTTAGCCATTCTGACAGGTGTAAGATGAAAT
>JANHMN010000015.1:19632773-19760032 GCA_030674055.1 Rhabdomys pumilio
TATCTATCTATCTATCTATCTATCTATCTATCTATCTATCTATCTATCATCTATCTATCTATTTATTGTTACACTCTAGATTATTCCCCTCCTGGTCTACCCTCTGACTGTTCCACATCCCATACCTCTTCCCCACACCCCTGTCTCAATAAGAATGTCCCCACCCCCTCACCCCCACCCCACCAGCCCTCTAAATTCCCTAAGGCTTACAGTCCCTTGAGCGTTAGTTGCATCTTCTGACTTAACGCAGACAGTCCTCTGCAGCAGTCCTTTGCTGTATATGTATTGGGGGCCTCATATCAGCAGGTGTATACTGCCTGGTGGGTGGTCCAGTGTTTTAGAGGTCTCAGGGGTCCAGTTTAACTGAAACTGCTGGTCCTCTTACAGGGTCGCCCTCCTGCTCAGCCTCTTCCAGCTTTTCCCTAATTCAAACACAGGGGTCAACAGCTTCTGTCCATTGGTTGGGTGCAAATATCTGCATGTGACTCTTTCAGGTTGATGGGTCTTTCATAGAGCAGTCATGATGGGTTCCTTTTTGTGAGCACTCCACAGCCTCAGTAATAGTGTGAAAACTTGGGATGTCCCCTTGAGCTGGATCTCATTTTGAGCCTGTCACTGAAACTTCTTTTCCTCAGGCTCCTCTTCATTTCCATCCCTACAGTTCTTTTAGACTGGAACAATTATGGGTCAGAGTTTTGACTGTGGGATGGCAAACTTTTCCCCTCACTTGATGCCCTGTCTTCCTGCTGAGAGTACTCTCTACAAGTTCCCTCTCCCGACTATAGTGCATTTCATCTAAGGTCCCTCCCTTTGAGTCTTGAGAGTCTTTTACCTCCAGGGTCTCTGGGGCATTCTGGAGGGTCCTCCCACCTCCGAACTCCCAAGGTTCCCTGTTTCCATTCTTTCTGTTGGCCCTCAGGGCTTCAGTCCTTTTTCCCCACCCAATATCAGATCATGTTCCCCTCTCTTCCGCTCACCCTGCCCATGTCCACTTTCCTTCCCTCCATTCCTCCCACCATGTGATTGCTTTTTTCTCCTTCCCAAGTGGGACTAAGGCATCCTTAGTTGGACCCTTCAGCTTGTTGACCTTTTTTGAGTTCTGTGGACCATATCTTGGGTAGTCTGTACTTTTTTAGTGAGTACATATCGTGCATGTTCTTTTGGGTTTGAGTTATCTCACTCAGGATGATATTTTCTAGTTCCATCCATTTGCCTGCAAAACTCAGGATGTCCTCATTCTTAATAACTGAATAGTATTTCATTGTGTAAACGAACCACATTTTCTGTATTCATTCTTCTGCTGTAGAACATCTGGGTTGTTTTTAACTTCTGGCTATCACAAACAAGGCTGCTATGAACATAGTGGAGCATGCGTCCCTGCGGCATGGTGGGGCTTATTGGGTATAGTTCCAAAATTGGTATTGCTGGTTCTGCAGGTAGATATATTTCCAATTTTCTGAGGAACCTCCAGATTGTTTCCCAGAGTGATTGTATCAGTTTGCAATCCCACCAGCAATGAAAGAGTATTTTTCTTTCTTCACATCCTCACCAACATATGTTGTCACCTGTTTTGATCTTAGCCATTCTGATTGGTGGAAAGTGAAATTTCAGGATCATTTTGATTTGTACTTCTCTGATCACTAAGGGCTTTGAACATTTCTTTAGGTACTTCTCAGCCATTGGAGATTCCTCTGTTTTGAATTCTCAGTTTAGTTCTATACCCCATTTTTTTTATTGGATTGTTTGGTTTTTGAGTGGTTAGCATATATATATATATATGCTATGTATATATATGATATTAGCCCTCTATGGGATATGGGGTTAGTGAAGAATTTTTTCCAATCTGTAGGTTGCTGATTTGTCTTATTGACTATGTCCTTTGCCTTACAGAAGCTGTCCAGTTTCATGAGGTCCCATCTATTAATTCTTCATCTTAGAGTGTGAGCCATTGGAGTTCTTTTTAGGAAATTTCCCCCTGTGCCAATGAGTTCAAGGCTCTTTAAGTCTCTCTTAGTCTCAATTGCTGATTTGTTTCTGGTCAAGCTTGAAGTTGCCTATCAGTGGAAGCAGATATCAGCAAACCTTGTCCTGGGAACCAAGTCTGATTCGGTGCTGATTGCATAAAGTTTTATTCAAACATAGCCATGACCATTTATGTATGTATGTTTCCCCTACCCCATGTCTGCTTTCGGGCTATAGTGCAGATCTGACATTTTAGGATAAAGGCTTCATAGCCAACACTGCCTAAATTGTTTCCTGCTGGTTTTTGATGGAAAAGAATAAGGATAAAAAGAAGATTCTGAGCCTTAGCTGAAAGTTCAGTGCTAACGTTGGATTTGAAAAGCACAGAGGCTTTTGTTGAGCCAAAAAGTCAATCCTGATCCTCCGCCTCACTTACATCTCTTCATTGACTGAACGCAGTTCACACCCAGACCGTTTTCTCAAGTTCACTCTCATAAAAAGGGAACTCTCTGCAGCCTGTCAGGTAAGAGAACGATCCAGTAGGAAGGAAATGCCAACAGTTCCCTTGACTTCACTACTGTTCTTTACATGAGTGGTCCCAAAATGTTGAGTCTTGCATAGACAGCAGCATTCCATGCTCTTTAGAGATTACAGTAACCATGCAGCAAGTTCTTCCCTAACTTCTCACCAGAGTGCTCTCTCTCCCTCTCTTCCCTTTCCTCTCCCTCCCCCTTGTCCCAACTACTCTCCCTCCCTCCTGATATCCTTCTCCCCTTCCCTTTTACTTCCCCTTCTCCTCTTTCTCCCTGTCCTCTCCTCTCTCTGTCCAGCACACACAGTGATGACCTGTGTGGACCTGTGTCTTCTTTCATTTATCAAGTCCCCCCAGGTGTTGACCACCGGCTGGCAAAAGTGACAGATGATGCTAACTTTCAACAGATGCCTTTCTGACCCCAAAGATAATGGAAGTGACAAATAATAACTTTGTAATTACCTTAACTTCAAGCAAAGCAGAAGCTGAAAAAATAACCAGATGACAACCGCAGGGAACATGTGGGACTGAGTTCCCCATTAAGCATGTTTAAGTGTCCCCCGTGCTGAGTAGCACAAGCGCTGTGCCAAGAGAGCAGGGAAGGCAGCCCAATATGCGCCCAACCATAAATCTTCTTGGCCCCATGATAAACAAACAAGATTTCAGCATCTGCACGCACAGCTGATGAAAGCTGGGGAAATGAAGATTAAATGGGGACCAGGGCACCTCTGGCGCTCAAAGTTTTACAGAGCTTTGGATTATGAAAGTCCTCTAATTAAAAATACATTTTAAATGTTCATATTTTATTTTCTTCTCTGTTTCTGGGACTGGCCCCTAAGAAGAAACACTAGGAAAGACAATCAATAAAGGGTATGATTTTGAATACAGAGGTTTTTGCTATTGGTGACATGGTTGATGGAGGAGTGTTCTGAGAGTGACTGTTAGATGCAGTGTGTTATCACTAATCTTGACCAGTCACTGTGACACTGTGACCACTGGAACTCCATGCTCTGGGGAGAATGCAGGAGCACAGTAAGACCTCACTTGACAGCCTCAGGAAAGACTTTTTTTTTTTTTTAATAACTTCACAGATGAGATGTGACTTGGTGGTGATTATTCTTGTTTACTGTTGTTATTGTTATTAGTTCAACTAAAGTTCATGGTTTTGTCATTTGCTTGACTGAGATCAAACAATCTCTAAACAGAAAAGAAAATGTTCATTTTACTGGTGGATTTCATGTGTTAACTTGACTGAACTGTGAGATGTGTGTCGACTTGATCAAACTTACCATTAAATATTAGAGGATGCTTTAAAAATGAGATTAACATTTAAATCTATAGTTTAAGTATACTGTCTTCCCTAACACTATACCCGCACTAATTATCCTATACCCAGAGTAGAAGAAAAAAAGAAAAGAGGTGACTGTTACCTCAATAAGGGAAATATTTTTTCTGATGACCTTCAAGATAGGATATCAGTTTTATTCCTTCCCTTGCATAAGAAAAGAGATATAAAACTTCCTTTCTCTGTTGTCCATATGAATGGTCTTTGTGTACGAACCCTACTGTTTTATATCTCTTTTCTTGTGGGTCTCTACTTTGTTGATTCACCCTGCCAGTCTCGAAAACCGTGGGAGCAAATTCCCGCCATGCATTTCTCTAAATGGATGTGCACTCTATCGGTTACTTTACTCTGCAGAACCACTACTAAATCCCAAATTCTGCCCTGGTGTCTTTAGGCATGGAAGTGATAACAGTAATTTGATTATGGAAAATGTCCCTGTGCTTTTCGCTCACTGATTCTAGTTAATGTCTTCATTACTGCACCCACACATGCTTAGGAAGACCATAGTCATACGTATCATTATCACTGATTTTGAGTTTTCCACCTCACACTCAATTTACTAACAGTCTCTAGGTATTTATGTCTGTATCCCAGACAAAATGTGCTTATAAACTTCTCTAGATGAACAATAGGCTGACAACCTTCTAAAACTTGCTGTTGTCTCCCTTCACAACATATGTTCACTCTTGGATGGTTGTGTTAGATTTTGTTATCTTTTTATGGACCATAGTATGAATATTTCTGCTTCAACTAAATGCTTTCACAACCTGCATGTTGTTCTTTCTGTAATAAGATACTTTAAAGCATAGAAATGTCTTCTCGGGGCCCAGTGTCAACTATTACTTTGTTGTTCTTCCTTAGATATATAGCTTTTTTTGGTTTTGGTTTTGTTTTTCTTCTGGACTGAAGAACTAATGCAACCACCTGTTGGGTGTTTACAGACACTTAACTTCAGAATGCTCTACTAGCTAATTCTCTTTGTTTAGTCATTGATACATTCATGGGCTACTCTTGGGAATATAACAAACTTTCCACAGAAGATTTTTAAGAAGTAAATTAATTACTTAATCTGAAACATGACACAGGAACAGAGTCCTACTTGTGCGCTCGAAAGGGAAAGCGCCTATGACTTATGAGTCAGCTGAGCCTCTCCCCACCCCACGTTCAATTCTATTCATTTCTCTCTCATTGTTCCCCTTTGTCTTTCCTACATCACTGCCTCATCTTAGTTCCTCATCCTTCTTTCTACTGATTTTTTTTTATAACCCTGGAAACAAATTTCTGTTTAATTCACTCTGTTGCTTTGAACCCATCCATTCTTCTTGCTGCTGCCAAAGCTACATCTTTGAAATGAAATTCTTACCAACTTCCTGTTTTGGTTAAAACCCTTCAGTGGCTTACCATCATAGCCACAATAATACTGAATTTGTTAAGGTGACACTTGTCATTTTCTATGCCTTCATCTTATTGTTACTTCTACCTTTCAGGATTTCTGGCCTTCACTTTCCCAATAGGAATCTGTACTGATTGGTTTTGTGTGTCAACTTGCCACAAGCTGGAGCTGTCACAGAGAAAGGAACCTCCCTTGAGGAAATGCCTCCATGAGATCCAGCTGTATGGCATTTTCTCAATTAGTGATAAAGGGTGGGAGGGCCCATTGTGAGTGGTGCCATCCCTAGGCTAGTAGTCCTGGGTTCTATAAGAAAGCAAGCTGAGCAAACCAGGGAAGCAATCCAATAGGCAATACTCCTCCATGGCCTCTGCATCAGCTCCTGCCTCCAAGTTCCTGTCCTGTGTGAGTTCCAGTCCTGACTTCCTTTGGTAATAAACAGCAATGTGGAAGTGTAAGCTGAATAAATCCTTTCCTCCTCAATTTGCTTCTTAGTCATGATGTTTTGTCCAGGAATGCAAACCTTGACTAAGAATCCAAACAATGTTCTTTAACACTGGGTGTGGACACCACTTTCCAATCTGATTTTAGCATCTGTCAGCACCTTTGTCTCCTTTCTACATTCACAGCACTGACTCCATCTCTCTAAGCCTTTCAGGAAGGCAGCTGATGGACTCTGGCTGGATAAGAAGCTCTTTTCTCCACCTTCAGAATATTAGAGCCCACATGTATCTTGGCAAGTCAATCAAGACACGGAATGGAGAAGACACTTTTATACTGGATTATGCTGTAGCATGGGTCTAACCAAAGAATGCAGCGTTTTAAGTGTGGGGCATAGTAAGTTTTCATTTGAATGAATCTTCACTGTACCAGGTTGTAAATGGTGGAGGTGTGTGTGCGTGTGTGTGTGTGTGTGTGTGTGTGTGTGTGTGTGTGTGTGGTGTCTGGGTTGTTTAGGATGTTCCAGAAAAACAGAGCAAAGTCATAGGGGCAAAAGATGTAACTTATCTGATCATGGGATCCTGGGCCAGGAGTGTGGAACTCAGGGCAGCAGAAAGCCAAAACAAAGGTGATGCTTTATAAAGAGAATTTCATGGGTCAATGAGCTGCCATCTGGCCAGCATGCTGATCCAGTGTTCTACTTCTGGTTTTCCAGTGAGTAATAAATTATGTGCATCACACTGGATTTGCTCTGCATGTCCCCTGTCTCACATTTCATATTCTCTCTCTCTCCTTCATCAGCAATAGCACACAAAGCTGCTGACTTCAGCGTATATTATCTTACTAACAAGATTTTCCTTTCAGCTCCACCTCTTTGCAACCTGGTTTCTAATGCTGATTGCTGAAGCGGCTTGATGTCCAGATGCATATCCAGCATCCGAGTTAGGAGCTCAGAAATCTGTGCCCATAATGTGGAAACACTGGCAGCTGTGGTGACAATTTATATGTAGCACAATGCCTCAACTAGTGGTAGCTCTCCTTGATGGAAAAGGTCCCACTACCAAGTACTTTTCTAAGCTCTCTCCATGTATTAACTCATAGAAGTTTTCAGATTTTACAGATTACTTACTGAGAAAAAAAAAGATTGTGACAACTTTTCAAAGTTTGGCAGTTAAGTCAAAGTTTTAAACATGGCTAAAAACTTCATGAACTCCATTACTCCGAATTCCTTCATTTAAACAAAAAAACAAATTCGTATATGAACATACAGCACAATTTACTAGTTATATCTCTTCAAACAGTGAATTTGAATAAATAAGAACCGCACAGGACTGTTTGTTTCTCTTTGTCTACAGAGTGAGAGAACCCTTCTGTGGAAGAGCATACTTGAATGCGTTTACTCTCATAACTTGGAAAACAAACAAGCAGACAAACAAGAACCTGAAAGAGATTGTATCTATTTTTATATGTTAGAAGACAGTCTAGATTTCCTAATGAAAATGTTAAATACTTATATGAAAGTATCTTCGGATACTTTATAAATGAAACATTCTTACTCCCACCCTTTTCTGTTACAGGATCTACAGTGATCTACGAAATAACCAACACCTGATCCACAGTGATCTACAAACTTAGGATCCTCTTTCCTTTGTCACCTGGAATTTTGGATCAGAGGTATGACCTCCTGTTTCTGGAGTCACTCAGGAAGTCACCAGTCTGTCAAAATTTTACCAGAAAAGAGGCTTTATTAAACACTGGTCAGGATTATGGCTACCGGCCAGGTTCAGATCTGAAATTCATGTTCTGAGTATGTCCCTGAAATGCATTCATTAGTCAGGAGGTTATAAAAGCAAAACTCATAAGGCTGCATACTTCCCACCTTTAGGCAATCAGAGGCAAGCTAATAGCCTCATGTATTTCCTTTGTACATACTCTGCCTATATGTGATCAAGCACTCATCCTGTTCAATTAGAGCAACCAAGATTGTTTACAGAAGTAAAAATCTTCAACTTGTTGTCTTACATAAACAGTCCCCAGCATTTTAGGAAGTGATCTGCTTGTGGACAAGTGAGTCTTATAGATTGTAGGCATTTTTGCATTATAGATCTCTCAAGCATAGTAACTGAAACTTAAAACATAATCTTACATATCACCCAAGTAAACACAGATTCTTAAATAGAACTATTTTGTTATTATAAATAACTCAGTTCTCTTCTAGTTATTATACAGTTAATGTATACATTTTTTCATCATTTAATTTTTAATCTGTCCTTCTGAATCTAAATTATTTCTGTTATATACAGCATATAATTCAATCTGACTTTTTAAAATCTGTTCTGGTACTGGAGACCTAGCTGCATAGCATTACCTAGAATGAATGAATCCTGGAGTTAATTTCCCAGCACTGCAAAAGAAAATAAAAGAATAAGTAATAATAATAATAATAATCCAGCAAGGCAGCACACACTTGAAATCCTCAGATTTTGGAGACAGAGGCAAAATAATTGTTTGTTCAAGGCTACTAAGCCTAGGTAGAGAGACCCTGTCTCAAAAACCAATAAATAAACACGACTCAAAAACTAAATGGAATCCCCATGATTGTCAGAGCTTTGGGCTGCACTCTGCATGTTCACACTTAGTACAACTGTTAACAGTCTTTGCACATTCACATTGGGAGCAGCTGTTAATATGGCTGAACTATGGTCTGTCATTCTGATACATTTTCTCAACGTCTTGTGTACTTTTTCTCTTTTACTGTTCCTCCTCCTTTTTTCCCTCATAAAGCAGCATTTTCTTAGCCATCCATTTTAAGAACACTGTTTAAGATATTGTTTTTTTGCTCTTTGAGTCAGTGTTCAGATTAATTTGCACTAGGAAATTACAGCAGGTGTCATGCATTACGAATTTACCACATTTTCAGATTAACACTGACCTCATTCTAGAAAATAAAGCTTCAGTCCTACAAAAGTCAGGGTCCTTTGTGTGCAATATTATCAGACTGTATTCTATTGCCACAGATGTAACTGTATTAACTATATCTATGTATGCTTTGAACTTGGTAGTGTAATGAAGGAACCATTGCTTTAGATAGCCATATGAGAATTTGAAGAGATCGGCTTACATACATAAGGAATGACTAAGGAGGAAGAGAAGGAGGGAAGAAGGGAGATAGATAAGGATAAAATAGTGACAATTTCACACAGACCTACATATTCATCATTTCCCACTTCTTGCTTTCTGTGTAAGTGAGTCAACACCTGAGTTTTATTTTCCTTCAGTACAAAGAATTTCCTACAGAGCAGATATCCTAGCAAGATAGTTCCTGTATTTCTGTTTATCAGGAATGCTTTTATTTTGCTTCTTTTCTGGTAAGGCCATTTTGCTAGGAAAAGAATTCTTGACAGACAGTTTATGAACTTATATAATCAGATCCTGAGCACCGGTTTTCTGAGAAGTACAGTTCATGGGAACCTGTTTGCTATGAATCGCCATGATGCAACAGAATTGGAAACACTGGGTTTTCCCCTGTCTGTTGGAAGTTAATGGAAACATCCCCTCAAAGAGCAAGGTAGTGCCTGCAGTTTCCAGAATTCTTTTGAATAGAAGGAACTTTTTCTATTGACTGTCTCACCATGCTAATATTATAAAGCCATGTTAATCTGACTGGGATGAGTAAACTGAGGCACAAAATTGTCCTGAATACAGTATGTGAATAAAGCACAGGCACTGTGGAAAGCAGAGAAGAGGAACCACACCTCCAAAATACTTCCAAAAGCCAGAGCAACACCAAGACACTGTAGGAAGTACCCTTTCAATGGCACGTGTGCCATTCATGGAGATTCAAGAGGTGTGCTGCAGATTCTCTGTGGCTTCTATGTTATTGTTACTGTGAACCACTGCACTGCATTTGACACAGCATAACTGGGAATTTGGAACTTGATAGTCACTGTAAAAACACCCCAGGTATTTCACTGTTCTAGTGCTAACAATATTACAAAAATATTCTGTAAATTAAACATTCCTATCTTATGACTACAGTTTGATTGTGGAGGTATTACTAGGGCATCCTGAAAAGTTTGGGTAACACAAACCTAATTCTGTTTTAGTACTAACCCCAGGAAGGGTTTATTTCTAAATGAGTAAAATTTATTTCACAGTCTATAGATCATTTTAAATACATAGTTCCTAGATTTTGTGTATCATATACAAGAAAGAAAATAGATAATCAGAAATTATATTCTGTTTCTTATGAAGTGAGCAAGGAGTAGGGGAGTTCAGGGGCGATGATGCAGTCTGAGAGGTAATTGCAAGAAATCCAAGCAAGCAAACAAATGTACCTGAAAACAAAGTTTAAATAATACCTCACATAGATAAGAAACTATACTATGTTTCCTATAGGCTTATAATGATTTTTCACAGCACTGCTGGTATATATGATTTCATCTCCATAATAATACTATAAAGTAGACAATATGAATTACCAATATTATAAAGATGAGAAAACTAAGCTAGAAAGATTAAGTAGCATGCTTAAGACACAATGCTAAGTCTTACCTGACTTTGCCTCTAAGCTTTTAACCACCATTCCACCTTGTGGATAGCAATTGGCAAACATTATTCTACTTTAAGTAAAATGTAATCAGGCTCCGAACTGTATTCCCAATGAGTTTCATTTGTGAACTTCTTTGTAGAGTTTAGTTTTAGCAAGAATCTTGCTAAGCCATCTTTGGAAGTGATCCCTTCTTGATATTGTTGTGGCCCTTTCTTCATCACTATTAGTTCTTAGGTATTTACATCACTTGGTCCCATATTTCCTAGGACTCCTGAATCAATTAAGCCAAAAATCCTTCCATCCATGATGTATCTGCTTAGTGAGTTTCCAGCCATCAGTACCTCCACCACCAATAATGACTTGCTTCTTGAATGTTATGGCTTGAAATATTCTCCACAAGCTCATGTTTTGAAATCTTGTTAACCAGCTGCTGTTATTTGGGGAGGTGGAACCTACAGGATAGTGGGTTCTCAACCTGTGGGTCCCAGCGCCTTTGGAAGTCAAATGAGCCTTTCTTAGGGGTTGCCTAAGGCCATCAGAAAACACAGATGTTTATATTATGATTCATGACTGTAGTATATGTGTGTGTGTGTGTACATAAACAATACAAATATAATACGTTGAGTCTGTATCCTGTAATTTGTGTGTACATGATTTCAGAGCTAAGCAACCTATTGAAGGCTCATCCCTAGGATAGACTAATTACAGGTATGAAGTAGCAATGAAAATAAGTTTATGATTGGGAGTTATCACAACATGATACTGTGACCCTTGAATACAGTTTTTCTATGTTGTATTGACTCCCAACCATGCAATTATTTCCACTGCACTCACACCTGTAATTTTGCTTCTGTATTAAAGGGTCTCAGCATTAGGAAGGTTGAGAACCACTGATATAGGAGAGAGGGCTTGAATGTCAAACATAGGTTACTGATAACAGGCTTTTAAAGTTCATAACCTGGCTCCAGGTTACTACCTCTATTTCCTAATTCTGGGTGCAGCACAACATACCACACCTTCTTTACACTATGTTTGCCTGATCCTACAGGCTGAAATCCTCTGACAGCATGTGCTAAATGTGCTAAATGTTACTCTTTAGAAAAAACTTAAGTCAAATACTGTGATCAAGGCAATTCAGAAGTAATGCACATAGTTAGAAAGCCCACCTTTTCTAGTTGTATTTGGACTCGGTCCTAATTCCACCCTAGTCAATATTCACCTATTGCATTAATTCCTTTTAATTTTGTTAAAAACATAATTGGGGAAACAATGAGAATGTAAATAAAAATAATAATAAAAATTGAAAAACCAATCAAACAAAAAATATAATTACAACATTTCCCCCATTTTCTCCCTCTAATCCTTTTTATAAATATGGATAGATGAATGAACTAGATAGATATGTGAGGATACATATAGATATATATAAACTATAGAGATGTATATATGGAAAATTCTGTGTGCATATATATATATATATATATATATATATATATATACACACACATATACATCATATACATATACATCCTATACATACACATACATATATAGTAATCATGAAGAGCTCACAAATTTGAGAGGGATTATGGGGAGAGGGATGGGAAGGGAGGATATAGTGAAAGGATTGAAGGGAGAAAATGGAACTTTAACTCATTAAAAAGAATGTGTGTGTGTGTGTGTGTGTGTGTGTGTGTGTGTGTGTGTACATAATACAAATACAACATGTTGAGTCTGTTTCCTGTTATTGGTGTGTACATGATTTCAGGGCTGAGCAACCAGTTTAAGGCTCATCCCTAGGATAGAATAATACTCTCTCTCTCTCAGCTGGCTTTAATCACCCGTATTTCTTTGTTTGGAGTGGGCCTCTGTGAGGTTTCCCTCTTCCATGTTAGCATTCCTACTGGTATTATTATTTTGATCTTGATTAGGCAGCTATATTATTATGATATCATTTCTAGTGAATACAGTATCACCAGCACATTTCCCAGTCATCTGGCATCTTACTAATTTTTTTTGAGATTTATTTTTATTTATTTTGTGTGTGTGTGTGTGTGTGTGTGTGTGTGTGTGTGTGTATGTTTACCACACAATTTGGGGTATCCACAGAAGTTAGCACAAGACATTAGATCTCCTGGAGCTGGAGTTGCAGACAGTTGTCAGCTACTGGACCTACATGCTCTGCGTACAAAACTCAGGTTCTCTGAAGAGCAGCAAGTACTCTTACCTTCTGAGCTATTTTTCCAGACCATGTAGTAAGTGTTAAAATAAACTCTGCCTTTGCTGCTTTTACTAGTCTGCATTTAGATTTTTCTAACAGCAATGAACTGTGCTTCTCAGAGTAGGGTCCCTGTTTGATTATATGTTATAATTGCCAATTTTGTGTTTTCATGTCTTTCTCTCTCTAGTCTTCCTTCCTTCTGTGTGTGTTACTGGTAATATTTAAAATGGTGGCTCCCAATCTGGTTTGTGCTTAATCTGCTTCCATCTTTCAGACTAGACAAGGCCTGTGGCGTGTTCTCACTGCTGCCGTGGTTCAGGCTCAGGAAGGACCAGAACTACCTGCCCTAGCACCCACAAGATGCCAGCATGGGAGTTGACTCTGCCAATCTTCCACACTGTCTCCACATGATTGGGTTGAGCCCAGACCATCCCACCATCCTGCCACCCATTAGGTACCCGGTAGAAATGAGAGTCTAGTGTTTAATGATTAACCAAAGGCTTTATATGTTTGGTAATGCTCAGTTAATAAGATGCTCACACAATTAGAGGTGTTTCCCAGTATCTAACCTAGATATAAGTTGTTATCCAGGACTGCTCCTGATACATGCATAGTTCTCCATTGCTCCTCCATCTCTGCCTCCTCAGCTCCTCCTCTTCCTTCCTTAGTCCTCCTCTTCCTCTCCTTACTCCTCTCACCTTAGCTCCTCCCAACTTGCGGGGAAAATATGCTACTACATGTGTGTATGTATTTCTATTGTGCCTTTTGTTTCTTTTTTCTTTTTGCTTTTTTTGCTTTATTTTTATTTTTATTTGCCTATTTGTTTTCTAAAGAGAGAGCTGGATAGATGGTGAAGTTATGGGAGGAAATAAAGGAAGCACAACTGAAGTCAGAATATATTGCATAAAAAATTATTTCCAATCAAAAAAAAAAGATGCAGCAATAAGAGATTGTGAACATAGCAGCCCATGTTCCCCACTATCATCCAGCCCTTTCTCTAGGCTAGCTCAATGAACTGCTTCCTTCCCAGACTGCACTGATTCATGAATGCCTTTCTGAGCCTTCAGTCCAGGCACGACTTTCTCCCTGTACCTCCATCACCGTGTAATTCTTCCTACCCTTGAGTCCATGTCCACATTGGTGTCTTCACTCTATGAACCAGTACATTCTAAGGAAAGGTATGTACATGCGCATACGTGAATGTGCTTGTGAAGAGTAGAGTTTGCAAGGAGTATAATCTTCAGTTGTTGTTTCTCTTTCTCTCTCTTTCTCTCTCTCTTTTCTTTCTTTTTTTTTGAAGAGGATATCTGGCTTAATCTGGAACTCATCAATTTATGTGGGCTGATGGCCAGTGAGCTCCAGCAATACCATTGTCCCCAGTACCCAAGTATTAGGATTATAGATATATGCCACAATATTCAGTTGTCACATGAGCACTGGCAGTCCAGATTCAAGTCCTTAGTTTTCTATAGTAAATGCTTGATCCAATGAGCCATCTCCCAGACCCAACAGTTTTGAATCTTTGTGTTTTCCCAGAATATTAATACATAATGTGATTTGATAGTAAGTACCACATAGGCTTCTAGTGTGTCATCTTTATATTTAAGACAATGTTGTAGAAGCTGTGGGTGTCCTAACTTGTGCCTGGTCAAAATTAAGTGCTAAGAACTTCCAACAAACAGTGCCAATAACTCGTTCTTAAGTGCATATTCTGAAACATATTTTGTCTTTGGGTACCATAGACAAAAGTAATGGGGAATTAATGTTGGCACCTAATATTTCCACCAAAGATCTCCTAACAGTAACTGGTGGGAGTTGATGTCTACTTATTCCAGTTACCATTTTCCTCTAGTGGCAAAGCTCTGAAGCAGGTGCTTTGCATAGCATCCCAGCATTCCACTCGTGCAGTATTTCTCATATTTGAATGTGTCACAAGGGTACTACATGCAGGGTTTCAGTTTCAGACATTCTAGAGCAGTATCCAAAATACAAATTTATAATCAAAGCCATGGGATGCTGGTACTGATCAACCAGGAATATGATTCTGACTTTGCTTCAGGTAACCCCTAGGCTAACTCATTTCTTAGATTCTTTTCATTGTTGCTTTCTTTTATCTTCCTCCTCTGCTTTCTCACTAGTTGTTTCTTGGCAACATCTCACAAGAAAACTGTTTGTCATCAGCTAATAATGAGAACCCTATATTGATAGAAAGACAAACTCAGACAAACATAAGGAAGTTGACTGAACTTGCATTATTATATATGAGTATCTATTTGCTTAGAGAAACTAGGCTACATCTCATAGGAGATATTAGGTGGTAAGGTTTTTTTTCATTACCTGTCCTATGATACTCTATGGCATCATCCTTTCCCCCTAGAAGTGTTCTTTGAATATCGGTAGAATTAATGCCACAGTGTTTATCAGTTGTCTCATAAGCATTAGCATAAGGACCCGATTGCTTGACTTAGTAGCCTCAAACACACCAAAGCAGTGCTTTATGTTTTAAGATACAGCCACATAGCTGAAAGGCTGAAAATATTTGTTTAAGCATCTGACATCTATGGAACAGGATGGGTATGGATCAGTACTGACACCATGGTCTCCTAGGCATTCTAAAACCTTAAGAATAGCCTGGAGGAGCTCACGGGTGCTTGGCAGTTGAAATCTAAACATCATAATTCACCCTACTGGACTCAATTATACCCAAATGGCTGGTATTGCCTTCCCAGTTTGATTTACCATTTTACGTCTTATATTTATGTATCTTTTCTCTCCAGTATGTATCTCCATGTTAGCTCATCACAGTTAAAGAGTTTTTTGCTATGTGTCTATTTTTCTTCCCCCTCATTTTTTTTTCCTTTTGTGGATGAGAGATTTTTTTTCCCTTCACACAGAACAAAGCATATGTGGGAGCTTTTGAGTAGTTTTATGATTCAATCACTGTGCTCATTCAACAGCCTTGTCAAAAATGTAGAGATGGTTGAATACTCAAAGCTCAGAATCAGACAAGACTCTTGCTTCACAGATCAGTCAATCACCCAGCACCAGGAGCCCAGAGAGAATTGTACATAACAGGAAAATAATATGTAATTGTGTGAACAATTCACTTTATTAGTTTCCTTGGGATTGCATTTGTTCTGTCTATGGCAGCAAAGAACGAAAAAAAAATGGGAAAACTATGTGCAATTTTCATAACTTATTCTGAAATAAATTTGAATTTGAATTGAATTGTGTGCTGTGCTAAAAAATACTAAAGCGAACATAAGTTCAAGTTGATTTATTTTTAATTAATTTCAGTGATGGTAGAATGAGCCAACTTTTTAGTTTGGAAATTAAGAAAGCACCCAGGATGATATAAAAGTAAAAAGTAGAGGAGATTTACATATACCACGTAAAACATCATTGTCACTTGCTCAGAAAGGAGAAATACCTTTAAAACAGTGGTTTGGAGTTCTGATTGCCTTATCCCTTTAGGAATGGTAGTAGCTAGCACTGAATATGAGAAGCATTACTCAGTCCTAACTTATAGGTCAATACATAAAAAATGAAGGTGGAATAGTGTTTTTTGGAGCTAAGCATTATGCTAAGTGTCCTGTGTCTACAAAATATTGCTTTTACTCCTGTTACAAAAAAGCCAAACTCTTCTAAGGTGATTATTACCAACAAAATCTCTGATGGCAAAGGATGTGTACTATAGCATTAGCACCAGTTTATGTGTGGTTCTTCCCTCTTGATGCTTGCTGTTCCCCTAAGGATGCAGATGACTAGTGAACTAGTGAGTGAATGTGTATTGTTTGACATGGTCATGGCCATGACAGGGACCAAAACCACAGACACGTGGGAAAGTAGCAAAGCCTTAGTCTCTGTTCAGGCTCAGACAGAAAGATGAAAAAGCCTTCCTCTGTCCTGAATGTGAATGTTAAGTTTGTGAAAATAGAGTGTTCACAAGCAATTAACCAGTGTCTGTAAAGATTCCAACTGTGCCTTCCTCCCAGATGTATACAGCCTAAACATGTCTTGTCCATAAGGGCATTAAACAGAAGTCACCTGAAAGAGAGCAGGGGAAAACAGGCAAAGATGCAAAGAACCACAGCTTGTCGATAAGCTGATCAAACTGTAATTTTTACTTTTTCACACAGGGGAATATACACAAAAAGGTAGCATGTGGGGAAGGGGATGACACGGAGCGTAAGTGTTCAGGGGAGTACAGATATCTTCCAGAACAGAGTGTCGGTTGGCTGAAGGTTCAGGGGACAAAACACCATGACTCCACCTATGATTCACTTGTCCTTATCTAAGTTGGTACTATCCACCAAGACTACTCAAGGTCTGTGACTATTCAGGCTGGCAATTTTCCACCAAAGCTGATTGTTTACAATAGTTGTTTCAGTATTTTTCCATAGAGACCCAAGACTTTGTGCTAGCAGGCTGGCTTTAGGCCTATGGCTGATTTTAGACCTTCAGTGTATAAGCAAAGCTGCCCCTAACATAAACACTGTTCACCTACAGAGATTTGTTACTAAGAGTAGCTAACCTGCCCCCTTATGCTTTAACTAATAAAGCTACTGAGGTTTCAAGTTCCTTTATACCTCTCCACCAGAGAAGCCACAACCTACCTGACTACAGCATTTCTATACATGCATGTGTGTGTGTGTGTGTGTGTGTGTGTGTGTGTTTTCTTAACTCTGACCTTCAGACATTGCTGGAGCCACTCTGTCCCCCACCTTAGGTGACTAGTCCAACCTTACTCTGTATAGGGTTCTATATATGGCTATAAGAGCAAGTAGGGTCTTAATCTCTAAAACCTCAAATGTAGTGAAAGTGTATGTCTGAGAGTATATGATTTTATATGATGAGGAAGGTGTTCAAGGGGTAAGTGAGATTACTAATCAGTTGGGACTGTATAATAAGAAAGAACAATTAAAGGAGTGGGACTGAACTAATCACACCGGGCTGGTGTTTTGGTTTGTTCTGAATTGTTCTGGTTTGGTGTTTAAGTGGCAGGTTTTGTCTGTATAGGAACAGATGTCAGAATCTTTCCAAAGAATGGCAAAGACTTGGTATTCTTACATTCTTTCACTGAAAGGAATAGAGTTGTTTTGTTGACAAACAAAAAGGTCCTTGAACATCCTCCAGGATCAGATAGCAGCCTTCACCTGACTTAAACTGAAACAGCTGATACAGTCTTGGGAAGGGATCTTCCCATAGAGCCTCTAGGAGAACCACTGGACCAATAGTTTATTTTCACCTTTTGAGACCCTAATCAAGTCAAAACTGATCTTCTGACACATTACTTCGAGCTAATAAGGGTATTGTTTTGAGCAGATCAGTTTAATGCTATTTGGATTTACAACAACACAAAGTAATCAATCTCCTTTCTCTCTAAGCCATCTTCAGCATTGTTGCTTTCAAGAGAAATGTGGCTACTTGAAATTAATGGTTGCCTAAAGGAGACTCAAACTACAGCTTTCTGTGTGTAGGTAAACCCACATATAGCACTCCTCTGTGAACTCCTATGGCAGGGCTGAACAGTTTGATGAGTGGTAACATTTGTAAGTCTGTTAAGCAAAGGTAATGAATTGTTGCATTCACAGCACAAGAATGTCTCAGTGTTTTAAACAAAGTCCGTCCCTGTCTTGTCTAACCATGTCAATCCTGTGTGTTTGGTGTGAGAGATTTACAAATGTAAGAGAAAGAGTATACAAATAATAAAGTGTTTGAGATTCTTTGTGTTGTTTTGTTTTTCTGTGATGCTGAGAATCAAATCCATGGCCTTGGTCATTCCAGGCAAGTGTTGTATCATCAGACTGTTGAGTTATCACACTAAAGGGACCCTAATATTCTGTGCCTCTATGGTCTATTCTTGGACCAAGTACTTGCTAGAAAGAGGTAAAGGATACAGGGAAATGAAGAGGGAATGCATGTAAAGTCTTGACTTTACCTCTGTGTCTAGTAACTCTGTTGTCTTACTAAAATATTAGAAGAGGATGTTTAGGCTTTGTTTCCTATGAGAAATAATGCTGGTGAACAAATGGAACAAGAAGGAGGAAGGATTCGGGCAGCTCTGCCCAAGCATCTACACTGTGGGACTCTCCCAAGGAGGACTGAGTCCTCACAAAAGCTGTACTTTTTGCTCTGAGATCTGCTGACCACTCACTACCCAAGAGCAGACAGTCTTCCACTTGTAATAGATACCACTATTGCATGCTCACACCACTAGAAATGAATTCAAATTCTTTCCCTGAATCACTTTTGTTATCTAGGAAAAAAATCATAAATCAACAATCCATACCAAATAAATGGATTTTTAGTCAAGACCTGCATTATTATTTTATGTCTAATCCTGAATGAAGTAACATTAATTTCACCCTTGTTTTTTTTTTTTTTAAATTGATGTCATTCAGCCAGGAGACTCTTAAACACAGCTTGCTACCAACCATTATTTATGTTCCTTTTCTGAACAGCACCTAATAACTGCTAATTAAGTCTTTTGTAGCCTGACTCTGAACTAATTAGGGTTAATTGAGCCTGCGCGCACATGAGCTGTTCTAGCTCTTGTCCCGATAATCAGGTTTTTGGAACCCGTTGAATATTTAGTCTGTTTGCTTAGACTTCTCTCTACTGGACAATTCTCCTACAGCCTTTTTCATCTCTTAATGGAAAGCAGTGGGCCAGTCTCCATGTGGCTAACACCTGGCGTGCAGAAGAGCCAAGGCATGGCATAGAGAACAAGCTTCTGAAGAACAGATGAGAACAAGCTTCTGAAGAACGGATGAGCAGCAGGATAGTTGGTCAGTCATTTCAGCTTTTTAGTTTTAACCTTAGGGCCATCTCTTCCTGGCGAATGAGCACATGATTCCCATCTCTTCCTGGAGAAAGAGCTCGTGGCTGCTGAGGCTCTGTGCTCACCATCACAGATTGCCTTTGTTCCTTCAGTGGGCCTCTTCATTGGTTGTCAGACTGCTCTGGACAACTGACTTAGATCTGGGGTGGGGGTGACTGCTGTGGATGGTCAGGCTGTATTCTCTTGCCTTCATTCCTTCCACACGACTAAGACATTCTGTGCTGTGTCCTCTTTTGTGTTGTTTCAGATCACTGACAAGCAAATATGCTTGACAATTTCAATCAAAGATTTAATTACTTAGCAAAGAATTTCATTGTTTAGCTCCCTTTTCCTTTCAATTAATTCTAGAAAAACATAAAGCATGAAAAATATACTTGCCACCTTTTTAAAGACAATTAAGTTAATAACATTTAAAGGATCAGTTTTTACCTCTACCAATAAAGAGAAAACTTCTCTAATCTTACCAATGTGGATAGCTGCTATTGAACAGTTTTCATGTATTTATCTGTTTAGGCAAAATTTAGAATGAATAACTGACATCAGTAGATATGAAAAAATACCTTTTGAACATTTGATGGGGAGGAAGGAGGTCAAAGCATTCTGATTAACCTTTGTTATATTCTTTTACATTTACATTTATTGATACAGATTAAGAACTTAAAAATGCTTAGGCTCTACAGCAGCTACATGTGGACACTGCTTTTGACTTATCATGGAATTTACTTCCCCCCAAAAATGTTGCTCACGACTGGATTGAAAGGGTATGTGCGAGCAGAGGCACAAGAGTTCCCATAAGTGTGCCACACTGAAAGTCTACTGGAGAGCCAGAGAGATTTTTCTCTTTAGAGCTGAAACCAAAACATAAGCAGCAAAAGCCATTGAAAGAGGTGGAGTCCTGATGCGGAGGAAGAAGATGAGGAGAAACACCCTTGAGGACATAGAATAGCTTTGTGGATTGAGTCCCAAAGGTGTTCTATCCTTAGACAGTAAAAATCAATGTTTCATCTCAAATCCATTACAGGGGCTGTTTGTTGAAAGTGGGGGCTGAAGATGAGTTAGGAAATAAACACCTCTGAAAACATAGCAAGTGGTACAGTTAACATCTTTATATCTCATTTACTCATATACATAGGTGCACAGGTTTACGCTAGACATTTCCTTAATTCAATACTTCTGAGCTTACAAATTGGCAAGTCTTTAGCCATGTAATCTAAAAATCTCCCTTTAATGGTGATGAAAGACAAGATTAAAGAGTCAAGTAGTAGACCCACGCTGATTTCTACCTACTGAAATCCAAATATAGGAGTTCTCTGTGGGTGGATATTCTAAGCTCTGATACTGTGTGTGTGTGTGTGTGTGTGTGTGTGTGTGTGTGTGTGTGTGGTTAGAAGCAGCATCCGTTACTTGCTACAAAGCCAGCAGCCTAGTTACTATTTGAAATATTGATGGGATCACTCAGCAGAAGGGATCAGAAAAGTAAGTACACAAGTCCAAGATGGACTCTATCTTTATCTCTGATGCAGACACAGCTTGGCTGTCTCTCATTCACTGAAGGTCAACCTCACAATCTAGCCCTTGCTTGTTCCTCATTGGCTAGTTTGGAAAACTTGTCAAAAAGGAAAGTCAAGGCCTAGGGGGACAATTCTCATGAAGTTAATTATCTCTGGCTGGATATACATTTCTTTCTTAAGATAGGAAGGAAGCTGGTGGTTCTATCTGGCTGGGCAATTTTTCCTGGAAGTTGACCAAAAAAATAAAATTAGTCATCTAGAAAAGACTAATGCTAAAAGTAATACCTGGGAGTGATGGAGACAGGGCTAGGGGAGTGTGTGAGTGTTTATGTGAATATGAGTGTGTGTGAGAGAGAGTGTGTGAGTATGCTTGAGTATGCACGTGAGGGTATGAATATGAATGTGTGTATATGTAAGTGTGTGCATTTAAATGTGCATATAAGTGTAAGTGTGTATATGTCCACGTGGATGAGTATGAGTGTGTGAATATGTATGTGTTATATACATGTGAAACAGCGTGTGTGAGTGCACATACATATATGAATATGTATGTGTATATGAGTGGGTTTGTATGTGAGTGGTGTGTAAGTGTGTGTGTGTGTGTGTGTGTGTGTGTGTGTGTGTGGTGTGTGTTAGTAGAGGGAGAAGTGATTGAGTACAAAGTTTATTTTACAGTCTTTGACAGAAAAGATGAGGAATTAATGCTGCCTGTATTATGAAGAACTGAATTGTAAGCATGCACACTGAAAGAGTGCACATAGAGCATGAATAGCATTCCACTAACCAACAGATTACTAATAGATATTTTTCTATGCTATGAAACTTATATAAGTGTTCAAAGAAAAGTATTCATTCAAAGCCTTTAATTTTACATAAAAGGCTCCCTTTAAAAATGTATCTAAAGAAAATAATTTTTCTACATAGATGCATTCATGTCATAAATCCTCCAAAAATAACACTGAAAATTATAACTTTATAAGCCATTGTTATAGATAATTTGGGTTTCTTTGAAATACAATTCAAAATTAATTGATATATTTAATACTTAATATATTATCACAGAATTTTCTGAAACTTTGTGTCAATAGTTGTAAACCAATCAGTCCTTTAAATGCATTAAATAGATACTACCAACAATTGGCAATATATTGAAATAATGTCTAATTGCCACAGTAGAAATAATAGAATTTCTAATTGTGGCCTGAAAAAAATTGCAGTTTAAAGCAAGCACACCACTGCTCAGATTTATGCTCATACTAATCAAGTCGATGTCAGGGTTTACTTCATAATGGGGATTTTATGATTCAGGAAAACAGCTATGATGGCTGAGAATAAGTTAAATGGATTTTTGTCCAAAGAATAGTTCCAGAGAATGATGTGAGCACATACTGCCATGAGTCCCAGGGAATTCTTTCATTTCTTTTCATTGTACTCCCTGCCTTCTAGTGTGATGAATATTGCCAGCAATTCTTGATTTTTTTCTGGTTTGATTACTATTAGGCACAATCCTAGAGGGAGAGGTGTATGTGGAATATTGATAATTGAAGTTAATCAAGTTGTTCAACTCATTCCTTGTTCTTGTTTTACCTATAGAGAACCATTGACTTGATCATGACCCAGGATTTAATTTAAGGAGTGACTGAGGACACAGAATTGTCTTCCTCGTAGCTCTCAATGGGGCACACAGCAAGCCAGGCAGCACAAGACATGCCACCTCAGTGCTAGGTAGAAAGAACAAAGAATAAAGCATGATCTGGGACCATAGGAAGAAAAGAAGGAGACAGGAGTCAAATCTGAGCAAGTTGGGGGATTCAATAACTTTGAATAACATTAGCAGACTCTCAGCTAAAGGGGTAGCCTCTGCTTGCCAGTATCTGACCCCTAGGAACCTGGAGAAGGAAATAGTAGTGGCTGAATGCATGGTTGTGAGAAGTTAGCTGAAGATAGGGAACTTTGATTTAACTGTTCTGCATGTGCCAAGCATGTTAGTCTTTGGCTATCTCTGGGAAGCAATTGATTCTGAGGACACTCTCTTAGACCATAAAAACCTCTCAGAGGTGGAAGCCTTCTGTAAATTTGGAAGTTGGAAATGTTATTAATATAGCCATTCATTACATTTCTTTTATCACTCTCTTAAAGTTAGGTCTTAACATCTTCAAAAAGCAATAAGGTTAAAAAGGGAAAGAGCTGACATGAGAAGCATTAGAGTGTCATTAAACACCACCCAAATAAGATTATATTTACCTTTGAGTATATTATAAATGATTTCCAAACATTTCAATAAAACATGAAGGGATATATTATATTTGAGCACCATATAGCTGTGTACTCATCTACAGGTATATCTGTTTATTGGGGCTTAAATATTTTCTGGTATTCAAGCCACTCCTCAGAGACATGTCTTTCTTCTGTATAAACTTTCCTCTTAGAAACATGCATTCATGCATATGCACACATACACACATGCTAAAGATAGACACAACTTCAAGAAGAATTTGGGAGTTCTAAATCTAACCATGCATTAGATTTAACAACCGAGCACAGATATTAGCAGCTTGTTTTTGCTGAGGCCTTAAACTCTGCAATTGAAGAACTGAATTTAAGCCACATCCCTTCCCACTTCTCCATCTTCTTTATCCTTCTCCATCTGCCATTCCTCTGTGTCCCTTTTTGTTTGATTACTTTCTTTTACAAATATTTATTAAACTCAGTATAGTAAGCCGCCTCACTGCAGTGGTTTTACTATGCTTGGTCTATAGGGAGTTTTACTATTAGGAGCTGGGGCCTTGTTGCAGTAGGTGTGGTCTTGTTGAAGGAAGTGTGTCACTGTGGGTGGGCTTTGAGTCTCCCATACTATTCAGTGTGAAAAGAGAGCTTCTTCCTAGCTGCTTGCAGAAGTTAATCTTCTTGGCTGCCTTCTGTTCAAGATGTAGAACTTTTGTCTCCTTCACGAGTACTACGTCTCCTTGGACACATGGTTTTCACCATGATGGTAATGGACTGACACTCCAAAACTGTAAGCCAGCTCCAATTAAATGGTTTCCTTTTTTAAGAGTTGCCACAATCATGGTGTCCAATGAAAGCCTAAATAAGACACTCACCTTTGATAAAATGATGAAAAGATAATTGATCTGCTGGAAGAGCTGGAGCATCAGTGAAAAGCAACAGTGTGCTGAAACATGAATGAAAATTAGGAATGGTGAAGCTTGTCTACCTGTGTAGAAAGGAGGAATCATAGGATGGTAAGTTCCAGCATCGGGAACGAGTCTGCCTCAGTCAGGGTTCTATTGCTGTGATATCATGACCACAACAACTCTTACAAAGGAAAACATTTAGTTGGGGCTGGCTTTCAGTTTCAGAGGTTTAGTCCAGTATCATCAGGGTGAGAAGCATGGTGGCCTTCAGGTAGACTTGGTGCTGGAGAGCCGCTGAGTTCTACACCTTGGTACACAGGCAGTAAAAATAACAGTGGCACACTTCCTTCAACAATACTACACCTACTCCAATAATGCCATATCTACTCCAAAAAGGGCAGCCATTCTAATAGTGCCATTTCCTATGAGCCCATGGGGGGCCATTTTTTCCAAACTACCACAGAGTACAAGACACAAAGTGGTCTTCTTTCATCTGCAGGAATATATCTAAGTATCAACAATGGGTGACTTGAAGAATGAATGCCACCAACTCCTGTCCAAACTATAGTGCTTACTATAGACATATACCTATCATTAGCTATAATTTGTAAATTAGTCACAGCAAGATTATGCTTACCCCTGAATACATTGTAAATATATTTCCTAATATTTAAATAAACCAATAGGTGATATAGTGTATGTCAACATCACATAGCTGTTGTATACATATCTGCATGTATGTGTATATCTATTAGTGTTAAATATGTTCTGAGTTTGTGGTCAATCCACTGTAATAAAATGGACAATTATAATATAGTATAAATAATATGACACAAAAGTTATATGAATGTAGCTGTTTCTTCAAATACCTAGTGGTAGGCACCATCTGCAGTATGAATACCCTGACCATAGAGATCATTCATTTCCTTAGGAGGATGAAATTTGACAGAAAATTACAATAATTATAGAAGAGCACAAGTATTAGTAAAAAAAAAAAAAGCACCAGTCTGCTGAAACATGAATGCATATAATAGGACATGGTAAAGCTGTCTACGTATTTACGGAAAAGGACATAAAGAACAGTGAAGTCTAAATGTTGAACAGAGATCCAGGAACTAGTACGATCCTCTCTCTATTTCACTTAAAATGCTGGTATGTTTTTGTTTAATTCTAAAATTTCTAACCACAATAACATCAGGTAATTACAGCCATAAAAAGAAAAACCATGAAAAAATGGGAAACTATAAATCCATAGAAAAAGAGAAGTTGAGAAGAGGGGGCATCTGAACGGTAGATGACGGAGGTAAGGAACTTCCACAGTGAGAATCCATGAGCAGAGGCAAAAGGGAAACTCTTGGCTTTATAAAACTGGACATGCCTAAAAGTATTCTTGAGGACTGTGGAAGAAAAAAGAGGTAAATTCCAGATTATAAAAGACCTTGCCTCACAGCATTCAGATTTCACCTACCTATATCAGCAGTGTTAATAGAGAACTTATTATAAATGTCATCTTGTTAAAGTAAATAGGACATTCAAAGGCGTCTTACACTCCAGCAAACACATAGGTGAACTGATGCATGACACTAAGTCAGTGATGCTAAGTGGAATGAGGGTGACTGTGATGTTCCAATAGAGTCATGAATAAAGCCCTTGTTCAAAATAAGGCTTAAAAACATGTTGCATTTGAACAGGCCAAAAGGAAATGAGGGTAACGGGCATAAAAATGTTGTCAATGGAGGCAGAGATGGACTCTCAGTGTTTGAGCTAACTAAAAAGGGCACATTCGTGAAATAAGTGAATCAATGGAAGAACGGTGAAGGATGGTTTGAGGTGAGCTTCACTGTCTGGGTAACTATGCATGTAGAAATAGGATACCCTTAACAGCTTTCTCCTAGAATTGCATTAGCTCGTTTGAGTCTTTCATATTTACATTCAAAGTTTAGGCTTTTGCCTCATTATGTAGCGTACCAATGGGGTTTAGTAGATTGCACTGCTTCTTTATGATGTAGAATAAGCTTGTAACACTATCAATTATTCTACCTCATGAGCATGGACTATATACATACATACATACATGCATACATGCATACATACATCTGTAGGTACCCTCTTTAATTACATTCTTCAATGCTTTGTTCTTTTTAATGCACAGGCCATTAACCTTGATGGCACACGTATTCCTAAGTATTATACTGAAGTTTATTTTGTGATGGTAGACTTTTAGGGCTTATGAAAAGTAAGGTAACATGATTTATGTTTTCAATACACGGCTTTGATGTTTTGTACTGCAAATACATACATCTGTCAAAATTCATAAGCATAGACAAAGCATAAAAATAAATGCTTTACTGTATGTTGACTATATCTCCAAAATAGTTTTAAAGAGCATTTTTTTTTTCCTGCTGTATTGTCAAGTAGAAGTGGCAGCTTGGCAGCCTTCATTTTTTTCCTTCAGTGTCACTGAAAAGTGACAAGTGAAATAGTCAGTTGTACACTTGTGAAAATTAAGTCAGAGAAAAGGATGCAAAATCTGAAAATATAAATGGGTATTCTATTATTACTGTAGTCCATGTAGGAAATGATGAAGGCCAGAATTTTCTCATGTAAAGGAAGACATTAAGTCACAGACCCTCCCAAGACATAGAGATTGCAAGGTTCTATCAACTCACTGAAATAGTAATTATATATAAATGTATGGGCAGCATTTGGTGTACAATATATTGACTTGAGAAATTATAGAAATGGAAATACTCCTTCATAACTGTCACTCTAGGTTCAAGTACTTGACAGTCATGTGAGTTGCATATGTAAATCTGTGACTGTTTAATCATGATCCTTATTTAAGACTATGAGGATGACCTCTCTAATATCCTAAATATGTCTTTACAATACTAAGACAGTTCGGCAGTTAGAAGGATGGATAGTTTTCTCCTTAGCAAACATCAAACAAGTCTGTTCTTATTATACTTGGATAGCAAGTTGATGACTATTTTTATATGGAATTGTCCTTTTTTGGGATATCACATAAACTTGTTACCAGAATTATCATACCTTTAAAATCTACCTATTAAGTCTCTTAATCTTATGGAATTGTCATTCATTATTTGTCAAAAAATTGCCTGGGGTTGGGTTATTTTCATATATGTTGCATTACTGTTGATATATAGACATTACATTATCTGGGGTATCCCTTGTGTTTTGTAGATGCTTAAATACATTCTCTGTATTACCCTGAGTTTGTAAACCTGATAAAGATTTCACACTTGTGATTGGTTTCTATTATATTTTCACAGTTGGCCTTAACATAGGAATATAATCCAAGAGGGCCTGGTCTTAGCACAGAAATTGTTAAAAATGGAAACATTCCTCTGGAGCAGTAGGAATTTATGTGAGTATCCATAACTTTCCTGATAAAGTGCAATGTGCACACTGTGTACTGTTCATGGTGGCTCCAGTGAGGGCCAGTAGTCATCCTCCAGGAGCTGAGAGCAAGTAAGGGCCAGAAGTTAGCAAATACCCAGACCTCAGTGCAATGATTCAGAGTCTATGCTCTCTATCCACAGCCTCTGTACATAAGACATCTCAAGATCCAGACGAGATCTACAAACCAAGCTAACACCTTGCTTGTGGTCCTATGAAACCTAGCATCTCACTGTGCCTTGGCTTCTCAAATGCACACTCAGAGATAAACGGATGTTGCTTTAAGCTGCTACACAGGTGGCAATTTGTTATCTAGCAGTAGGAGTGAGTATGCAATATTCAACAAGTCTATGCTGAGAATCAAAGAGGTTGAAAACCATACCATGTTTAATACTGCTAAATGGAATAGGAAGATGGCAAACCCAATGCTCTTAACACCACGACCCAGCTTCCTCCCTGTAGTTCACGTAAAGGAGCAACCCAAGTAAGCAGTGCATGAGGACTGGAATTCAACTTCAGCTTAGCACCCTCACTGAAGTCTTCCGTTTTTCTGCCTCTGTGATGACTGCCTCTGCTCCTATCTACAATGTAGAACAAGCCTCTTCTCTGCCATCCATTTATCTGACTTCCAAACAAACCATGAACACTGTCTCCTGTGCCTATTAGTTTCTGACCACTAAGACTGCCTAACAGAGGTAGGGAGATAAAATGGAGTCTGATTTCTAGGAACTGACCTGAAACCTTGACTTACTTCACCTTGTTTGTGAAACAACAGCTAATCATTTTGGTTCACTACCCACTTGGACTAAATTCTGGGAGAGCCATTTTAATGGAGTCGTAGGACAGCCAGTTATGACATACGCCAGTGTATGTTCACCTTGGTTGGAATTCATTTTTCCTTAGATTCAATTGTCTGGGCAGTCAGGGGAGCTGTCTTTCTACAAAAGGATTCCAAGGTCTTAATGACTATTTGTGAGTGAACAGGTATAATTTCAGCTCTTCTACACTCTACACAATCCTGTAGGGAGCAGAATTCAAGATGGCGCATGGCTGAATGCCAGATGCCCCTAGAATGTTGGCTCACCATTTTAGGAAGCCTGGGTGGCACGTAGGTTAGGCTTTACTGCACATACATTCTGCTTGGTCATCGTTAGGTAAGATGGGGCCATGTGACATATGTGCTCAGCACCAATCAAGAATGACTTTGTGGCAGGTTGTGATTGGAGAGGACACAGAGATTTAAGGGCTGGGAGCTAGAGCTCATGGGCCTTTCACTGTACTTCAAGGTTCCTGAATAAACCGTGGTGGGAAGAAGAACCCGTGTCCATTGTCTTCTGTCTGCTGGTCGATGCAGGAGGCAACACAATCCCTTTAAGTATTCACATTATATCAAAATTAATGTAATAATTAGATAATAATAATCCATTAGATTCCTTATGTTTTAGATTGATACAGTAATGCTGTATAGAAATATTGTAAAGATCAAGTATGAAATACAGAAATATATACAGAGACTTGCTTAGAATGGTATAAAATTAGTCACAAGTTAGTTATACATAAAGAAATGTTTTTGCTAATTGGAGTTTTAATCATGTAGAAACTGATAAAGATCACCAGAAACTAAATATATTTTCTTTTAAATATCTCTCTTCCTATATGTATGTGTGTATTCATATATAAACATATATATGTACATATACATATATGCAAATATGTATATATATATATATATATGCACAGAGTGATATGTATGAATATACACATGTCTAAACATCTATCTATAGTAGGATAATCAATTTTACTATCCTTACTGGATTCTCACATCTGTGTGAATGGTGCTTAAGTGATTTAAGTGTACTCAATTAACACACGGCATACTCTTTGAGACAGACGTGATGTCTGTCTCACCCAAGTGAATATACCCAAAAGTGAGAGGCCCTACTTGAGAAAACTAGAATTGTGTTTTTACTAGAAAAATGTAAAATCTTGACATTAGAGAAATGTATGGGGCTATAGGAAAATGCAGATGAGGTACAAGCGAATGCTAAAACAAAAGGGGGGGCAGTTAAGCTTTCGCAAAAGCATTACCCTCGTTAGTTATTGAAGGAAAGAAGAGGAATGAATGAGGGGGGTTTGAAGAATTACTTAAAGTACATTTTTATGCATTGGATAGTATTGGCCAGCATTATGGTTTTTGATAGCCACAAAAGGGTTGTGTAAACAGAAGCCCACAAGGAATAGAAACACATTAGAATTTAGACTCCCAAATTGTTCAGTATGTAAATGAAGCTTTCAAATATATATGCTTTATGGAAATTGATGTCTTATATTTATTACTCAGCTCCCAGATTAAAATTGGAACCACACTGATGAGGTAACAGTACAAATCAATTCCCATAGGGAGAAGCAATAATAATCTTGCAAACTACGATTGCTCTGATTAAACATGTTGATGCATAAGAAGAAGGAAGAAGTGTGCTTTTCTTGATTCTGCTTTTCAATGCCAGTCAGGCCCTTCCTTATTCTCCCTAAAACAATGGGCTGAAAGGAAGCAGAGAGGCTGGTAATGCCACTTCCTATTTCAGTGAACACATTGGTATTAAAAGGAGGGAGAGTAAGGTCTGGGATCCTTTCCCGTGAGTTAAATATCAAATCATGAGAAGTTTATGTCACTGAATATGACAACATTTTAACTGCAACAATCAATGCAGCATTCAGCTCAAGAGAAGGCAGGAGAGTAAACAGACTTCACTCCTGGGCTACGCTGTGTTCAGGTCTCTCTTTCTCCAGTTCTTTCAAGACTTAAGGGTGGGAGGAGAAGAAATAGATAATACGAAGGCCTAAATATTTTGTATTCTGTTCATACAAGATAAAGATTATGGAGACGAACAGTTTCTCAAATACCACTGAAAACAATTTTTTCAAGGCAAGGAAAGCATTTGATTAAAAGATGGCAGAAAGGGCAAGCTAAAACCTTATAGGTTTTCAGAGCTTAACTTTCTAGAAGTAGAAGTTTGAAGCCATTCATGGGAGTATCCCTAAAAAAACCATGCTTACAGCAGGCTACGCCTCAATGATTTGAGGCCAGACATTGTTATATGAATATATGTAGAGGCCTTAGAAGGGATTGTACCAACAGATGACTCAAAAAATAAAATTGACAAACAAGTTTTAAAAATGAGCAAAATCTCCTTCAGTATGATGCTTTGGTCCAGACTAACCCTTAGGGTACCTTTATGGGGGAAAAGTCATGGTTGCATAAAGGTGAGCTGATCAAGAAGTTTCTTGTACTTACCACAGGAGATTTATAGTAGCATCAGAATTTCATTTCTATAGTATCTTATTAATTGAGTTTTTCTTTTACTAAGATGAGTATTTTGACTCTATTTAGTTTACTTGGGGATTAAGTTGAGTGTCGGATATTTTTCGCCATATGCCAACTATGCCTATAAGTATTGTTCCATTATACCAAGGGAGTACCTCTCAGACACAGATGTATCTTTTTTTTTAAAGATTTATTTCTTTATTTTATATGAGTACACTGTCTCTGTCTTCAGACACACCAGAAGAGGGCATTGGATCCCATTTCAGATGGAAGCCACCCTGTGGTTGCTGGGAGTTGAACTCCAGATCTCTGGAAGAGCAGTCAGTGCTCTTAACCACTGAGCCATCTCTTCAGCCCCCCACAGATGTATCTTAAGTGTCAACATAGAATAGAATAGAAAGAAACCCTGTGCTTCCTGTCTGAAGGCTTATAATAGACTGTAAATTAGATCTAGTACCTTCAGAGCATTGCCATTCAATCTGAATACTGCCAAGTGTCTCAAAAATATTTCTTTCCCAGTCACTAGTCTGTGGGTCTAATATGAAGGAAATGCTTGAAGGCGCCAAATCTTTTGTGGGTATGACTATTTTGATGGCTCCATTTATACATGATTGAGAATTAGGCCCAGGGTACCATGTTAGAGGGAACTGAAGCCCTACCTCTGAGGGATCCACAGTTCATCAATGGAGACGGGTTAAATCAACAATGCCCTTATATTATTATTAATATTGCCTTTCCTAAGAAGATAAGGAAAGCATATCAGGAGCTCAGACAGATCACTTTGGGGCATTTGTTCACTAATACCTTTAAAGTGAAGGATATCAGTGTTACTTAAAGTTGGAATTGAAAAGATACCTGAGGTCAGCAACCCAAGCAGAGGAAGGACTATGCTCTCCCCAGTGCCCAGCTCCATTTAAAGCAGAGTAGTTGCCACTTCGGGCCCTGAAGTCACTACTTTGTTTCAGCAACTGCCTACCTAGGTTCTGCAGAGCCAGAGATCTATTGAGAGATTTTTACTACACATTTTATGACATTCTCTTTCTACTCTGCAGTGGAAACCAGTCACACAGACTGTTTTCAGCTTTTTGTTTCACCATATTTCTATAGTTAGCTCCCACAGGAGACCACAACAATTTCCCGAACTAAGTAGCTCACAGCATTTGCTTGGTCACCCAATGAAACATCATGAACCAGGGCATAAATGGAGAAGGCACCTGTGCTGTTTTGTGCTTTGGTTAGAACACAGAAGCATAAAAGACAAACATGGGACAGAAAATGGTACAAAGAGTGTTAGGGCCAACATGGGAGATATAAAATATGTAAGGCATGAGGACTTATTTTTGTCAACAATGGAGACCCAAGAAAGAATTGGAGGCCAGAGATGGTAAGATCAGGGATACTCCAAGAAAAGAGAAATGTGCTCCTTAGAGTATAAAAGGAAAGGGATGCTACATGAATAAAAAGAGTTCTTAAAACACTATGATTATCTGAATCAAGACTGCAGGAATTTTACGGAGGGTATTCACCATCATTTCCTCAAACAAAGTGGGGCAGGGCTGAGAAAGAGATGGCGTCCACAAACTTTAGCTTCGTGTGTGTGTGTGTGTGTGTGTGTGTGTGTGTGTATCATACTTTTTTATTAATTATTTTATTTATTTACATTTTAAATGTTATCCCCCATCCCAGAATCCATCTATGCCATTCCCCTACTCTTGCCTCTATGAGAGTACTCCCCACCTGCTCACCCCAAGCTTCAGCTTTTGTTTGCATAACCTAACCCAGTAGAATACATTAGAAATGTTGCAGGAAGTAATTCAGAAGGGGAAGCAGAGTGTACACACAGGAGAGAGAGAGAGAGAGAGAAAGAGAGAGAGAGAGAGAGAGAGAGAGAGAGAGAGAGAGAGATAGATATTAAGTCCAGGCTAGAAAAGACTTTATCCTGGACAATGGAGAAGCAAATGCCTCGGCAAGTTGCTTCAAAAAGGCTTGAAGGTCAAAGGCAAGGGCAAGATCAAAGAGTAAAACAGAAGCATCTGAACACCAGCTGTCCTAGTATAGTCTCCCCTGTGCATAACCAAGAAGAACCCAAAGAGAAGAGAAGCATGTCTAATCAGCATAGATCTTTACACTATCCCCTCTTCACTGATGCTTGGAACTGCATGTGGCCAGATTCACAGTGACACAACACTGGGAAAAATACACATATTAAGTCTGAGTTTCTTCCCAATGTACATGAACAAGAGAAATTTGCTTGATTTAGAGAAAATGTGTAAATTTTCTATTTATCATCTACTCGGATTTGTATGTTGAAACTCATGTTCTCTTAACATCTTACACATTTTTGTATGCAGGACATAGAACATACCATGTGCTAAGCAATCTGTACTCAATAAATGTGAGAATATAAATAAGAGATGAAATTCAACATGAGTACAACTTATTTTTTTTTAAATAACCTTTTCTCTACAGTAGATAATAGATATATTTGTCTATGTTCTGGTAATTACTTATTCTTGTCCAAGTGTCTTATTTCTTTGTTTTGAAAATTCCATTACTGAAACTCCACAACTAAAATCCTCTTAGTGCATCTGAAAGTTCGCAAGTTTTGTCCTTTTCTTCTATTTGTTTTACTTATTTTTAAATTCACAGCAAGTATAATATTGTTCCTAGAATTACATCCCAAGAGCTAACAATTATTCCATTTAGTTACCACATTAGCTGAGAGGGAAAATGGTGTAAATAACACAATAAAAGAAAAAGCAAAAGGAAATTTAATTAAGGCTTAGCAGTGGCACACAACTAATTTTTAAAGATTAGGCAGTTGCTTGCTCTCCTCACTAGTTTACATCTATTATTAATGATTTCAAACCAAGTAACATCAAAATTGAGTCCATATACGGACAATATTTGCTTATTGACATGACAATGCTACATAAAATCAACCCATTCATTCATCTCCATACAGTAAAACATCCTTGCACTATTAACATGTGGTCCTGCTGAAAATACCCTCTGATCACCTAGCCATGCACTAAATAGACTGGGCATTTTCCAACAGAAAATTCACCTCTGCCACAGTGAATTGATAACTCCCTATATAACATTCTGAATGAAAAGCTGAGATTGTGCATGAAAAAGGTTGTTTGTTTGTTTGTCTGTCTGTCTGTTTGTTTGTTTGTTTTAAACATTTCCACTGACCCCAGAAAACAGAAGTTGTCTTAATTTGGGCAGCAGTGTCACTTGTCCTGGGGACAGAGAACTAAGGCACAGAATGGTAAAGAAGCAGGCACAACACTGTTTCTCCAGGATCAAGGCCTTAATCTGGAAAGCTGTCAGAACTGGGAAGGTTCTCCCAGCTGAATTTACATGTCTGATTATGCTACATGCTTACATAGTTGTGTTTCTTTGTTTGTCCGTTCTGTTTCTATGTTCAAAGCAAGTTTCAGAGAACAATTAGAATTATTTTATTTATCACATTGCAATGGAGGGAGTATCTACTAATGGGAACATCCAAAAAATGTGAGAGGAAGCTTGAGATTATATAAACAAGGTGATCATTGAGAAAGACCAGTGGTTTATCATAGAGCACGCAAGGCCACGTAGGTCCTCTAAAACAAAATAATTATGGAAGTCTTTCAAGGCAACCAGAACCCAACCCTTAATTCATGTTTTCAGAGTCAAGGTGGTTAGAGAAGACTTCAAAGACTTGGTGTTTGCAACAGTACAACTTCTAGCAAAGACTTAAATGGGAGAATCATGGAAACAAAGACCCATTGCTTTTGATGAATCTGTGAGCCTGCAGGTCTCTATAAACACTAAAAGTGAAGAAAATTCATTGTAACAATAGATGGTTGTTACTTAGAAGATAACTACATTTACTATAGTGTATTTTTCTGACTACAACATATTGTGATAGTAAAGAGAATGTGGCATATATATGTAATATATAATACAAATACATAATACATATATAATACTATACTATATAAATATATGCATATGTATGTAATGTATGTGTGTGTGTATAAGATAGTATATTGGTAAAATTATTGATTCTGTAAATATACCTAATTTTGTATTCACTAAAATTTTGTAAAGTGACCAATGGTATATAAAAAGTCAAAGTAAATTTCAAGAAAATATGTCAGGGACAGTTTTAAGAGACTTGGGGACAGGGCATGTGGAGAGCAGATGATACCGGATCAGTCCATTAAAATGACAATGAATTGTTATTTTACAAAAAAAAAAAACTTTCATCAAGAAGCTAAGTGTAGTTGATATTAGGCAATATACTAATATATTTTTCACTATAGAAACTGAAAAAGAGAAGAACACTAGAAGCTGAAAGGTATTTCTTCAAAAATATTCAATAACCATTTTCTGAAATCTCATAATGGAGTAAGAATAAAGAAAATCAGCTCAAATTTGTTTAACAGTATCTTTCAGAAACCTCGAGTAAGCACCATTCTTAATATTAAATGATAAACAAATTCCCCGTGTGATGGGATAACAAATTGTCTTATGGCTTTCATTTTCCTAAATTGCTTCGATTTCTTTGTTAGCCTCCAACTAATATGTAGCAGAAACTGACATGTTTGATTTTGTACAATTTAATTAAAAAATACAATGAGACCCAATAATTTGAATAGTTTCACTAGGAACAAGTCACTGCCAATTCTATATGCTATTTTGATTTTTTCCTCAACTTTGAACATTTAGTTTGTTTTCTTTTGTCATAGCTCTTGACACAGCAGCTAGAGAATAAGGTTTTCAGGAACTGTGGGACAACTGAAAGAAAGGTTCCTTTTGGTTTCAGATGCACCCTGAGCCACACATGCATCATGAGCCATCAGAGGCATACGTTCTGTTCTTGTCTCTATTCAACCTGTGTGCCTTGGCTTCTAGGCCCCTCCTGTTGCCAGCACTATGTTCAGTAACTGTTATTATAGTTCCTTTTTGTTTCAGAATCTCTTTCTGAGCTGCATGTTCTATCTTTCTTGGATCTCAGATTAGAGCACTTGCCCCTTAACCTCTCATCTTACCACTACAGTTCTTGATCTTAGCTCCACCCTTGGGCAACACCATAACTACAAAACCCTAACTGATTCTGTCTCTACAAACTTCCTAACTGATTCTGTCTGCACAAAATCAAACTGCCCTCAACTAGGATCTCTGTTGCTGCAAATCCAGCCTACAACAGAGTAGATGGAAAATCAATGAGAATCCCTGTTTCTATCTAACAGGAATAATAAATGGAAAGAAAGATAGTGGCCAAAGGCAAGGTTAATAAAATAGAACTCAGACTCACTCACTTATTCACAAACCTCAGAGAGCCAGTTTCCACAAAGCCATTTATAATGGTCAATAAACATGTAAAATGAATACCTACCCAGCATCATTGGCAATCAGCAAAATAAAAGAAATCAAAAATAAAAAAAAAACCCTTTTCTTTTGTCAAAAACATAAGGATATAAATTAGCCTAACACAAGGACCCAAAACTGATTCTACCCTAAATTTTAATGCTAGATCCATGACCAATTAGTTATGGAATAATAATGAGAGTAATACCTAATCTTACAGGGTTGCCTTGATGATATAATTAGTTAACATGATAACAGTGTTTAGAACAGCATCCAGCAAATAATAAGCATCCTTTATGTGCACAGACATAGAAAAATGAGTTATATGCCAGTTATTTTCAGATTTCTTCACAGGTGCCATCTCTTGTCCTGGGCATTCAGAATACTAGATGGCAGATCACCCTCGGGGTATAAGCAATTTAATGAAAAGAAGGACATGGGGAAACACCTCCATAAAATGAGTTTAATTAGATAATTCAGGTAGAGAAGACAAGGGATGGTGAAACGAGAGAGAGAGAGAGAGAGAGAGAGAGAGAGAGAGAGGAGATGAGATAAGCCATTTTTGCTCCAGTGCTTAAGGATGGTTTCTTAGGAGGGGCTTCAGTTGAGATCAGTATGATACAAAAAACTCACACTGACAGCAGATGGAGAAAAATCTGTACCAGTCTCAAAACTGCAAGGACAATGAGCAGGATTCTTCCTAATGATTCCTCAGCAGCTGGACTGCTGACCTATTAGCAAGGCCATCTGATGGTGTCTGTCAGAATGTGCACACTTCCTGACCCAATGGTTTCAGCTCCCAGTGTATATCCTGCTGAAAAAGTGCACAAAACATTTGCATATAGGACTTCATAATATAATTTTTATAATAGGAAAAATAGAAGCTACCTCACATTGATAGAAAGAGCAAAAGTGTATCATTGGCCTAAAATATGAGACATCAAGTCATTCATTAAAAAAAGAAGAAGAAAGAAGAAATAGAACAGCAACTTGAGCTAGAAACCACTCAGCTTCTAAAAACAGAGTATAGAATAGTCAATGTCCAGCCTGGAGAAAGTAGGCTGAAAACAAAGCAAAACAAAACAAAATAATCAACCAACCAACCAGCAACCAACAACAACAAAACCCAAGTTTCTAGTTCCTAGAATTCAGGGGGAATTTCACTAGCACCCGAGGACCTTACATGCTGAATTACTTGTAGTCAGATCATTTACTAGGAATGAGACAAGCAGGGTGAGTGCTGGCCTGTCCACAACCAACAAAACTAACTTCAGTGCCACCTGCTCACAAGCCCTAGTCATTAGCAGATTGCCGTGGAGAACCCACGATGGAGAGTAGTCGAATATTTGATTCTAGTTTTAGTTTCTATGAATGAAATCTGAGAAAATACAGTCATCACAAGATAAGCAGAGACATCCAGAGCATAGGAATAGACAAATTATTCTAGTTAAGAGAAGCCAAAGTCCAATAATCAAATTCAATTTCAAAATCCAAAGTGGAGAGTAGAGGTCACAATTCAGGTAAAACTAGTCAATCCAACTCAGACATACATGAGCCAGCTAGTTCATAAGAATGGTGTGAACCACGGAAAAAAAGCATTTCCCTGAATGAATACCAGCATATAGCAAATCTGGACCTATGAGGCTGGCTTAAAAGTGAGTAGCTGAAACTACAGTTTGAAGTCTCTTCTCATTATCTGAGTCCAAGGAAGAAAGGAATTCACTAACATGGAAAAAGTCACTTCCTTTAGCAAGAGCCAGCATGACTATGCTCACTAAAGCTCTTTATAGATGAACCAAATAACATTGTGGTACCTAAGGGAAACTTTCTACTTCCCACGAGTCCCTCACTCATCACCCTCCCACTGCTGATACTATGATAGTATGTGTATCTCTCAAGAAGTAGAAAAGTGGGCTCCCTTGTTAAACTCCCAAGCACAATGTTCTACTGTGAGTAAATTAAGAAGTCATGGCCACAACTGACCCACAGGGACTTAATCCCTTCATACCCAATGGTGCTTCCAGGAGGAAAGATTACTAGATGGCTTCAGCAATGATTTGATTAAGTGAACATAAGGCAGGCAGACAGCATTGAGAGCCAACAAAAAAGAAGATTGAATCAGTCAAGACCCTGATAGAATGCTGTGGGAGGCAAGGACTTCCTAGGAGACCTTTGTGTTCCAAGATGATGCTAACCAAATCCACAGAGCCTTCATTCTTAGAGATACCACTTTCTACTATGTAGAGAACCAAGAGGGAGAGACTGTCTGCCTACTGACAAGAGCTTCCTGTTGGCCTTTGTCACAAGGGCAGGTGTATTGACTGGTTTAGTCTTTGTTTCATGTGACTTAGTTTGTGCTCACTCTCAGAAGCCTGCACACTCCTCCCCCCCAGTGGAGTGGATTTATCAAGCGTCACATACCAGCTCTCAGAAGTGTCTTCCAGACAATCAATATGCTGAAAGGCTGGAAGGGAGGCGATAGCCATCACAGCATGTCCAGTTTCTTTGTGTTTTCACTTTTACATTTGCTAAAGGTCAGAGACTATATTTATCACAATCAGACATACATGGATATGGAAAAGAGATCTGTGTGAGCACACTGCTTGAAGTGGGGTGCCGTGTGGAAAGGCTTCCTCTGGCTTCTGGAAACTTTACATTAAAGCACATTACATGTTTATGTGCTTTATTCCATCAAAGGATTCCAAAGTACTCAAACAACTTTAATTAAGTTACTCTAGCATCGCTCAGGAGCAAATCGATATTTTTCATACTACTTGTTACAGGCTAGGGAAATAAGCCCTGGCCCCCTAGCTCAGATTTAAAACTCATTCCCTGAGATATGGAAAAATCTTCTTGAATATATTTAATTACAAGAGACTGATTTTTTTCCTGTTAATGTATGTTATGCTTTTTCCTCAGAAATGTGGGGTCGGGATGGGGGAGCAATCACTGAAGAAGAAATATATAAAAAAAATAGGATTTGAAGAAGCCAGGGTATTAAAAAAGCAAAAACAAACACATTTTTATCTCTCGGCATCACAGGAGGATACTTGATGTTGGCTTTTTATTTTTTTTACTCTATAAACAAAACAGATATAGTCCTATTTTTAAGACCTCCTTCCCAAAGGTAAAAATTGTTGATTCATAAAGGCAGCATGAACAGCATTGTACTCATGCAACTGTCCATGTCCCAATATGAATCTTTGGAAGGATTCAGAATGGTTCCCTTACAGCTCTGGGATGCTAGCTTGAGGGAAGGGGATGGTATTCGTTTTGTTTTATTTTGTTTTGTTTTTTGCCTTTGTGAGATAATTGAGTGTACTGTGGCTGAGGATAAAGTGCGTAACTATACAATTAGACTTCTGCAGTGTCCAGTAGAAGCTGGGCTGTATGCAGAGTACCAGGAAGACAGGGAAAAGAATGTTGGTCTGCTCTGGGGTATATTGGGGATTCTGGGGAAAATAATCTAGGAGATAAAAGCAAGAAAGCCACTCACATCTTCACCTGGGGGCTGCCATAGGAAGCAAATTGCTGTACTAAAAGCTGTACTTCCACCACCATCCTCAGTTCACCTTGGAGACTGGTTCAAGCTTCAGCACTGGAGGTGTTTTGCTGTTAAAGTGAAACGCATGAGCAAACAGCTCATCCACAGTGGCTTTGGGAAGCCAGGCCTTTTGTGTTTCTTGCTGGGGAAACTGAATCCGAAAGCATCCCAACCAAACTGTATCTAGACTTGCACTTGGCAACAGCTTCCAGGAAGCTGAATAAAGTCACTCTTGATTTGCATTCTCTGCCCATAGCACAAAGAGAGGAGAAATCTTGTCTTTTGACAAGATCAGCTGACATTTAGGATTATAGCTAGTTTCTCCTGGCTGGGTGATTCATTGAATCTTTATCATAATTACTCTCTATGATAGGCTTGGTAAAGGGTAGTGTCCAAGAGGAAGTTGGCACTTGTCCCATTACACCTGTATTGTCAGAGCAAGAAAGATAGCAGCTTTCTCACCTGTGTGCACAGGTGAGATGGGATGCGTTGATGGCCAGGCCAACAGAGGACAGCATTTTTTTTTCCTCCCTCCAGAAAAAGGAAACTACACTGTGTCCCCACAGATCCATTTGGGAAGGCCTACTCTGAATGAAAGTACTGAAGAAATGAAATCTATTCATTCCCACTCGGTACAAACAAAACACGTTTGTGAACATGATTCCTCAATCCAATGTAATCAGTTCTGCACACACTATCTGGCTGTTTTATGGTACAATTGAATTCTGGCAGTATCTACCTGGAAGAACGTCAGGTTAAAAGCTCAGAAGTAAGACTGGTTTCCACTTCAAATGCCTTTTTAAAGCCCCAGGTTGTGAATCATCCTCACCCGCAGGCTGCTGGGATTCCCACAACTCTCCCCAAGGCAGTTAATTTCCTAGCATGCCTAAGAGAAGTCAGGGAAACAAGGGACTTATGACTAGTACTTATCATAAAGCAGAATGCAAAGGATATACATGTACCAGATATGCAGACAGATACACATGGTAAAGCAATGCAGGTGACAGTATGCAGCTTCCTGCCCTCCCTGGACCCCACCCTCCAGGAATCCCCACTTGCTCAGCAGTCAAGAAACCAAGAAACCTCATGAAAAGCCTTTGGGCTTTTATTAAGGCTTTAATGCCTAGCCATAATTGAATACATCACTGGTCATCTGTAACCTATTGAAGTGATTTTATGGGGCGTTTCTGCCCCCCAATCTAGCCCATAGAGCTGTAGAATAAAATATACAGAAACCTGGTGTTTTTATACAAACTGTAAGCCTGAACTGGGTAGGTCCTGAGCTATTCTAACCTATATCCCAGCCATTGGCTACATATTACTTGCCAACTAATTCTTGCTCTGCTTGCTCTTAAAGACATGGATGTCTTTAAGGTGATTTTCCGTTGGTCACATGGTCATTGTCCATCCTCCTCATGACAACCTCTTTCTTCCCTTACCTGTTTTTTCTCCTCATGATTCCTACCTGAGACCCCTTACTCAATCTCAAGCCCTGCCTTCCTCTCTCCTTCCCAGTCACAGGCTCCGGCCTTTTATTGTTCAATCAGAGATTAGTGGGGAACATTCCAGACAGTACATTGGTCAATACAATGCCCATGTCCAAACTGCAACTTGATCTTGGGGAAAAAACTCAGCTTTTGAATACACAGCACATAAGACCAACTCCTACAGTAGCCAGCTCAGATGTTTTTTAATAGTTTTGGTTTTTTGGAAAATTTTATACAAGAGCAGACACTATAACTACATCCCTTCCAACCCTCCCTCCTCCTGACTTTCTCTAATATTCATGCTCTCTTATTTAATTTTACATGTTAATTATTTATGTCTATATACTATCTATCTACATATAGCTCTCTATACATAATGAATATCAATCACATATAATTGATTAGTAATTAATGTTTTATATAATTAATATGTTTATTAATTATATGTCATTTGACATGTACTATTAAACAATAAATTTATATTAACTTATAATTGATATTAATTATACACATACACATACACACTAATACTTGCTCATATTTGCCTGATTCCAGGGCTGACTATTTGGGAATGGACATTCTCTGAATGTTTTTATTTCTCAGCAGCTGTTGAATTAGAGCTCTTCATCTAAGAGTTGTAGCACTTGGAATCCCGTCATTTTTCCTGTATATATTGGCTGGTTAACTGATATTTTGATTATTTCTTATTTTGTTCATGTAGCTATATTATTGAAAGATCATGTATACATTTCTCCCCATCATATCTAGGGGCCACAATCTACAAGTCTTGAAACTGTGGCTCTTACAATTTTCTGCCCCCTTCTAAGATTTTTACTGACCTTAAATGTATTGAAGTTGGTTGAATGATGTATTAGTTGGAATTGGTACCCCACTGTAACTTATCCCTATTTTGACCAGCTAAATAACTCTGTAACTGTCTCCATCTGTTAAAAAACAGATGTTCTTTATTAGAGGTGAGAATTACATTTACATTCTGGGTATAAGGATAGATGCTAAAAAATTAAATAAACAAATGATATGTTGGCAAGAATAAAGAGAAGGAGGAACCCTCTTTCACTGTTGATGGGATCACAGATTGGTGCAGCTACTATGGAAATCAGTATATCGCATTCTCACAAAGGTAAAAGTACATATACTACATGACCTAGCTATACTACTTTCTGGCACAAGCCCAAAGAGCTCAATATCCCACAGATGCTTGCTCAGTTGTGCTCATGGCCCATAACAGTTAGGAATGGATAAAAACCCAAATGTCCTTCAACTGATGAGGGGATAATGAACATGTGCTATAGATACACAATGGTATCCAGCTCGATGTGAAGAAAAACAAGATGATGATATTTGCAGGCGAATGGATGGAACTAGAGATTACTATACAAGTGAGTTAAATCAGAGCCAGAAATGGCACATTTTTGGTCATTTGTGAATCCTGTCTCTGAATCATTAGATGTAATGATGTAACCTGCTGTGACACAGCCAGAGAAACCAGGAAAGTCAAAAGGGACCAGGAGTGGAAGGAGCTCAGGAATAGGGAATGACAGTACATAGATACAATGAAAAGGAGGAAAAGAAGGGTAGGCTTTTATTGAGACTGGGAGAGGAAGAACAATACAAAAAGAAGGGATGGAGAGATATAAAAAAACTAAGAATGCTTGAAAGGCATAGGGAATCAAATTATTTTATTTTTTACCTAAAATTATAAATAATGTAATATTACATATAATATTCTTCTAAATGAAGTTATGCCACTTGTTGTGATAATGCTCTCCTCAAAAGCCACTGACTATATAACAAAAGTCCCAGTGCCAAACATGAAAAGTCTTCTCTAGAGTTAGTTTGGGAAATCTAAAAGATCCACAAGGACAATATTGCCCTTGTGTTGCCCTTATATCCTCCCAGGATTTTAAGGTAAGACCCTTTTACTGAGGATACAAGGAGTTGGAGGAATAGACATGCAACTGATCTGGAAGCCTTTTCCTTCCTATGGCTGAATAGCTTCCATAATATTGAAAGGTGCTATACAAGCTACCAAGAGAAAAAAAATAATCAATTACTATTTAGTGGTAATCCTTTTACCCACAACATGACTGACATGGCAAGATATCCCCAATGTTGCAATTGTGGAACTTTTAGCTTGTGGGTAATAATCAACCAACCAAGTGTAGTTTGTTCTAAGTCCTGCTAAACAGGAAAGAATTTGTGTCTGGTATTGTAAACCTAGTCAACTACCTATGACTCAAGAGGCTAGATTCAAGAGGACAAGCTGCTTCTGCCAGTTGCAACTCAATCTTAGTCCCACTTCTCCCTTGCTGTCAAGAGACAGAGTTGAAAAACCCATTCACAATCTATCTAGGAGTCCCTAGTCACCTGTCATCTAAGGAGCGTATCACTCAACCACTACAGTGGTTCTGAACCTTAGATCACAATCCCTTTAGGGGTCAAATGCCTCTTTCAAAGAGCTCACCTAAGACAAAAAAAAAAAATTACAGACATTTACATTGCTATTCATAACAATAACAAAATTACTGTTACAATGTAGCAACAAAAATAAATTTGTCTTTGTGGGTCACCACAAGATGAGAAACTGTATTAAGGGGTCACAGCATTAGGAAGGTTGTGAACCACTGCTCTAGAGAGTCTAGAAATTTAGGAGATATATGCCAGGAGCCAGAGGCAGACTTCTGTTATGTATGTTTTATTATATGAGAGCATCATATTTACAAAATAGAATAATTATGTATCCTGGTCAATATAATTTCTGGAATAATAATGGTCCTATGTACCCATACAAGTATCTATTTGGGATTGGTGTATGTATGTGTGTGTGTGTGTGTGTGTGTGTGTGTGTGTGTGTGTGTGTGTTTGTAGGTAGGTAGTATAAGTGAGAAAATGGCTATCTTAAAGAAGGAATACTGTCTTAATGAATTGAACAGAAGTAAGGATTGGGAAGAAATCTATTTTCTCACAATGCTCTGGACATGCCTAGTCTGTGTACTAAAACAGGGTGCACATCTAATGTTCCAGACCTCATCAAGACCCTTGCATGCAAGCTTGATCACCAGAAGGTCTAAATACTAAATAATCATGCATATGAACCCCACTTGTATCAGAAACAATCAATAGTGTAAAGACTATGTCCTCCATTCTCTTATATGGATTCTCATAGAAGCCACTTGTCTTCAGAAACATACTACTGGGGGGTTTGGATTTCTCCCAATCATGACTCATGTGGGCACAAAGTCAGAACTAATTTGATTTAGAAAAATTAAACAATGTGACATTTCTTACAGTCAGGTGCAGAGGTAGAAATCCATACGCACTCTACCAGCAGTTAGGGGCGACTGTTTGAATCACTGAAGTAATTAGTATGCAGGTGGCTGTTGAGTCTGGGACCAGGTGTTTGACTCACAGTTCTTTATCTCCTTCAGTAAGCATGTAAGCTTGGAGTCTTCAGCGGGCTGGGATTTCTTCAGAGACTGGCAAGTTGAAGTGGAAAAGAGTGAAGGGAACTGATCATAAAAGCCTAGACAAGTAACCCAGGGTCGTTAGCTCATTCAATCGATTCCATAAATATTTACTAAGCACCATTACCTCTTCCGTGACTCTTTAGAGGATCTTCAGTGTCATTTGATTCAATACCATGTTAAGTCTGTCTGAGGAATGCACTTTGTCTCCAAATGGTCACCAATGACAAAAATATGTCAGCAGGAATGGTATGTCCCACAAATAAAGCAAGGAACTTCTATCCACGTGGGCCCAGAGATTCATCTAGGACAGAGCAGCTGAAATACAAAAGCAAGAATCTATTTAGGATGGATAGAGTTAAAATAAACTGTGATTGGAAAATGCCCATGAAAATGAGAGATTTAAACACATTACCTAGTTAGATTATGTTCTTCCTCTTCCTACAAAGGATGTAAGAGCAAAATGGCATAAGGTAGTGTAGCCAGCAAGAACACATGTCCAGTTTTCTACAGTGTTTCATTTACTCAGGATAAGGATGTAAGAAGATGTAATTACCATTTGAGATTTTTTTTTTTTTTTTTAGCTTTGATATACTAAAGGCCTTGGGGAAGGGATATGGAGAAAGCCATGCTAACACTAAGCTATCAGGGGATCTTTTTCAAGCTAAGGTTCATGAGTTAATGGAAGAATTTAATGTGCTACCTGATACTTCTCATTTGAGCATCCTAGTAAAATGACGAGAAAACTCAATTATGAGTGATTATGAGCCATAAGAGGATACATGAAGAGCAGAAGTGACTAAAATTCACAGGACTTTGTATGTCTACAGTCCCGAGCAGCTCTATAGTAGGCAAGGACCTTAGGTCGGTACAAGGCTTGAATAGAAGGATACATTTTATTCCTGACCCTGTGCTAACTGTTGTAACCCTGACATATCAACAAAAGCCACTGTGGTTGTTCTTCTATCCAAATTGAATGCTTGTCAAATCCTATCTCACTCAAACAACAATCAAACAATCAACAATAACAACAACAACAATAACAACATTTCTCAAGGAGCACAGTGAAACATCCCTCTCACATCAAGAGTGAAACCACTTGGCATTAGTCCTGAATGGTTACCCAGGAGTTAATTGGACAAGTGCTCTGTTTCAACTCCTGAGGCCACCAAAGAGCTATCAAGTGAAGGTGACCTCTGGCCATAGTTAAGTTTAGGTACAGTCACACCAGCGACCTTGAATAAGGAGGCAGTAACTATATACTATCCCCTTTCTGACAGACTCCAGCACTCTTGGCACACCAGTGATTTAAGCCTTGCAGCTGTTGCATTAAAAACGTTTGCGCTATCACTAAAATTCCCTTGGTCTTGCCCCCTTCCCCCAATAATTATCAGTTACAGAACAGATATTAAAACGGTGCTTTAAAAAATTGAAATACAGTTCTAAAAACAGGGCATATAAATGCAGAATTAATTGCTGTATATGCTTCAAATTACCAAGAGGCTTTATTTTTTTTTTCTGTCACAGCAGAAAGTGCTTCATCAGGAGGAATTCATGTGGAGATCCAGCCATGTCCTAGTTATTATTTTTTTGTTTAAAATGCCTAAGATGTTTAACTATTTTTGATTAATTCATTTGCCATTAAACTGCCCAAGGTCTTTGACATGATCTGCACTGTGTGATGTACCAGTGGATTTGCTGTATGGGCTCCTTGGAGAAGTCAACATCAAAGCCCAGTCATATGGATCACACCAGATTTTGATGGAAATCCTGGCTCCATCACTTACCAGTTGTGTTAATTTAGAAATTAAGCAATTCTAAGCTATGTTTTCATCATTTGAAAAAATAATGAATTCTACTTCACAGAGTATTATGAGAATTAAATGAGAATATGAACCATTCAGAGCTGTAACTGGTCCAGGCGTGCACTCAATAAATGGTAATTATGGTTATTATTGTTCCGTAGAAATGTGAAGTGTGCTACATACTGAAGTAAAATATGTGCAGTCATCATTGTTTTGCCCTAAGGTAGTTGTAGACCTCTTGAGATAAGCCCAGAACTAACTAAATAGATTAAATAGAAAGAAATCAAAGTAGCAGGGGATGGTGAACTGGCCTGGATTACCTTCTGAATCTGGCTCATTTTTAGACTTACATTAATATTCCCAAACAAGATCTAATGTTTGTAACAATGGGTCTCTTATCTCTATGGACAGTCTTGTACCCAATTCGTGTCTCCCACGTAATATGGGAATTCTTCTGAGACCCCAACAGCTGAAGCTTCCAGAAGGCTTTAGCTTTCCCCTTTGGCATATCTCAAGGGGCATATCAGAATAAGACAGCTGAGAACTTGGGGTGGGGGGAGGCAGGGAGGAACATTCACAGAATGAAATGTCACCTTGATGATCCACAGAACCTTCTCCACAATGAAACCGAGTGCTCAAGGCCATACAGAAGGGTTATGGCAGCCTAGCAGAACCTAAGACTCCCAGTCCAACTTCACTCTCCTCAGCTTTCTTTGCTGCCATAGTTTGCTGGCTTTGTTTCACTTTAGCAGTTTTTTAAGTGAGAGTGAAGACTTAGTGAAATGCCTTGAAGCAAGATCTTGGCAGTAGCTTAAGGGATGTAGACATTAAATGGAAATGTCTTTGCCTTTGGATTGACTACCCATGTGTAAATGTCTCCAGAAGGAAGAGAGAAGTGATAATTACAGACTCCTTATTCTGCAGCCAGCACCATGCTGCCATGTACTTTCAAGGCTCCTACATTAGGGGCTTCCCTAATGTACATCTAAAAACTCAAGAAAATTGTCACCAAGCCTTTGGTGATGTCACCCACCTGCTAATGAATGCCTTCTCAGCTGGCACTTGATGTTCAGCCTATCTTTCTCAATGATCACTGAGCTTGAAAATTTCTTTTTATTACCATTGGATGAGTGATCTGACCATGCAGCAGTGTTAAGCTGCCACACACACACACACACACACACACACACACACACACACACACACACATAGCCTTCAGCCCTACTAATTAAGGTACTGTGATTTCCCACTTCCGTGCCATGTTCCTGTGGGTTCTAAAAGAAGGGAATTTTATTTCTTTTCACAGAAACACAGCACCCAACTCCAGCAAAGTGAGTTTTGTACTCTGGATAGTCTCTTTAGAGATCTTTTTTGCTGATGACAACCTAATGCCTTATGCCCAAAATTAAGTCCACATCCCGGGCAGATAGTTTATGGTCCTGGAATTATATACCCACTAAATTTATATTGTGACTGTGAATAAAATTTGTCTACAGTGTTTCTCTTTGATCTTGGAGTGAGATACTCTTCCATAATTTTCCTAAGACCTTGTCTTGACATAGTTCTTTACTAGACTTTCCATACACATTTGAAATTACATGAAATAAGCAAATTATACCTGATTTGACTTTTTTACAAATCTCCTATAATACGTATTGCCCCCCTCCCCTTTTAATAAAATGAATAACTATATAACTATGAGTCAGTAATTAGAGTTCAAAACTGACTAAGTTGACTTCAGGTGCTTTGGCACTGTGATTCCCACAGGGCTGAGAACATTTCCTTTTAATACTTTCCCAAGCAGAGTCTTCCCTACCACAGTACTACTTGGCTTGTGGCAGGGGGCAGCTCTTTGAGATCCCTGTGGTTAATATGATTTTCTGCTGTGGATTAATGCATTGCAGGATTCTATGCTGCTTCTATTACCCTGTAACCCACTTGGATACACTCAGAGCACCTGGTGTTCTTTCATGATGCACCCAGCCTTGACCATACACTTTATGCACTGAAGACAGGCAATTACCAAGGATGGGGTAGCATGGTTCTGTTTGTAGCTTATGATAGACTAGAAACAAATGAGTGGGGTTCTCTCATTTCTTTGCAGTGACTAATAGAAACTTGAGTTTTTTGGTAAGTTATAAAAAAAGAGGATATGAAGTTAGAAGAAGGGAGTGAGTGGGTTTGAAAGGAATTTGAAGGAATGAGGATGCATATGTCAAAAATATATATTTATATACAATTCTCAAGGAATTAGCAAAAATATTATAGTTTTAAATGATGAGTTCATATGTATCTTTAAGTGTCAACTTAAAATGAATTCTTGGAAGAGTAGTACCAAAGTATACAGTTATGTACTATGTCTTCAATGATCTTAAAGCAGGTCATTCATGAAGGAGCCTGAATGAATTAACACAAGGTAGAATGATAAACTGGAAATAAAACTTTCATTCAAACCCTCAAATACAATTCAAATGACATCCAAATGACTCTTGACTCTGATTTAGCCTAATGCCATTTTAGGCATATATCATTTACTGGGCGATCCCATGTATTCTCTACATCCTGAGGCTATTAATATGAAGAAAACATACAAACAAGAGTCCTTGGCATATTCTTCTCTCAGTATAGAGTGAGCTTCAAAATAGGACTTTTAAGAATGTGTACTTTCAACATATCACTGTGAAAGGCAAGGTCAACAGGAAGAAACCTCTCTCCTTTAATATTCATCAGTGAGATAGTGAATGAACATCTCTTAACATCCTGAAAGCAGTGCTGTACTTGACTTATTTTATTTTATTTTATTTTATTTTATTTTATTTTATTTTATGTGTATGGGAGTTTGGGTTGCATATCTAACAATGTACCATGTGAATGCCTGCTGCCCTCCAAGCCAGAAGAGGGAATAGTATGCTCTGGTACTGGGTATTATAGATGGCACTGGAAGTGAATCTAGGTCCTCTGGAAGAGTAGCAAGTGCTATTAAACATTCTGAACTTTCTGAGTGCTCTGGATTCTCCATCCAAGAGCTCAGACTATCTGATCCCATATTTTTCAGTATTCACACATGTGTTCTTTTTTCATTCCTTTATCACCCCCAGCCAAGATTCCAGCACCAAAAGCACATAAGAACATGGACCAGGTTTTCTGTTAAAGGATCATATCTATACCTATACCTATACATATATCTATACCTCTACTTATATTTATGTCTATTTATATCATCTACACAAATCTATATCTATACCATAAAATGTATCCATATATGTATGTATATATATATATATATATATATATATATATATATATATATATGGTGGTGAAGAAATGAAAAAGGACACATATGTGAATACAGAAAAATCTGGGATCAGATAGTTTCATCCATATGTATATGGATATGCATATATGCATACAGTTACAGTTGCATGGGCTAACAATAAGAATTAAAAGGGTTGAATCTGAAGGAAAGTGGGATAGGAATATGGGAGGGTTTGGAGGAGAAAGAGAGAGGAAGAAATTATAATTATACCATATCCTCAAAAGTAAAAAATGTAAGGAAAAATAAAAATAAACTTTAATTAAAAAAATTAACATTTCTAGCATTTTCAAAACAATTCATAGTATCTGGCATTCAGTCAAATATTAAGCTGATACTAGGAAAAATATGAAACCAACACAATTATCTATTAGTGGATGAAAAGATGATAAAATAATGCTATACTATTGAATATATCACAGAGTACCATCCACTATCCTAAAAATATTAAACCCTGCCCTTTGTTACAAACACGGATGAATCTGGAGTGCATTACAGAAGTGAAAGATGACCAACACAAAAAGTCAATACTGCACTGTCTTTCTTATATTTGGTTTCAGAAACAAGTCAAATTCAGAGAAGTACAGAGTTGGATAGCATTGCCAGAATATAAAATGTCACTTAGCTAGGCTCGAGTTGAGGAGCTGTCCTGCTCACCATGGCAAGTGCAGGTAACAGCAAAAGACTTTCTTCTTTACAACTGAGAAGTATTCTCATGACAAATGCGATAAACGTGTGAAGTCATACTAATTAAATCTCAATGTAATGAGACAATTAATGGCTGACTATAATGAATACTCACGATATGGTCTGAACATAATTAATACATGTTTTAAAACAAGTATATAATAAATTGATGAAAATTTGTCAAGTTATAAAAAAAAAAAACTTGCCAGATTTCCTCAGAAACAAAAAGTTATGACTTACAACAATACAAAACCAATCAATTAAAACCAACTACCAAATGCATTAGCTTACGGAACTCACACATAAGGCTAGATAAGCAATTATCATAAATTTATTCCATACTATGTATAATTGGAGAACAGATGAATATGATGCTGAGAAAATTGTAATATCTAAATGAAACCCATGGGAAACACTGAGAAATTGCAGATGAAATATCTAAGATATGAAACTGTGCATTGGAAAAATCAACAGTGAGTTGTAAACTACAGAAAAATTTTAATAGATTTAGAGAGCAATAGAATTTATGTAAGAGAAACAGTCAAACAGCAAGAATGACAGAGCAGATCAATGACACATAGGACTGCATCACACAATTAAAGCAACATATATTTGGAATGTTGATAAGAGAGAAGTCAAGGGCATAAAGATGTCATGGTTTTTAATTTATGAGAAATCAGAACCTACTAGACTAAGAACATAATAATCACAAAATAAAATCAGTAAGTATCATAACTGTATTACTGACAGTCTGATAAAAAATCATTCAGGAGAAAGAAATGACCAACTAACTACGAAAGACCAAGAGGAGGGTTTTACTCAATTTCAATTGAGATATTTTTAAGCTAGAAGACATCACAGTAGCATCCTCAAATCCTAGAAGAAAAATAGGAGTTGGTCTATCTAGGATGCTATATTTAGCAAAGAGAGCTTTCAAAAGTGTAGGTAAAAAATTTTTTCTGATAAGCTAAAGCTGTGAAAATTTATTTCCACAAGAAAAATATTATAAAAATTCAAGAAATTTCTTCATGCATAAAATATATAATGCTACTTTCAACGTTGGCTCTGTTCAAAGGAATGGACTGTCAGAGTTCAAAGTAACTCATAGAGTTTCTAATATACTTAATCTTTTCCAAATGTAAATAACAGTTTAAGAAAATGCCAATTATGAATTTGGATCTATTCAAAGGAATAGACTGCACCTGTACTTTTGGGATACTTTATTATGTTCTTATATCTACCTCCCTTCCAACCCTTATTCCACCCAAATCCTTTCCATCCCCCCAATACTAGGTAGAGAGAAAAAAAGTTAGAGGGGAAAGGTGGTATAGATCTCTTTAGACTACTTCCTGCTAACTAGGGGCATCAAGTTCTCTGTGTTAAGTCTGATCTTCTTTGTCAAAATATCTCCAACCAATAATCAAGCAATCCAGCAATCCAGCAATCCAGCAATCCAGCAATCCAGCAATCCAGCAAGCCAGCAAGCCAGCAATCCAGCAATCCAGCAAGCCAGCAATCCAGCAAGCCAGCAAGCCAGCAATCCAGCAAGCCAGCAAGCCAGCAATCCAGCAATCCAGCAACCCAGCAACCCAGCAGCCTAGTAACCCAGCAAGCCAGCAGCAGGGGCTGTGGAGGAAGCACAGCAGCAGGGGGAGCAACAGTGGCCACAGGCCCTCTCAGAGCTCTCCCATTTATACTCTCTCTGAGGTTCCAAACTTAAATTACTTGCAGCTGGCAAAAAATCACACCCCCTCCTAGAGCATGATACAATCATAGTTAGTGGCTGTAGACAATATAAAGCATCCCCATATCCCACACCTGGGATTAAAACAAAAACACATTCACATAACATAACTGGATATTTAAAGAATGGAAATGTTCACTATAATGGATTATCATAAATCTAAGTTGTTTTTAAAGTTAATATAGTGAACCATTTTCAAATGTAAATAACAAGAAAATCAGTAATGCCATGTGATGTGATGTGAAACATATGAACCATGAAAACATATTTAAAGCACGTCTTTAAAAACATTATTGGGCCCAAATGTCTTGATAATACATGAAGTTATTAACACTTTATTCACAAATAGACTGTAATAAGCTGAAGATATGTGTGTGGTGATGATTAGAGAAAGTGCTAAACGCAGTTACAGAAAACGAGACAAGAATGAACAAAGAAATCATGGCAACAGCGGAAATCAATAAAATAGGGAATGCAAAACTGATAGAGAATATCAGTCTTCATTTAGATTCTTTGAACCCACTAACAAAATTGAAAACACTACCCAGACTATTAAAAAAATTAGTAGAAACAATTTCAGTCGAGAATACCAAAGAAGCCATCACTACAAATTCTTTAAATATTAGAATTATAATCAGAGACTCTATAGTCACTTTATAGAAAATGGAGATATTATTGTAGACAAGTAATAATCCTGTAAAGAATATAAAGTATCAAAACAAAGTATCAAAAAATGAATGAATGAATGAATGAATGAATGAATGAATGAATAGGGGTGTGGGTGGGGTGGGGTAGGGGATTTTGGAGGGGAAACATGGAAGGGAGGGATAACATTTGAAATGTAAATAAATAAAATAACCAATAAATAAACAAATAAATAAAAAGTCTTGTATTTAATTTAAAAACTAAAGTAAAGAGCTTTAAAACGTTTCATACCTAAAACTCCAGAGACAAATAGCATTTTTGGTGGATATTGACACTTAAGAAGAGATATCAATTGTGTGATGAAGCTTCCTCACCTGATTGTGAGGATAGCATTACCCTATATCTAAAGATAATGTTACAATGAAAGAAAACACAGGCCAGTTTTGTTTGTGAATGCAGATGTGCACGTCCCTCACATACTTCAAAATAGCAAACCCAAAATTAAAAGCATCATTGGCATGAGAGAATTATCCCAGAAATGCAAAGTTGGTTTAATATTTATAAACGGTGAATCATTCTGTTTGTAATCAAGCGTGAACAGCTCTAGGTCCAAGAGAAGCTATAACTCAAAACTGAGGCCAGGAGTAATTGAGAAAAATACCTCATGTCAACCTCTGTCCTCCACATTTACACAAATGCACACATACACACAAAGACTTGTACACACAGACATAATCCTCCTTTCTCATGTACAAAATCGACATCTATATGATGACTTGAAGTGATCAAATTTGATACAATTCAGTAGACATTCATAATAATATCAGTATGACAGAAATGCAATTTGCTGAAAGATGAAAGGACATCTCTAGCAAGATATGATTCGTATTCCAATTCATGGTAAAAGACTGCGTTCTATCTCTATAGACAATAAATGGGCATGAACCTTCTTATAACTTCTGTTCAAAATTGTCCTAATATCCTTAAGACAGATTAAAAACAATAAAATCAGAGTGCTCAGATACTAGAAAAGAAGGAACAGAATGTTTTTTTTCTCTTTTTTGCCAACAACAATTGTATACTGAAAATTGCAATTGCAATAAATCTACCAAAAAGTGAGCAGAAATGTTAAGAACATTAGTAGCTGTGTATATGGTGTTGATGTACGTACCGTACAACATTTGATGTTTGGCATACAAAGTCTTTTGGTAACATACAAGGGTACCATACTAATGTCAAGTTTTTATAACAGTTGTCTTAGCAATTGCTTTCAAAATTTATGTTTCTCTTATGGCCTGGCACCAAAGTACAGAGTAACATCCAAATGACATTAATCTTTCCTAAGGAAAGAAAAGTTTGCTTTTATTTGGATAAACCTAGTATATGTCGGAGAGTGTGCCAAATTAAAATCCATACATTCCGCCCCTTAGATCTGGAATCCGACACCTATGTCTTGGGCCTGTTTTTCAAAGCCTTGTGACATGTAATCCTGGTCTCCCAAAATGAGAAATTACCTCAATAATACTATGTGAGAAGAGAAACAAACACTGGGGAATATATGGTGAACATTTCTTGCTTCTAAATAATAGAGGATTGAAATTATGCTGATGAGGAAAATCTGAATGTTGACAATGACTTTGAACTCTGTAGAGAATCAACACAGCAGCCCAACCCACTGCTGATAATGGTGACTTACCGATACAAGGTGTGTGTTCCTTAGGAATTATTTTTCAGGCAACGAATTGCTATAAAACCCCACATTTAGGAGGCAAAGAACTGGCCTGAAATCTCTCCCTCTAATGTCCTCCCAACGTTCTAACTCCATTCATACCTGCATTTTGATTCTCAATGTTGAATCTTCTGTTAAGTACGAGGTTTGTAGCTAAAGTCCAGAGAATAATGATCATAAATAGCTTGAGCATGATAGATTTATTATAGAACTGAAGTTAGATGCAGAAGCCATTATAAATTAGATAATACCCAAGTCTAGAACATGGCAGTAAAAAACAAGTTATTTTTTTTCCAGTTCATGTGACTTCCCTAGAAATGGAAATCTTAAGATCTGCTTTTAACTGTAAATCGTGTATTCTTCCAAGATGACATAATGTCTCAGTGTGAAGAATGTCTCTGCTCCTGCTGCTTTCATCCTATGAAATTAATGAATCCAAGGAGTAATCTCTGACACAGAACTATAGCTTTAATCTAAGCATAGAAGCATTTCTTGCCATGAAGGAAATCCTGAAGAGAAGTTTCATAGGTATCTACTTAAAGAGCATAGAAGAAGCCTCCTGAGAGATAATGTGATGTGAGGCAGAGACAGAGAGACAGAGAGAGACAAGGAGAGACAGAGATAAGAGAGACACAGAGAGAGACACACTCAGAGAGAGGAAGAGACTTTCCACCCAAAGGATAAAGCGAAATTGGGAGGTCTAGGTTTCATTGCTCTCGGTCCATCGAAAAAGCCAGAAGTGTTACAACTCTTAGCAGAGACACAAAGAGGTTAGAGCAGCCTGTGCAGAAGAGGTAGCTGAGGCCCTACTACTGGGGCAGGGGCAGCATCAGTGCCAGCGGCAGGGGCAGTGAGTAGCAGGGGGGTCAACAACAAGCCTGGCATGCCAGGCAGGATCAACATCCAGTGATTAATGCTTTGGGAGAGAAAGAACTCATTCCCAAGTGGCACAGCTCAGTAAAACAGCCGCTCTTGAACAATCCTCCATGAAATAACTTGTGTCCTTTATCCCATGTAATCAGGGTATATTAACATTGTGGAGTAGGGTGGGATTTAGGGGTAAGGGTTTCTTATTGGCTCAATTTGAGATGTTAGTGATGCTCTATTTGCATGGGAAGGACTCCAGGTGTTTTCCCTACCTGACAGATTGTCATGGTCATGGGTGTTGTAGTTATGTGTCCCAGTGCAGATAGAGTTAGGCAGAGAATGGCTTCACTCCTGCTGTTCTCAGTTCTGAGATTCTCAGGATCTGAGCTCACTCAGCCTTACCAGTTCTTCTATCTGGTGGCATGGTCCACTTGTCTCACAAGAGAGAGAAATTAAGACACAGGGGATCAATTAATATATAATAAGCCATCATGGAAAGGAATAAGTAAATCTGAACACATAGGATCATCACTAATATATCCAGTCTACTTCCTAACTGATACCCACATTCCAGAAAAAACGTGGATGGATTAGACTAGAGGATGACTTGGAATAACAATGTCACCATGACCTTGAGAGCAGGATTGGTTTAGATCATGACTCCACCAAGGACAACAAGAATACCACCAGTGACAACAACTAGTAATATAAGCATCTCTCATAGTCAGTGTGTTGGTCTACCAGTTTCCAGCTATAGTTGGCCTACACTGCCATCCATCCAGAAAGTGCACTGGAAAGAATGTAGAAGAGGCTACATATGATAGTCAATGAAGCACTCATTACAAAATATATCCTCTTGTTTTCTTTTTAAATAAAAGCCAAATACAGGCAGATTTTTTTAAAAAAAAGAATCTGTGGAAATACCATTATTGCAAAATAGTCCCTTTTATGTTCCCATGGCATTTACCCTTCACACAGTCACAGAAAACTCCACAGTTGTATCCACAGAAACCATAGATTCTTTAAAAGAAACAAAAGGGGTAGTTTGTGGTATACAATATTATGTCACAGGCTATTATTTTTCCAAAAAATACTAGAAACCAGCATTTAGGACATGAGATTATAAAATTTTCCTTTGAAAACTGGGTTTACAAATTATATCTGAGTATATAAAATGTGAACTTTTATGTTTTTAAACAAACTTAATTAAATGTTATTATTTCTATTTTATTATTATTATTTTATTTGTATTGGATATTTTCTTTATTTACCTTTCAAATGTTTTCCTCTTTCCCACCAACCAAAGAGTACACTTGGAGTAACCCATGGCTCCAGCCACATATGTAGCAGAGGATGGCCTTGCCAGGCATCAATGGGAGGGGAGGCCCTTTGTCCTGTAAAGGCTTAATGCCCCAGTGTAGGGGAATGCCATGGGAGGGATGCTGGGGTGGGCGAGTGGGTGGATGAGTGAGTGGGTGGGTGGGAAAACACCCTCATAGAAGCAGGGAGAGAAGGGATGAAAATCAGGCCTTTGGCCTAGGTTTCTGATTCCAGAAATGAATGTTTGAATAACTAATAAAGTTACTCAGCCTGGGTGCAGCTGACACTACTGGTTAAAGAATCAGAGTTGGAAGGGAGCCATGTCTTCTGAAATACATCCATACCCAACCTCATCACCTAGTTCTTATGATGTTAAAAATATGGACACCATAAAGGTGTTCCTTTACAGTGCGTCTGCCTCCTTCCCTGTATTGTGTAAAAAGGTGACTGCAAGTCAGGACTAAAAGTAACTGTTTCTAATAGTAAATGAATAAGTAAATTGGTGCTAAAGAGTACATTCAGAATTATACCAGCATAGTGTAACAAAACACTGAAGTGTCAGGATTTTAACCCCACCCTGAAAGTATCTCACTCCAGAATAAACAAAGAAGCCAGGCTCCAAGCATACCCATTGGACCACAGAGAGGAACTCTGAAGTATATTTTACAGAACCTCATTTTCACTACTTTCAGGCATTGCAAACCTAAAAAATAGCACATACCTCAGAGCATCTTTCTTTACAACAGTAAAATATTTAGACAAATATACATATACATCATATACATCATATACATACAGATACACATACACATACACATACACATACATCATACACATACACATACACATACACATACACATACACATACACATACACATACACATACACATACACATACACATATATATATATATATCACAGATCCTTAAAACATAAGCTTTTTTATCTCCTGGAACCTAGTACATTGCCTGTTCATAGACTGTGGGGAAGAAACGTCACCAGAAACAAAAGATCCAAAGGTATTCTGAAAGATGGAAAATGAGAGCTGGGTCCTGGATGGCTGCAGAAAGAAGGTTACAATCAGCATGCTGGTGGAACAGGGGACATAGTGAAGGCTCAGAAGCTAGGGTTCCAGATGCTTTGACACCATGAAGGGTGAAGTGAAATTTGGATAATTAAAAGCTGCATATCTTGAGTTTGACTTTCAGACACTCTATCCCTTTTCTATAGATTTATATTTAATAGCTATAATTTATATATTAATATTGTATTTATATTAATATTATATTTATATTAATCTGCGCATATATACTCGCACATTTGTGTTTAAGTACAGGTACACATACATGTTGGTATGCATGTCCAGGCCAGAGATCAACTCCAAGAATTATTCCTTAGAGATCATCTTTCATTTTACATCTTTCAGAATCCTGTGGACTTATAGTTTCTGTGCTGTCATTGACAATAAGGATTATCCATCACACCAGCCTTCTTTACATGAGTTCTAAGGATTCAACACAGATCTCCATGTTTGCATGGTGAACATATTACTAACTGAGTTATTACTGCAAGACCTATTTACTTTTAGTGGCATTTTTATTAGTACATTTTGCAGTTTTCTTCTTAAACCCAGCTAGCTCCCAAATCATTGCGACTGAACCACTTATTTAACAAGCTTTAAGAGCACAACAACTGATCAGTGTTACTCTATTTTAAATCTCTAAGCTAATCTGGCTTCCTGCCAATCAAAATCTCTGTGATACTTGCATTTTAGTATTGAACTGGCTCTTTAGGCTCCAAATATTTCCTCATGTGACTCCTGGACCCTCTCCCCACGGCTAATCCTCACTTCCTCTCTCTCCTGGCTTTCCACTGGCTGGGAAGAGGCTCAGCACTATTCTCTCCCATGTTCTGGGATTGGTGATCACGTAGTTTCTTGATCAACTCAGATTAATCATGGAGCCATGTTTAGACAGCATTGAGACAGGAGATTGTTAGAATAAGGATTTCAATTAGATATGAGGGCACATAAATCGGCATTTGAATAATACAAGGATAATCTTTATCCAGCATGCAATAACATTATGCCTACACTTACTTTTTAATTTACTTATTCAATTTGTTCTTTAACAGCTTCAAAGAGACTCAGAGTGGATATTGATTCTGTTACTCCTCATTCTCTTTTATCTCCTTCCCATTCCTTCTGCCTTCTTCAGCAATTCTGTTTCCAACATTCCTGTCATTTGCTTATGCTTTGGGGTCTACTAAGTTCAACCAAAGCTGTTTGTATGGTCAAGGGTGTGGTGATCACTGGCATGTGTCAGGTTAACAAGTCAAGTCATAATTTAAGGTGATGGTTGTCCTGCCGCAACCCATGATTGGCAGTTGACAGTGTAGGCAGCTTCTGTAAGACCATAATTGCACTGCTGTATCATGCCCAGAAGATAACATAGTCTAGACTTTCTTCTTCTCTATCTTCCAGTTCTTATGTTCTTCTCTCTCCCCTTCTACAATGTTCCCTGAGTGTTACATGGAGTAGAATAAATGCCCTGTTTATGGCTGATTACTCAACTGTCTCTTACTCTCAGCACATTGAGTGGCCATTCATCCCTGCATTTGTTGCCTTTGGGAATGAAGGTGTCATGTAAATTTGTGGTTTCAGAGGCTCTAAGCCCCCGCTCCCAACAATGCAGTCTCTTGCCATTCTTCTGGGTTAACCATCAGAACAAGTGTTTAAGACTCTATTGCTGAAGACATCATATATCTGGGTTATAAGATACAGAGAAATTAAGGAGAAATTTCAGCCTGGGAGTGTGGGTATACTTACTACTGTTATTTAGCTAAATCGACAGGTTGCCAAGCTACCTTCTAAATATTTGATTTATGCTCATAGACACAAGTTACTATTTACTTTTGAGATACAACTATGTTGCCTAGATTGGTCCTGATCTATTTTCAGTACTCTAGTGATCTTCCTGCCTCAATATCCCAGGTGTTGCAACATAAGAGAAGCATTCTTGTCACAAGACACAGATCTGTCAAAGATGGAAAGAAAAAGTGGAGGGAGTATGAAAATCATCTATGTGCTTCTTAAAACAGTAAATTCGTCGTGTCTGAGTCTAAGCTACTCTGAGTTGCTTGAATAAATGAATGTGTTATATGCTTCCCTCTACCTCACCCCTCAATTTTACTTGAAATCACACTCTGCAGACTTCAAACCTGTAAAGGCTGAGAGTTCTGTTTATCATCTGTATTGGGTAACACAAGACTTTACAGGTAGTCGATTCTTACAATTAAAAAGAGAAAAAAAAATCTGTTTTTGTTTCTCCATTTGCTAACTCAACATGAAAAAGTATAGATACTCTATGTGGTCTGTACAGAAAGCTTGGTACATTTTATATTAGACCTGCAGTCTAGCCCTTCAAAGGAGGAACATGTTTGGCTTTGGAGATTTGAAACCCATTCCATATGGACCAGCATAAATGATATGCCAGGGACACAGATATTCTGCCAGCTTGCAACCACAGTGTTTTCCTGCAGTGACTGTTCCAGAAAAGGGCATACCTGTTCCCTGAAGCTGAGGGAGACTAGGATACTGGTGAGTGAGGAGAACTGACATTTTAGGTCTGAAAATTAGAGGTTTTGGCATCCTTGGGAAAGAAATGATGTGGCCGTTTAGCGACCGCAAAAACTTCTGCCAAATGTCTTTCCCCTTGAAACAGAAACCATGTTCAAGTTTAGATAATTACCACTGAGCTGTGCCAAGCCCACAAATCCTTCTCAGCCAAGCAGCCCCGTGGGGAGTTGAAATTTACATTTATAATCGTTTACCTTCAGAAACTGCTAGTTTCCAGAAGCCAGCTTCATGCATATAACCTTGGGGTTACATCTGAATCAGGCTCCACCTAGCAATGTGGGCTTAAAAAGCATCCATAATAGAGGCAGATGTTTCCTGCTGTACTTTAACAGAAGATGCTTGGAGAGGAAGCACTGAAAAAGAGGAAACTGGCTGAATATTGGAAGGAAGTCGGCCTTTGGAGGACCATCTAGCCTTTCTATCTGGGACTCCCTAGATCTCCAAGTGAGCAAACTGTTTTCATCTGATCTCCAGAGACTCTCAAAGATGTGTGTGTGTGTGTGTGTGTGTATGAAGTATGAGAGAAAGAGAGAGAGAGAGAGAGAGAGAGAGAGAGAGAGAGAGAGAGATATCTAAAATCCACCTGGCTTTTATTGCCTATCTAAGCGGAATCCAAACATACCAACGCCAAAATATTTAGTCATGCAACAGAAGTAACCAAGACCAATAAATCAAATAAAATAATAACCTGCTAAAAATGCAGATTGAGTTGCCTGACTTGTCATCTGATAGTCTAACCAGTTATCAAAAACATTCAGTAGTATTATTCATGTCTGATTAATTCAGCATAAGTTCTCTGCAGTTTCAGAATGACTTATGAATTCAGAATCATTAATAAACTATGTCCATGTTTCTATTTCTTTTGCAGCCTGGGGAAATTCATGTCACTATTTGTTGGTTTCTCCAATCTTCATCCAACAGGCCAAGAAGCTTCACATTAGAGTTAACTGATAGCGTTGTATATGGAGGAAAGTGAATGCTGGCAAATTAGGTGGAGACAGAAATACTTGAATTTCTGACACTACATGAGGAAGCTGATTGCCCCTCCCTCTTCCTTAAGTGCTACAAGGCTAATACATTACTGACAAAGCTTCTGAGGATGTTGGGAAACAGCCTTCCAGCTGCTCTAGTCAGTAAGGAAAGTCATGAGTCTTGTCAAGTCCTTTTGCTACTTCACAGCATAAAGCTGTCACTTCATTAATTAGATGAGCGCGTTGCCACGCGACTCCTGTGCGCTCACTCTTCATCACTGATCTTTGTCAATTTGGGCAATAAAACAGCAATTTAATAATCCCCCCTTACACATTAGTAACTGTTTTATGATGGGATTTCAGTTTCCTAGTGGCATTTGATTAATCAGTCTGGGGAGGCCTTAAATAGATATATTAGAAGCTTAATTAAAAGGCAGTCTGCAAAGAAACTAACAGTAAGCAGGACAGGGCTGAAAGAAAACAAGTTCACACAACTGTGGGAAAGAATTAAACAGACTAGGTCAGTGGTAGATGTAAGGCAGCCAGCAGACTTCCTCTGGGCACTAAAGAGCTCACGCACTGGTTTATACAATTGCTTTTTCTCCATGTCCTGCCTAGCAGAATCCCTCTCCCTATCAAAAACAGTGACCCCAGTAACTCAGGTGCCTCCTTGGGGGTTCCTGCATAGGGTACCTGGTGAGAGCCATTCTTGTATCGGTTGGATATGAGGTTTTCACTGAAGAGATTCAGAGGTGACCTGACATCTCTCTTCTGGAGGCATTAATGGAGCAATGGAGCACACACTAGGAGCATGCAGATGTTAAAAGAACTTCAGTTCTCTTTGGTTGCTGGTTTAGTCCCTGGGAGCTCTGAGGAAAGGAGGGTCTAGATATTGTTTTTTTCTTGTGGGGTTGCAAACCCCTTCAGCTTCTTCAGTCCTTTCCCTAACTCCTCCACTGGGGTCCCTGTGCCCAGTCAGATGGTTGGCTGCAGTGTCTGTATCTGTATTGGTCAGGCTCTGGCAGAACGTCTCAGGAGACAGTTATTATCAGGCTCCTTCTGTCAGCAAGCACTTCTTGGCATCAGCAACAGTGTCTGGGTTAGATGTCTGCATATAAGAGAGATCCCCAGATGGGGCAGTGTCTGGATGGCTGTTCCTTAAGTCTCTGCTCCACTCTTTGTCCTTGTATTTCCCTTAGACAGATGGGAGAGCACCCTCGTAAAATCAGGGGGGAGGGAGAATAGGATTTGGAGTTGGCAGAGGGAAAACCGGGAAGGGGGATAACATTTGAAATGTAAATAAATAAAATAATCAATAAAAAAGTACAAAAGCCAAAGTCGAGGAAGAAAAGAAAAAAAAAAGGAAAAAGAAAAAGAGAACATCTTCATTGCTAGCTCCCTTGAAGACTTAGGCAGTAGGTACAGTAGCAGGGCTTAGGCAGTAGGTAGAGTAGCAGGGCAAAAGGGAACGAAGCCAGATCTGCTCTGAGACATAACAGTCCTTGATTGATTCACCTACCAGCCACATCAGTGGACAGCCATTTTTATCTGCTCTCCTTCAGTTTTCTCATTTCCAAGAGCTCTAATATCCCATTTCAGACACTCTTTACCCTCCACCCCAGGGCCTGAAACCTCCTTATTTTGGTGCAACTTGGCAAGTACTTTGAGGTCCTGAGAGGAAGAGAGGTGTTCTTCATTGTCTAAGAAAATTTGCAGCTCAAGCATGGTAGCTCAGACATGTAACTTCAGTGCTTGGGAGGCTGAGACAAGATGATCAGAATTCAACGTGAGCCCCAGCCACTTGGTGAGTTGTAGGTGACAGTGAGCTATACCCGAGACTCTGTCTCCAAACATAAAAGAATACTCAGGTTATAGATTTTTATGATAAATTTTATTTGAAGAATCTTAAACTAAATTACATATTTACAAAAGATCAAATTCATAGGCTAGGACTGAGAAAATCTTTCAAGTCATGAAATAGACGTTATAGAAAACCAAGTTCATAAATTTGATGTATGGGAGGGTTTGGAGGATGAAATGAAAGGGAGAAAGACTGACATTAGATTACAATCTCAACAACATAAAAGAAATAGCTTTTAGAAGGATAAGGGCTACATTTGGAGGCAAATCTGATAGCCACTGGATGGGAAATAAATCATTTCTCTTGAACTTCTCCAAACAGTGACCAGATTGCCACATCTCCCAGTGAACACAACCCCTCCGGTTGTCCAGATGTATACGTCCTTCCGTGGCAGTTCTTGCTGAAGTGGTTGGCTTTCTTACCATTTTCCCATGCTACTTCAAATTGAAGAAATATTGTGAACATTAATACTTCTTTGTGAAATGAATGCTTTCACATTCCAATAGTATATTTAACAATCTCTTATCCTCTAAAGAGCCAGTTACTGACTATTCCTTACAATTGTATGTATTATGGTAGAACCTTTTTCATTTCCAGTTTATATTTTCATTTCCCCTATTTTCTTTGAGCAATATTTTCTACCAAGGGCTTTCATTTTTAGTAGAGGTAAATTTGAATATCTTTTCCCTTTTGGATCCTACTTTCACACCTTGCTTTAGAAAAAGTTGCATGCCCCTCTATCATCTCTGTTGCCTAGCAAAGTTTTTCAATTTTTGCTTTTGCTGTTGAGTATCAGTGCCTCAGAACTTGTTTTCCTAATGTGACACACACATCTGATTACCTAGTCAGAGGACTAAGGTAAGAAAGCACAAGGCAAGGCTTGAGAACCAAGACATAAAAGCATCATTATTTGTAGATGATTGTGATTGTTCACTTAAAGATAGTTCCATGCCATCAACAAAGAACTTACATAAAATGTATTGCTGAATATATTACATAAATTATACATACAGATAGTAGAGTTGAGGCATTTGAAATAAATAGTATATAAAGGTCTTTGTGTTCTTATAGATCAATAATAAATAATAAGAAAATATAAATGTTCAAATAAAGTCACACAGCAAAGGAAACTGCAAAATACTGAAGAGTAAATCTTACCAATGGTGTTTAAGGACCCAAGAGAGGTCGCTAAACCATTTCACTGAGATATCTTACAAAGAGCACAAACAACTGGTCTTCTCCTTCAGCTGTGAAAATTAACTCCTTGTAGTCTCAATACCTGAAAGCCGGATCTCATTTATTTTGGGCTGGGGCTATAGTGTTGTCCAGATAGAAGTTTCTGTATTGCCTATGGAAACACTCATTTTAGCATTCCTTCATGGGTGTTTATGGAGGCATCACCTTAAGGCTTCCTAGAGAGAACCGGGCTACAGTAAGGGCTCCAAAGGTTTTCTGTTCTTATCACCTCTGTTCAAATTCCCCTGATGGATTTGATGAACTACTGCAGTTCTTTAGGAAGTTATCTACTGTTTTGTCTCCTGCTTCTTGACCTGCACCCTCGTCTTTCTTTTGAAGTTCATATTACAGCTTCAACATTTCACAGTTTGCATTAAATGAAATTAAAATGGCTCTGCATTTCCATCCAAAACTGTGGGATAATTTGTATATTACTCCTGAAAAATGGGTCCTGACTATCCTCCCCTAGGAGGTATTCAAGCATTTGAGTTTCCTCTGATGGGGGTAACAGATTACATGCCTCTCCCTATTATGAACCTTCAAAATGCACAGAACTTGAGGGGAAAAGATATTCACACAGAGAACTTACAAAATATCTTAATTAGGGTTTCTTGAGAAAGGATCTTATTACACAGCCTTGGCTGTCCTAGAGCTCACTGTATAGACCAGGCTCTCCTTGAACTCAGATATGCCTGTCTCTGCCTCCCAAGTGCTAGGTATGTGCTGCTACACCCAGCTTAATTAGAGTTAAGTGTGATAAAACACTTTGCCAAAAGCAACTTGAGAAGGAAAGAGTTTATTTCAGTTTACAACTTCTAGGTCATATTCTGTCAGGGAAACAAGTCAGGGTGGGAACTCATTGTAAGAACCTGGAAGCCAGAACTGAAGCAGAAACCATGGAGGAATACTACTTATTCACTTACTCTGCTTGGCTTGCTCAGCCTGCTTTCTTATAGAACCCCAACTCCCCCAGCCCAGGGATGGCACTGCCCATATTGAGCTGGACCCTCCCGTGGCAGGCATCAATCAAGAAAATGCTCCACAAGATAATCTGGTGGGGGCAAGGTATTTTCTCAATGGAAGTTTCCTTTCCTCCAAATAACTCTAGCTTGTGTCAAGTTGACAATAATACTAGCCAGCACAGAAAGCAATCCAAGTTAGCAAGTGCCACATGTCAGGCTAGTCAAACATATTCGATTATTCTCTCCTTCAGTTACTTGGTTTCGTGCCACCTCTTATGAGATGCCATAACTTAACTCACATATTGGACAAGATTTCAGTATCTGTCATGAAATTATGGGAAAGTCATTTTGAGTACTTTCCCTCACGCTGGAATCCATACAGTGATTAATACTTATTTCATGAGTGTGACATTTGCAGAGACTTTAAAGAAAATCAACATTAGAGTCTAGCCTGCATGTTTCTTCTATTAGATTAGGACTCCATAAGAGCACACCTACCACTTTCAATAATCGTTTCTGCATCAGTCTGGGTCCCAGGATGAAGACAGAATGGCTCAACTGAAACACCTTAATAAAGAAATTATTTGTAAACCCTAAAGGAAACTGTAGTGTGAAGAAACAAACTAACCCTTACAGGGCTAATTCCCCTAGAAGTCCTAAATAAGCAAGAAAGAAAAGCAGTCACAAAACCTTAGAGTGGTAAGCTTAATGCTGCATATTGACTTATCTCTACTGAAGAAGACCCAGTAGTAGAGTTCCTGTGAGTTGTGAGTTGTTATTCTAGCCACAAATGCCTTCTACCCTCTGGTTCCATGAAAATGCTTCCCATTGAAAAACCAATAGCACACCCAAATGTAAAAGAACTGCTCTTTGGCAACAACAGACAGTGTCCCAAGGTGAGCATTAAGGAGTGTGTGTGTGGGGAGGTGGCGAACAGATCTACCTGAATGAAATGAAGACACACGATACATGCGCTGACGCTGACACTGCTAGTTTAGGGAAACAGACCAAACAAAACGAGCCCAAACTAGGAACAACAGCACAAATGATGCATTTCACATAAGGAGTTCTTAAAACATTTTTTTTTTAATATTAAAAGACAACACGGAGGAGGCGAGAGGCCTTGGTGGAACTGACATTTCTATGAAGCAAGAGAGAGGTCGTTGACACACAGGTGCATAATTCACCACGAGACTAAGTGTTTTAAGCCCAACCAAATAAACAGACACTGTAGGAAAGAGCACATAAGTGAGAAAGAAGCTCTCTCAGAGAGCAGAGTTAGAAAAGCTTGGAGGGAGTAGCAGGTAACCAGACATGTGGAGCAGAGCTGTAGGAATAAACCGTACAGGGCTGGAGATGAGCGCTGTCCTAAATAGAGAAGGCTGTCAGTGCAAGGGAGCAAAGACAGGGTAAGGCTTGAGCTAGCTAATGATAAGGCAGGTGGGAAGGGGTTGAGTCTATAAAGTGTGGCTTGTATGTGTGTTTAGGGATGACACTTGGGACTGGATAACCATCAGGTAGCTCATCCCTGGAGAGGTCTGATTCTATCTCTCTCAGCAGCTATTACTGCATGTAGCTCTTTTCTGTTGGGGGAGCTGTGTGAGATTTCCCTCATCCACGTTGGTATGTCAACTTGTGTTATATTTGTGTTAGTCCTATTTAGTAAAACCATATTGTCTTAATATAGAGAGATCATTATTTTGGTAATTTATAAGTGAAGCATCCCTGTCATATATAAAATATACTATCTCACAGCTGACTTCATTTATACCTAAGTCTTCAGTATCTAGAATAATTTCTGTCTTATAGTACATGTTCAGAGAATATATTAAAAAATGAAATGTTAAACATATTATACCTAGTCACTATACTCAATTCCAATCATACTATGATGAAGCCTGCTTAGTCTTTATTTGCATAGTCTTTTAAATTCCATTCTGGGAGATAAAAATGAGCAAGTAGTAACTTTAATAAAACAAAAATTTCAAGGCAAGTTTGAATTTAAATATTAAAAACACCAATCATAATAATTTCTCATTGTTACAGTATCACTGATTACTTGGTTCATTCTTATATATTGTCCAATTTAATCCTTATAACAATACTTTATCATTAGCCTCACTTTGCATATGAAAAATGAATACTAAATGGATTTAAGGGGCTTGACCAAGTTCAGGTACGTAAAGAATGTCAGAGGTAAGATTAGAATCTATGCTTTTACGAGGTTTCATCTGATTATGCTCATTAGATCTCATTTCTGATGCCCACCTGCATCTTTCCCACCCTTGCTGAGCCAGGCAGCGTTAAATAAAAAAAAAAAAGGTTGAAATTTACATCCCATTGTTTATATTATGAAAATACATGTTGTCTTTAGAAATCAGACTGTAATTTGAAAAACAGATTTTCTGACCCTAGAACTCTGAAAATGAGCAAGAAGGGCAGTTTGGCTCTGCAAATACAATGCTTGAACTCTTTGTTATAGGAGACAACTTCCTGAACAGAGCACCAATGGCTCAGGCACTAGGATCAACAATTAATAAATGGGACCTCATGAAACTGAAAAGCTTCTATAAGGCAAAGGACACTCTCAATAGGACAAAACAACAGCCTACAGATGGGGAAAGATCTTCAATAACTGAAACAGGGTTAATATCCAAAATATATAAAGAACTCAAGAAGTTAGACAGCAACAACCCAAATAATCCAGTAACAATGGAGTATAGAGCTTAACAGAATTCTCAATAGAGGAATGTCAAATGATGAAGAAACACTTAAAAAATTATTCAAAGTCCTTAGTCATCAGGGAAGTGAAAAATCAAAACAACTCTGAGGTTCCACCTTACACCCATCAGAGTAGCTAAGATCAAAAAATCAAGAGATAATAAATGCAGGCAAGGATTTGAAGCAGGGGGAATGCTCCTCCATTGCTGGTGGGAGTGCAAACTTGTGCAACCACTCTGGGAATCAATTTGGTGGTGTCTCAAAATATTGGGAATAGTTCTACAGCAAGTCTCAGCTATTCCACTCCTGGGCATATACCCAGTAGATGCTCCACCATCCCACAAGGACATTTGCTCAACTGTGTTCACAGAAGCTTTATTCATAGTTGCCAGAAACTGGAAGCAATCCAGATGTCCCTTAACTGAAGAATGCATAAAGAAAACATGGTTCATTTACACAATGGAATGCTACTGAAAAACAAAGACATCATGAATTTTTCAGGCAAATAGATGGAACTAGAAAGTATCATCATGAGTGAGGTAACCAAGACGCAAAAGGACATGCATGGTATGTACTTTCTTATAAGTGGCTATTAGTCATAAAGTACAAGATAACCATGCTGTAACAGTTCACAGACCCTAAGGAGCCAAGCAACAAATAGTGTCTAAGAGAAGATGTTTGAACCTTTTCAGAAGGGAAAATAAAATAGATATCAGAGGTAGATAAAGGGAGAAAACTGGGCAGGAGATAAGATGAGGAGGGAATTGGGTGGGGAGTGAGGCCATCTCACATAGAGAGAAAAGGGGAGAGAGAACAAAAATCATGAGGGGAATATCTCTATGACATACCAGAGACCTGAGACAGGGGGAGGTTGAGGATGTCTTAGGGGATGACTAGAGATGAAACTCCTAACAGTGGGGTATATGGATCCTGATGTAGCCACTTCCTATAGCCAGGCAGGACTCCCAGTGGAGGGATAAGGACAGAAACCTACAAAATCTTTCACTAGAAATGTGCCCTGCCTATAAGATTTGCAGGGACAAAGACAGAAAAGAGAGCAAGGGAATGGCTAATCAATGACTGGCCCAAATCAAGACCAATCTCATGTACAAGAAAGAATTTCTGACACTATTAATGACAATATGTTATGCTTGTAGACAGAATCCTAGCATAATTGTCCTTTAAGATGCTCCACTCAGCTAAGGTGGGAGGAGTAAGGAGAGGAAGATAAGGAGTAAGGAGAGGAAGAGAAGAGAGGAGGAGCTAGGTGACAAGAAGGCGGGACATGGAGGTGGATATTTGCGTACTCCTGCCAGTCAAAGATAGTTGATATATCTAGGTTGGATATTGGGTTACATGTCTGATTGATATTGAGCATTGCCAAACTTATAAAGCCTTTGATTAACATTAAAAAAAAATAGTACAAAAGCAAAAAATAAAATAAAATAAAGAAGTGGGGATAGGATAGGGGTTTTCTAGGGAAGGGAAATGGGGAAAGGAGATGGCATCTGAAATGTAAATAAAATATCCAATAAATATTTTCACATTAAAAAAAAAAAGATGCTCCACTCAACAGCTAACTGAAACAGATGCAGAGACCCACAGCCAAACATTAGATGGAACTCGGGGAGTCTTATGGAAGAGTTGTGGGAAGGATTGGGGGACCCGAAGAGGATAGGGACTCCATAGGAAGACCGAGAGAGTCAACTAACCTGGATCCTTGGAGGCTCCCAGAGACTCAACTACCAACCAAAGAGTGAGCACGGACTGGAACTAGGCCTGCTGCACATACGTAGCAGATGTGGAGTTCCGTCTTCATACGGATCCCCCAACAACAGGAGTGGGACTGTCTCTAAATCTTTTGCCTACCTCTGGATCCCATTCCCTTACTGAGTCACCTTGTCTGGCCTCCATTAAAGAGGATACACCTAAACCTGTAGTGACTTGATTTGCCAGAGGAGGAGGGATACCCCGGAAGGGGCTAGCTCTTCTTAGAGGAGAATTGGAGGCTGGATAGGGAAAGCAGCTGTAAGAGAAGGTGACTAGGAGGAGAGGGGGGCTGGTATTGGGTTGTAAAGTGAATAAATAATAAACAAATTTGAAGCTGGATGAGCCACTAGTTGACTATGTAAATTAGTGAAACACAGGACTGCACTGTTGGCTTGCCATCCTCCCTAAAACTTTCCCAGAAATACTTCTACTGCTTTGCTTCTTTACATTGTTTTCTTGACTTCAAGGTGGAGTTGAGTGATGAGGCTAGACTTTGGTATGTCCAGGAACCTGAAACAAGTGTGGCAGAGCAGGAAGTCATCATGGAGATGAAGTGGCATGGATAAGTTATAGAACCTATAGACACAAACCATGTATCATTTGCTGTGTACTTAAAAATGTTTCCTTGAAACGAGTACTGTTGATAATCACAATGCTCAGGACAGATTGGTGATCTCAGAAGGTTTTATGTCACTCAACCTTGATCAGAGAAGCGATTTACAGTAAATGAAAGGTGATAGAGACCAATTTTCGGGGGTTCAGAGAGTCCATTTTAGAGAACTGGACCTAAGGTTGAACTCAAGATCACTACAGGCTTGTACCTAGCACCAATTTTTAGGTTACCCACTCCCAACAAGACCTGTGTCTAGCACCAGTCTCCAGGTTATTCTCCCAAAAATCTGCAACTCCAGGCTACAAGGCTACCCCTGGCACTTGACTTTCTAACAACCACCAATCAAGAGGAAAGTTTATGGTTTGGCTCCCAGTACCAGCCAATTATGTTAAAGGTCACAGTAGCCCTCCACCTCCAGTTAGATGCTTGCCATTTTTTATAAGACCTTGTCCCGATGAGAGGTCAGGCTTCTCCACTGAAACTGTCCTATGGTAGTGAGTTAAGCCCAAGCTCGAGCTTGTTGAGTAAAGACTGTAGTGTGATTGCATTGGATTGGCTCCTGATTGGTCTTTTGGGGTTCACAAATGCTTCTTGGTCACCAACAATTGGTCACTACACAGGGAATAGAGACCACAGAGTGGTCAGCCCTAAATGAGAGAGCAACATCACTCTGTTTTCCACAAGGTTCATGGATAATTGTGGAAGAGGGGTCAGAATGATTGTAAGAGCCAGAGATGGGGAGTAGGGGGTGACTATAATGAAATTGTTTTCTGCACACAACATAATAGTTACACAAATGAAATCACAGTGGTGGTGACATTATATACAAAAATCTGTAAAAATTCAAGCCAGAAAAAAATCCCAGCATAAAGCGCGGGGTGGGGGTGGGGCACAAAGTCCCACCCTGATCTGGGAGGCTATTGGTAATTGATTGGCAGTTTATGGGAAAGGGAGAATAAGTTTCCTTTAAAGGTATGTGCCCTAGCAGGTCAATCAAACTGCACAACAGGTTCTACACGAATGATTATCTGAGCAGCACAAATTGTACCTGATTTGGGGACAAGAAAAGGACACAAAGTTATTTTCCAAGCTCGTTTCTACACTAGAAATTCATTTCTTTTCATGTAATTTTTATCCTGGTTATTTCTACCACAAAACTGGAAAGGTAAGGTCATCTTCAAATTTTTCTTCTGGGGCGAGGGAGAGGGAGAATCTACTCAGTTAATCAGTGATAAAATTTTATAGATCTCATCAACGATGTGCCTCAAATCAGTTTCCTATGCTCACTCAGAATTATAGTCTTGGAAAGAAACTCTGCTTGTTGTTCTGCACGCAGGCTCTTCTTCCCGTACTAATGGCTGCCTAGATGAACTTCTTCTGGCTTGATTTTGCCATTTTTGTTTCAAACCATTCAACAGTTCCAATTCATCTTCAGAGTAAGTCCAAACATTAGCATTATGTAAAATGTCATTTTAAAATAGTATATGTTTTCTCAAATTTATGGTTCTAAGACATGATAGAGACATAGAAGACCTTTTTATGCGTACATGACATAAAAGCAGAAGTGAAGGAGGATGAAGTAAAAACGAAATACAAGAAAGTGCCAATGAAGAAGTGATGACCCTGTCTGATTCCCAGACTCCACAGAAAGAGAGAACAAACTACCAAGTATTTAAATGCACATGCACATAGTAATAGTAACACTAACAATGATAATAATACTGTTAAAGTAGTAAATAATCATAACGAACAATGAGTAATCTGTTTTTTTTGTTTTTCGAGACAGTGTTTCTCTGTGTAATCCTGGATATCCTGGAACTCACTCTGTAGACCAGACTGGCCTCGAACTCAGAAATCTGCCTGCCTCTGCCTCCCAAGTGCTGGGATTAAAGGCGTGTGCCACCACTGTCTGGCAAGTAATCTTTTAATATAGAAGTGAAGTCACCTCATTAGCACAGTAAATAGTAAGCACATCTATCTTATAAAAATGTAGAAGTGAAACTGTCTAAGGGAACTACAGGAACTAACAAGAGTGTATATAAGCTATCTTTTTAAATTATAATAATACATGAAAATAAAATAACATTTTAAAGATATAGCTCTTAAATTAGCATGTTAGTTCCCCAAGTATATCATAAGTAACATTAGATATCTATACTTAAGCAACTATTAAAAATTTCAGAGTATACTGTAACATATGTGGCCATTTTTGTGTCAGAATCCCTTACACATTTGTCCAAATATCTGACCCATGGTAAAAGTATGTTAACGTTCACTTCTATGATGGACCTTCCTTGATAATTCTCCCTCCAGCATGTAGGATTGGGTACCTCTTTTTCCAAGTTTTAGAATTGACATATGCATTCATAACCAGTCACATGGAATCAAGTGTTGTTGGTCTTATGGCTTTGGATGACCCTGGTGATACTGAGCACATAACAGCCATTCGTAGCCAACAGGTTTCTGAGAGTGGAAAGTTGCTCTTATAAACATTTTCTGTTGCTGCTGGCCACCAAATTCTTTATTTCAGCAGGTAGGGAGCATTAACCAGTGTGGGTGTATTTTCGTTTAAAACTAATACTTAAGAATATTGTATAGTTCGGAAACATGACACCATAAAACAATTTATTAAAAAAACAACTGAGCTCCTTTTCTGAAAAGAGATCACATAAAAACAAATTACTTTTATATAACTACTTTAAAAATGATTGTGGTTTTGCTATCAGCTTCTAAGAAGACACTTGATTTATTGTACCTAATAGCAGGTCTTTAGGAATAGGTCTCTGGTGGGGCCATTTCTGCATGACCATCCACGGTCTCATCTCATCAAACTTGGTCTTCTCAAAAAGGATTGCTTGTTCTTTCAAAACACTTCTAAGCACTTTAAGATTTTTATTTTTCTTTTCTGAGTAGCTCTTGAAGTGACTGGCCACCCTGCAGAACTTACACCAGCCTCTGCTGCAGTATGGCTCTCCTCCCAGGACCAGAATTCTTTCTTCCTGCCTTTTATATTTTACTATTTCTACTTTGACTTGCACGGTGTGCTGTTGGGATGTGGTTTTAAGCTCTCTTGTAAAGATCTATTTTTCCTTACCTACTAGAAATGGGAACTGAAAATTGATCTCCCTTCCTATTTACAGCCCATGAAGTTTTTTGCGTTCTATCATAAAAATAGTGACTCAGAAAATTACTTCTTAATCATGTCGTGCTTAGTTCAGTGGCTTCCAAATACCTTCATGTGATGAAGGCTCGCCTAGGAACTATGTGAAAATTAGGGTTCCTGAGCCTCAACTGAGCCATTCAAAGCATCTCCAGGATTGAGACTCTACATTCTATGCTTTACAGAGACAGAGGCAGTCCTGACTCCCACCTGGGATGAGAATTTGTAAATGAGAATGAAAAATATCAACCTAATGTCAGTAGTCACTATTTTCTGAACTTAAAAAAAAAATCATGAAGAGTTATCAATATAAGATGACAAATGAAAGGCACTTTGAGACTTTTAGAACTTTTACTACACACATTGGGGGCAGGCAATATCTCCATCTGAAGATCAAAGCTGCCAGACAAGGCTCATGCAGTGGTTGACTGTAGTAAACAACAAGCCAGCACATTTGTAGTACCACCAAGAAAAGTCTGTCGTATTTTAAAACTTCATATATTTTAAGACAAAGAAAGGCATGGAAGCAGCTAAGACTGCATAATTTCAAACTCCAGAAGGGGGCTACTATCCGCAGATTATCTGACCATATTGATACGTTACACTAGGAGCATTTGTCAATCCTGGGTATGAGCTAAGGTTGGGAACCTCCTTGAGGGGAAAATTAGAAACCAGTAAAGTTTTAGAGATTTGTTTTATAGGACTAGTGTGTTAGCTAGCTATTTGTCCTGGTCTCAAAAATACTATGTAAATTGAAACAGAGATAGAAGAGTACTAAAGAAAATGAGCAAAAAAGACTTAATTTGCTACAAACACTACTAAATGTATAGGCCTGGTCTTCTACAAAGAGGTTCAAAGAGGACCATTGCTAAACGTTTTTCAGGAATGGATGACATATATCAACTATCCAAAGTGTAACTAAATGATTTTAATTTAACCTAGGTTAAAAAAAAAAAAAACTTCATGTTTTTTTTTTCCTCTATCAGTTCTAATTTAAAAACTTTAAATCACTGCTTGCTCAGGGTCAGGGGTTTCTGAGTCATTGATTATTTTTCTTAGCGTGGAAAAGATGTTCTCAGCCCCTTCTACTTGAGAAGCTGACCCTAGACAGGAAGCTTCTATCCTAACTGCCCGATTTCTTAAATTAATTTTTTAAGCAACAAGTGATGAGTTTTCCTGTGGCATTTTTATGTCATTATGCTTTGTTCAAGTTCACCATCCTTTCCAATTCCTACTGCCTTCATCCTGCTGCTCTAATACCTCTTCCCAGAGTCAAATACCAAATTTAAGGTCGGGGAACCACAAGGATACATACACAGACAAACATACACAGATGCATCACACAGACAGATAGATATAACAGAGTCAGGGGAGAGAGAGGAGGAAGAGGAGGAAGAGGAGGGGGAGAGAGAGAAGGGAGGGAGAGAGAGAGGGGAAGGAAGAGAGAGGGGAGGGGAACAAGAGAGAGAAAGAGAGAGAGAGAAAGAGATTTGATGTCTTTAAAAATCCACTTATATTATGTGAATATGTTTATGTTTTAAACCTAGGTGAGGGATAAGAGGCTGATGCACAGCAGTTGATTATGGTTTGCCTCCTGCACTAGTAGGAGCATGGTTTTGCCAGCTGCAAGAATTTACACTTAGAATTCTGAGTATTTCAGCAGAGGTATAAATGTGAGAGCCCCAAGAAAGGTTGGGAGGCACCAGCAAGAAGGTTGCTGCTCCTACTTGCTGCTATTGCAGTTTGTCAAGAATTTGTGAGCAAAGAGACAAGAAGATGTTTGAAGGTTGGACTTGTCCCAAGGAACTTAATGTTCATAATCTACAGGAAGTATTCTAAAGAGGTCTACACCCTCTTTCTTTTTCCAACTTTCTCTCCTGGCTTGTGTTGGGGGGTTGGTAGGGATTAGGATAGAACAAGGATTGGAAGGGATTAGGTTGGAACAAGGTTTGGAAGGTAGAGGTATAAGAATCCAATAAAATAGCTTTAAAAAAGTCTTCAAACACACACACACACACACACACACACACACACACACACACACACACACACCTCTATGTAAATTAAGACACTTCTGCAAACCTCAGGCAGTGAGGGAAATTAAAATTAATGAAGTAAAAGATCTTAAAAGACTCATTACATCAAAAGAATAGTAATCAAAAGTGATAGCCTGACTTTCTGGAATAATTTAAAACAATACTCACCAATATATTCATATATATTCATATATATTATACATATATTAATTATATTAGTTAATTCTTGAGAATTTCATATATAAGTATGCTATTTACATTATTTTCCCTTTTCTTCTTCCAACTATTCAAATGTTCTTTGTTAAATACATGACCTCTTAATTTTTATTCTTATATCTGTATAATACATATGCATACTGACACACATGTGTGTGTGCATGCATATGTGTGTGTATGCACATGGATGTGTGTGTGTGTATGTGTGTGTGTGTGTGTGTGTGTGTGTGTGTGTGAGTTTATATGTGTTTAGGGCTTACTAATTAGGACTGAATAATCTATCAGGGGACTCATTCCTGAAGCATACTGATTCTCCATTTCTCATTAATTGCCTAGAGATTTTCTCTCTCCATATTGGCATAATGCTTTCAATTTTTCAAACCCTCTTTAGTTAAGCATGTTTACTAGACTTTATGGGTCAAGCTTCCCTGTAATACATAGAATACACTGTCTTGAAGTAGAAGCATTGGTCTGATAGCTCTTACAGTTTTCCGTCTGCCTGATCTGTGATGTTCTCTGAGCCTTTCGTGCAGGGGTTGTGTTGTAGATGTATTCATTGGTGTTGGATACCCACATGGTCAGTTGTATTCTCCAATTTGACCAATTGTGGATTTCTTTCATGGTCTTCACCTGATACAATAAGAAGCTTCTTTGATGAGAGGATGAAATAATAATTACCTGTGGATACAATGCTATGTATTTAGAATGCAGTAAGAAATTATACTGGCATAGGGGAGTGGCAGTGGTAAGTTCTCCTCTAGGCTCCATAACCTCATCATTCATGGGCAGTGGGATAAGTCTACATGCCAGACAAGACATTGTGTAGGCTCTCAGCTCAATTAGATAGCTGTTGGTTGCCCTTAAGATGTAAGTGCCACTATTGCATCTTTGAAAATATCTCACCATCTGGCCATTGTGGTTCATAGGTATTACAACTCAGTAGAACAATTGCTAGCTTTTCTCCCTTGGCAGCTGGCATAGCTGTTTCCAGGACTAAGAGGGCTAGTCTTCTCTGTCAATTCCAGTTCAGTTCCTCCAAGGCCTGAGGCCTAAGTACCTTTAGCACTATGGTGCCTTTAGCACTAGGATTTTAGCTACAATTTCTGACAGGAAACAAAGGGCCATGACAATAGCATATATTGTATTGGGAGACAATTAGAGTCCCCTGACCAACAACTGTAAAAGGTTCTCCATGCAGAAGTGGAATTTTTGTTAGATAATAAATAGAATACTTTCATTCAAACCCACTAACTGGACTTAGTGTGTCGTAAATAAAGAAATAAATGACATGAAGTTGGAATGAGGGGATATTTGAGGAATGTAGAGGAATTGGAAGGTAGAAATAAGAATTGAGCAAAATCATATTTCATATATATACACATACATATGTATATGTACATACATGTACACATGTATGTTAAAATTGAACAAAAACCAATATGGTTCCCTATAACTCTTTCAACCACTCTTAGAGTAATTCATTCTTCCTCCATTCCTCTTTCTCTTTGGTGCCATGATATTTAAAATCTACAATATAAAATATTACTATAGAGTATGATCCTATTATTGAAAACACCCAACACTGTAGCTGCAGCAGAGTGAGAAATCAATATTAAACAGAGCAGAAGCTTCCTCATTGATGATTAACTTTTATAGTGCCAGAAGGTGTCTTGCATGTTGCTGGAAGAGAAGAGATCAATTGTTTTACCCAGTGATGGGCCCTGCATTTTGCAATACCCATCTACCAAGCAAGGTGTGTCCCTTTGTACAATAGTGGCACAGCTCTTGTGGGGCAACAGCTTTCTAATTGGGTTTGAAGCCTACTTCATAGGAGGTAATTTCAGCTTACCACTGTAATCTTGGTCAAAACCTTGTGATTGAGAAGGTCATAGGTACTAGAGTAAAACCTGCAAAATATTGTGTGTTTTTTCTTTTTTACTCTGTAATCTATTAGTCATTTTGTCTTTATTTATTTATTTATTTATTTATTTATTTATTTATTGATTTTTTACACTCCAGATTCTATTTCTCTCCCACAATCTACCCTCTGACTGTTCCACAATCCCATACTTCCTCCCCACCCCATGTTTCCACGAGGATGTCCCCACCACCCACCATCCACCAACCACCCAACCAGACCTCTAAGTGCGATTTGGCTTTCAGATTCCCTTCTAAATATTATACCCATAGGTCTGTGTCAACCTTGATAAAAGAAGGTTCTGGGTAACTTTTGTCTCTGTTTGTTTGTTTGTTTTTGTTTTGCAGTAGGGAATCAAAGCACAGATACCTAGCTGGTCAAAGTGCTAAGAATAATACTGAGTCCACAAGCTTAATAAGATATCATTATTAATTCCATTACCACCAAGGCTCAGAAAACATCACAGAAGAGGAAGCAGGAAAAAAAGCTAAAGCCAGAGAACAGGGAGGAATATTGTGGTGTGCTGTCTTCTTGACATGACATGGCTATCCCATTCACCAACACCTGTAGTTACCTGTAGAATACATGTACACTATCAGGCCAGCATCCATAGAGTAGATGATCTTTAGAGCTCACTCATTACTGAGGAGCTATTGACAATTGATAGTTGCTAAGGGAGAGAGAGACATTATAGTTCAGGATCTAGCCACCATCTTATATTCCTGAGTATGGGTAAATTAGGTCTTGAGTAAATATTATTAATATTTTTGCTTTGCAAATACACATTTGTTGGAAAGTTATGAATATCCTCTCGGCCTTTTGACTGCAACTTACACTGTGAATGTTGGCTACATCCTTGCTATGCTTGTGAAAAGATTTGCTCCAATGGATAGATCTACCCTTATACATGTAGGGGCAGCACTAACTGGGTTTAGTGAATTATCAAAATTAATTAATTAGTTCTAAAGAGGAGGACAAATTGGGGTAATATGGAAAGAATCAGAAGGAGGAAATAAGGGTAGATATGACCATATTTCAATGTATATGTGTGTGAAATTCTCAGAAAGTAAGAGACATTTTAAAATGCTACTAGAATAGGATATAGAAGCATTTTGTCTTTTTAAAATCTCGGTAAAAAAATATTTTCAGACAAAGTATTTGCTTAAGAGCAAGCCTGACACAAATGAAAAAGAATACAGGGAACTTTACAAGTGTACAATAACTGATCCAAGCTGTTAAAGCTACCATACAAGAAGAAATACAGAATAAGGGGACTCATAAATGCAAAGAAACATTGCTCTTACAAAACAATAGTTTAATGTTTAATGGGGTTTAAAATGAAAGTAGAATTAAATATATTAGCGTAAAATGTGTTGGAAGAAAGATGTTAAAAGAAATTTAAAATAGCATTGAGAATTTGAAAAAAAAAATCCATGGTTCATATTAGGCTGTAATCAGTCAGAGATGTACAAAATCTCTGGGAGATTGATAGAAAGATGTGTAGTTGATGAGAAAACAAAAATCACAAAATATTTGGGTTCATTAAAATAAACAAAGAGGCCTGGGGACATTACTCACTGAGTAAGAAGAAAATGATACATAGAAATATATAGGCTATGGAGATAGCTCAGTTGGTACATTGTCTGTGGTGCAAATTTGAAGACATGTCTTTGTTTTCCCAACAACCACATCGAAAGCAGGATAGGCAGTATGCTTCTGTAACCATAGAGTTGGATGTATGGCAAAGATGGACAGCTAGAGTTTATTGGCTAACCAGCCTACCCTCACTTATGTGTTTCTGGTTCAGTGAGCAGCACTAACTCCAAAAATATAAGGTAAAAAAAATTGCCTAAGAAAGGTATGCTTTCTGAAATGTGTCAGATGTATATCCAAAGCAGCAGCATTCATAAAGGATAAAATGTGGAAACAGCCGGAGGGTACAACATACAATTATCACTGATTTGAAACAGAGAGAAAAAATATCAAGGTAAATATCTGAGTGATGCCATCATCATACCGAACTGTCACTCTGCTTTCACCAATGACATTTTCTTCAAGTATACATAAAATTATGGAACATTATGAAAACAAAGTTATAAGTAGTAACATACTTGAAAATGCTACTGTTCCTTACTGTATATATTCTAGTTGCTAAAATACAGCCTCAGAAATCTTATTTCATGGGAATTAAGGAACATGTTGCTATTTTCAAAATTACCAAAAGAAAAACTGGAACAAAAATTAGAAAATTTGTTGACAAGAAGAAGTCAACATTCACAACTTGAATTGCAATCAAAAGGCTGAGAGGAGGTTGCCCATAGCTTTCCAATGGATTTTTTTTTTTTTTACAAGACTAACAATTGAATGAGTTTTGCTGAAGAGAAAAAGGAAAGCAATCAGCAGAGGAAAAGCTGATGAGAGACAAAGGTATGTCAAAGCAAGGCCTCAAAGCACAAATGAGTTCTTTCAAATAAATCAAAGTGGATAAAATTCTAAAAGCAGCAAATCAAGACCATTTAGGGGCACAATTATGAGTCTGGAGAAGCGGTCACTACTTCAGTGACTCGCTTCAGCAGTGGACACAACATCATGACAGAAAATCAGTAAAGAAACTTGAGCAACACTGTAGACCACAGGGACCAGCATGTCTAGTCGTTTTTTTTTTCTCTTTAAGTAAATAAAACTGATGAACCATTACATAAGTTAAGAAAACAGAGAAAGCAAAAGTAAGCAAAAAATAAAGAGGGAGACTTTTCCTTAATAAAATACTAGGAAATTTAATTCACTAGCACATTAGAATTGCAGGTTCTGACCTGGAGGATTTTTTTCCAGGGAGTTTTGGATTATTCAGAATGTGCAAATCCATCAGTGTGATGTACCATGACAACAAGAAATCAGGAACCTCATGATCATTACAATGGATGCCTTCACAGGGTGTGTGAACAAGGTCAGCATCCTTTCATGGAAAAAGACTCAACAGATCACATGTACAAGGAACTTATCTCATTACATTAAAGACTGTGTATGGAAAACATTACATTAATACCACCATAAATGGGAGAACTTGGACATCTTTTCCTCTAGTGTGAGGCACAAAACAATACCCACTCCCACCTCTTAACAATAACACTCTTAAGTCCTAGCCAGGGCATTGGACAACAAACTGAGAAAAAGGCATCCTTTAGTGGCCAGAGAAAAGGCTTGGTACTTAAGAGAACTCGATGCTCTTTCAGGGGACCCCAACTAAGTTTAAAACACCAACGTCAGAAAGCTCAAAATAGTCAGGAAATCCATGTCCAGGATTTTCATGACTTTCACGAGCATTAGCACACATATGTAGCTATACAGATGTAGATATACATATACACATGCAATACACATGTACATACACATTCACACACACACACACACACACACACACACACACACACACAATCCAGCATAACAAAAATAAATCTATTTTAAAAGAAAAGATGTAAAGTTACCTCTATTTACATATAACATGATGATACACATGAAAATCACAAAGGATTAATACAAATTTAGTAATAGAATAGACATCTCAGCTGAAGTGGGTAGGGATCTGGATGAGGGGTGAGGATGGGAACAGGAGGTATCAGATGAGGGAAAGATGGAAGAAAGTACTTAGAGAGAAAACTGGAACCCTCAAATTTGGGAACATCTCTTGGATGAGCTAGAAATTTAGTGCAACGGAAACTCTCAGTAATATATAAGAGTGACTTTAGCTAAGACACCTAGCAATGGGGGATATGGAGCCTGCCCCAGCCATTTCCTATAACCAGGCAAGATTTCAGTAGAGGGACTGGGACACCAACCTAGCCATAAAACCTTCTACCTACAATTTGTTTGGTCTGCAAGTTATGCTGGAGTAAAAGTGACACAGAAATTTTGAGAGTGGCTAACCAAGACTAGTCCAACTTGAAACCCATGTCATGAGCAGGAGTTCACCCCTGACACTGCTTAGAGGGCCAGGAACCAGAGGTTGGCTAGCCCAGAGACTAGGATAGAACCAAACATGACTAGGAAGAAACAGTCAATGAAGTGACTCCTAATAGTTCTCTGCTATACTCATAGATGGGTGACTAGTCCAATTGTCATCAGAGAGGCTTCACCCAGCCACTCGTAGAAACAGATGCAAAGACAGACTTTAGGTGGAGCTTGAGGAATCCTGCAGAAGAGCTAGTGAAAGGATTTTAGGATACAGAGGACACCATAAGAAAATCTAAAAAATCAACTAACCTGAGCTTATAGGGGCTCACAGAGACTGAACTTCAAACCAGGGAGTCCGCATGAGACTGGCTTAGGCCCTTCACTTATATGTTACAATTGTGTAGCTTTGATTTTTTAAACTCCTAACAGTGGGAGCAGGACCTGTCTCTGACACTTTTGCCTGCTTTTGAGACCCTTTCCTCTTTCTGGATTTTCACGTCAGCCTTCATAGAAGTGGAGGTACCTAGACTTACTACAAATTGATATGCCATGGCTGGTTGATAGCCATGGGAGTCTTGCCTTTCTATTTTCTCTACAATTTATAAACCATGCTCTGCCAGCCAGCATCTGGCATGTAGCCCGTGTGGCTACCACTAAATGAAGCTCATCAAAACCAGTATAGAATAGTGTTCAGGCTAGATCTCAGAACATGTACTGTATAGTGTTACTTGCATGTGTTGACATTTTTGGTAGTAGAAAACCAATTCTTGTGTTTGTCCCTGGTGAATACTTAATATTTTGCTCTTTCTTAGTATTCATTAGTTGCCTATAGTTCTTTATCTGAGCTTGAGACCTCATGGGCTTTCCCTTTCCACATTAGCATGCCTATTAATGTCATTCTTTGGCCGGGCGGTGGTGGTGCACACATTTAATCCCAGCACTTGGGAGGCAGAGGCAGGTGGATTTCTGAGTTCAAGGCTAGCCTGGTCTACAGAGTGAGTTCCAGGACAGCCAGGACTACACAGAGAAACCCTGTCTTGAAAAACAAACAAACAAAAAATGTCATTCTTTTAGGTAACCATGTTGGTGAAACATCATGGGTGTGGCTTCTGACGTTTCTAGTAGACCATCTCACAGCAGAATTCCCATTACTCGGACTCTTACAATCTTTCCATTTCCAACTCTTCAACTAAGCTCTACAATTCTTCATTTATGTTTTTGGAATATATATGTATGTACACGAACACATTCACATACATATCATATATGTGGTGGTTTGAATATGTTTGACCCCAATAGACTCATATGTTTGAATGCTTGGCCCATAGGGAGTGGCACTACTGATAGGTGTGACCTTGTTGGAGTATGGATGGCCTTGTTGGGGAGAACTGTGTCACTTTCTAGGCAGGCTTTGAGGTCTTCTATGCTCAAGTTCCAGTCAGTGTGAAACATAGTCGCCTCCTCAAAGCCTATGGATCAAGATGAAGAACTCTGGGCACGTCCAGCACCATGCCTACCTGAATGCTGCCAGGCTTCCCACTATGATGATAATGGACTAAACCTCTGAAACTGTCAAACAACCCTTGTTAAATGTTTGCCTTTATAAGAGTTGCTGTGGCCATGGTGTATATTCATAACAATAAAACCCTCACTAAGACAATATATATGTTAAAACAAAGGAAAAAAGAACTTGAGAGAGAGCAAAGGGATATGTGAACCGATTCGGAGGGAAGGAAGGGAGAGGAAATGTTATAATTATATTTTAATCTCAAAAGATATTTAAAAACTGACTGAAGAAATGGTGGTTTAGAATGAGACCTCTCTCTTGTATAAAAAGTTAGTTAAATACTTTAATGTCAAGTCTGAAATTACTACAGGAAATCAAGGGAATGTCAAGTTAGGCACAGCTGATGTTTTTCTGAAAAGGACTCTAAGAGTTCAGGAAATATTAGAAAATGCATTGACAAATGATTTCCATCAAACTAAAAATATCTGAATAAAAAAGGAACCAATGGGGTAAAGAAATGGCTTACAGAAAAGGAGGCAAACTTTGCTAACAATTTTCCCAAGAGAGGATGAGTATACAGACTATTTAAGACATGAATAGAGCAATTTAAAACTCTTTAAGACCAATGGAGAAATAATCCAATCTATAATGTACAAATACACTACACATACTTTTTTCAAAAGAAGTATAAATACCCACAAATATAAAATTCATTCAATATCTTTAACTATCAGGGGAAAACACAAAGCATAACTACACTGAGATCCCACTTCACTCCAGTCACAATGACATACAGTGATTTTGACCAACATGTAAGAGGAAGAGAATCTGTTTACTGTTAGTGAATGTGTTAACTTAGTGTAATCATTATGGAAAGAAGTGTAGACTTCCTGTAAAAAATAAAAATGGAACCACCAGATATCCACCTGTACTATCCTTGGGGACACATCCCAAAGAATCCAAATCAGGATACACTACAGTTACAAGCTCACACATGAACAGTTTAGCACTATTAATGATAAACAAATTATAAAAAGCATTTAAATCAGATTCTTCTGCTTCCACCTCAAAGTCCTGGGATTACAGATGTTTTCTTAGAGGCCTTAATTAAGAACAAACCATATAAGTAGATTATAGCAAGCTTGCTTCCTCCAGATTAATTTTCCCATAGTCCAATGTTGCAATCATAGCAATATCATATGTGATTAAGTGTATGTTGAACTGACACATAGAAATACATTTTGATTTTTTAAATTTCAAACTTTATGTTTCTTGACATTATTAATAAATGTATATGCTAGTGTCATCCTGAATCCAGTAATTCTGTCTACTTTAAAACACTAAAGAAAGGGTGAGTGAATAAATAAAGTTGTTACAACTTCTGAAGGCAACGTGAAGTATATGAATCAAACCCAATGGATGGATACTAGTCCACATAGTCTAGCCACACCACCTAGAAGGAGATGATAACCCTCATAAACTATTTATTGACCAATAGGAAACAGGAAACAAAAAGAGACATATGAAATAATTATGCCTTCCCACATTTCCATAAATTTCTGGAAGAAACTGTTTCCTGAAGAGTAAGTTTCAGGGAGAGACCAGACAAGTAGTCAGTAGACACAATTTGCTACCTCCTCAAGACTAGTCATGAAGCAGTACCAGTTTGGAATTACATCACACTTAACCTCCTGCCTACTTCCATCTCATGCCTAAGTGCTAGGATTGTATGTCAGGTCCAGTTTATATGCCCAAATGATCATCTTAGTCAAGAGAAAGAGAAATTCTACTAGTGCAAGTCCCATAGAGAAAGAGTCCGTGAAAGATAAAGATCAGAATGAATTTCCAGAGGATGGTACATGCTCTAATCACAGAGAAACTTCTAGTAATGCTGTAGGTGTTGAAATGAAATGATCAGGTGAATCAAAAAGGAAAGCTGTGCCCGGAAGAAAAAAGAGTGCCCAGTGCTCAGAAGGGTCAGCATGTTTGCTCCATGACACAGGGGATAAAAAGGATATAAACACCCAAGTTAGGAGAACAGATCAAATCACAGGATGGATTAGGGAAGCAGAAACTCCTCAAAGATGATTCAAAGCAAAACAGTATTCTAAGTTGAGATATACTTCCATCACACAGCTATACACTAAGGTTATACCAAATGCTCGACACTAAGGACTCTGAAGGCGTTTTCCTCTGTTGTGGAGTGAAATTTTTGTAGTCAAAAAAGAAAAAAAAAAAGAGAGATGAGTGTGCTTAATGGTTCCAGGATTAAGGAATAGAGCTCTGCAGTTTGAAACATATTCTAGGCCTCTGTAAAGACCACAACCTTGGCTATGCTGTCTCTGTTCTTCATGGCTACATGAGATTACAGCTAATATACACCACATATATGAAGTAGGCACTTAGAAGCCATTTCCCCCAAACTGCAGTAGATATTATATCAACGGTCTAGGTATGGGGGTATGAAATGGGTTGTCTATTAACTGACAACTGGTTTCAAGTACTGAGATATAAAGTACTGGAAATCTATTCCACTCGCAGCTAATGCCTCATTTCCTTTTACAAAACAGGCCACATTGAATTCAACGGGCTAGATCCTGTCTCTGTCTTATTCTCAATCCTGTCTAACATATCTTTACAGTCAGTACAACTCAGTAATTTACACTTGTTTCTTTCATAGTTGAGAGAATAATATTTTTCACATTAAATGCACCTCCCTTGTCCCCATCCCATTCACATGTTTCAGATTTATAAGGCCTCTTATCGAGCCTCTATAATTGTCTACACAATCCAAAACTTCCCTGTGGGAGTCTCCTTCCTAGGATATTTAAGGTCATGTTGAATTCTTCCTTGTTCTTCAGAATCTAGAACTTGTCCAAATTTATAGGAGGTCAGCAAGATGGTGCACACCATATCATATCCAGTTCTGTATCTTTAACCTTTTAAGTGATTAGCCATAGTAACTGATTGAGCTGAAATTACAAATATTCCACAGTTTGATCCCTGTAGCTGTCAAAACGAATTATACATTAAGGTTTATATATTTTGATTGTCTGGCTTTGATATATAATAATAATTACAATAAAAAATAACAGGAATATACACTATGCTGTTCCACTTCAGTAAATATTCTTTCTCTATGAATTTCTTATATGGTAGGATACTTTCTTCTCTGCATCAGATAGTTGATGTGAGATATTGATCCCAGTACTAGTCTGGTTTAAACATATGTGTATTGTTTGGATCTTCTCTGCTTCACTTATATTGTAAAGAACAAAGAAGCTGAGAGAGGCTGGGGGAAGGTTAAAGGGCAGGAAGAAGATATTATTCAGATTCTTTCTTTTCCCTTTCCTATTAAGGCAGCATTTTCAGAAGTGACTGTATTATTTACCAGTGCAACTTCCAGGGAGAGATAGCCTCTCTACCATGACTTTAAACTGAGACTACCTGATTCCTGCCTCTGGTGCTGACATCTTTCTTTATTCATCTTGATTTGTTCCAAATGGACTTGATTACACTCTTTGCATATCTGTCATCTTAGTTATGGTTAGAATGTACACTATCCTATACTGGCTCATGTGTATAAATATTTGGGTCCCACCTGGTGTGTTCTTCAGAGAAGTTGTGGAATCTATTGGACATGGGCATGGATGTCTGATGTAGGCTTCAAAAGGTGGGCCATGGAAACCGTATTGCTCTGTTTCTAGTCTAAGTGCTCTGATCCACGATCACTCGGGATATGAGGACCAATGTAATCAATTCCAACCACTACATCCAGAGATGTATCAGACACCATGTCTTCCTATTAGGATATACCGCATGTCCTAAACTGTGATCCAAATAAATCTTTTCTCCCTAAATTGTTTCTGTCAGATATTCCATCACAACAGTGGGAATAGTAAATGTACTCCATACAACCATATGTCTGCATTTTAATCTCTCTGTTCTAAATATTTTAAATACCCTTTGTCCAATAGATCCCAACTCATGTAGCACACCAGGCTAAAATTACATATCTTTTACTCAAACAAGCATGAGTTGACCATTTCATTAGTATCATAAAGAATGAGAAGCCAAGCTTTTTATTCAATTCAATTAACAGCTTGTGCCTCAGAAATTACTGTCCATTAAATTCACCATTGAGGCTCTGCTTGGTATGACTAGCATGTCCTTGTAAATCTGTCACATTTGCTACAAGATAAAAACACAAACCAACAACCCTCTTTCAATGAACATAAAGGCTGAGTCTTAAGGAGGCATCATATTCATAGACTCCTGTGGATGAGTGGATATGGGAAGAGGCTGTGCACTTGAGCGGCACTCTCAGCTCAGAAAGGCTGCCAGTGTTTAATCCAAAATATTTTGAAGGGGGATGCTTGGTGAGAAAATTTGCTTGGCATGCACAGGGTCCCGTATTTGATCTTCAGTGCTGCCAAAGTAACAATAAAACAAAGTATTTGCCAAAATATTCTGAGAATCCCCATTCAAATATCATATTTTATAAATCCACAAATGGAGAACTGGAAAGATGAGGCTTTTCTGCAGCCAACTGTAGGTTCAAAATACCATGGCTCTTGGCTCTCAAAACCATACTCCCCTAAAACTGACAGTTCAAATCAGCTCCTGTGGTTTGCTTAATAATTATTCTCATTCTTATTCTGAGAAAGAATTAAAAAGCTGTGATCATTCATTTCAGATTTTTATTTAATAATAAAAACACCTATGAGTCATGTGATTCATAAACCTCATAGATCATTGAAAAATGCTCTTAGTCACAGTCAACATATGCTGTGGGCAAGTAATTTTTAAATCATGATTCCTTCTGTACCTCTTGTGACATAATCTGGACTTAATTTAAGCAGGTATGATCATTGACTTCTATAATTTATTCAGTCACTTAACAAATATACCTTGAGAATCCTCAGTGATGTTAACAGTTTGGGTTTGGATGGTAGAGCAATGAAAAAGAAAGCTATTCCCAGTCTCCTGAAGATTCAAAACCATACAGAGAGATCATTCATAAATAAGACATAAATAACCGAGAAAAAATAGCCTGCAATAATTACTGTAATGGAACCAGCGGAATGCTGTCGTGAATGTTAACGTGAAAGAAGGCTGTGTGTAATCATGTGTAATTTGTACAACACAACTCCAGGAAGAGTCACAAGTGTTATGAATGCTGCAGAATTACTGCAAAACTCAATTTCTGGCAGATGACAGTAAAATATCTTTTTCAAGCAACCTTTTACTATGGTTATTTTTCTGAAAGATGGAAGAGCAGAGTCTTGAGGAGGGGGTTTTGTTTTTGTTTGTTTGTTTGTTTTGTTTGTTTGTTTTGTTAGTTAGTTTGTTTTTTTGCAATTTGACCAAATGCACCATGGGATCTGTGTAACAGAAGGAAACTTTTTAGAAGCCTGTTAGGTGAGACCACTTGCATGAAGTAACATGTCAGTGGATCAGGTGGTCATTTGGAGAACAGAATAAAAGAATAAAAGCACCACCCTGTCTTTTCTTCTGTTCTGTTGTATGACATTATGTTCTGATGACATGCCATGAGTCTCTTTATAAAGGAATATGACTTCCATCAGCACCTTTTTCTTCCTTCAGATGAATCACTCTTTCCTCTCTAGCACACAGTTATGGGGCTCCCATCAAGGTTAGGAATGTAATCTTGGGTTGTGGTAATTTAACTAACTAGCCTCATTAACAAGAATGTCTGAGCATCTTGTAATTTGACCTAAGTGGGTTTCTAAGAGAACCACCACTCAGTGTATTCATTCCTTCCATTTTCCTTTTTCCTGTGTACCAGGTACTCTACATTTAACTATCAAATAGAATTAACACACCTTATTCTTAATGCCATTATGAAAATAGTAACTAATAACATTTTCAAATATTGATGAAAATGTCAAGGACTATGTGAAGAGATTTTATAATCCTAAATGCTAACATTTTAAATGAATATAGACTGGGTATTTTACTCAGTTTATAGAGGAATCAGGCTTGGCACACTATTCTGTGTACTTGACACAGATAGAGTCATTTGAAAGAAGGAACCTCAATTGAGAAAATGTGTCCATTAGATTGCAAGTCTGTATGACAATCTAATGCCAGTGTTTAATCCAAAATATTTTGAAGGGGGATGCTTGGTGAGAGAATTTGCTTGGCATGCACAGAGTTCTGTATTTGATCTTCAGTGCTGCCAAAGTAACAATAAAACAAAATATTTGCCAAAATATTCTGAGAATACCCATTCTTAATCCTTTACTGGCAGGGTCTAGTCTACTGTGAAAAGTGCCACCCTAGGTCCTGAATTGTATAAGAAACAAAGAATAATCCACGAGGAATAGTCCAGTAAGCAACATTCCTCCACAGTCTCTACTTCAGTTCCTATTTTTTAGGTTACTCCCTTGAGTTCCTGTCTTGGCTTCTATCAGTGAACTCTAACTATAAGCTAAATAAACCATTTCTTCCCCACGTGGGTGATGGTGGGGTGATGATAGAATTTGGTACTCAAAGATTCCCACTCTCCCAGGCTCCCTTAATAATAGTAAGAAAAATATTCCAACCTTTTCTGCTTCTCTATACATACTTGCATAGGTTACTCACCTTCTTAATTGTAGAAATTCCCATTGTTTCCTTATTTCTTAGGATGAAACATCTTTCACAATCTCCTCAGGGAGTCTAAGCACAAGGAAAGGGATACTCAGTTTATGCCTAAAAGGATTTTTTCGTGCATCTAGTGCTGCACTCTCTATAGAACTCTCAATTAGTTCTTTAACTATCTGAAGCATAGGAGAACATCAATTAGCCAGAGAGAAATTTGCCCTTCTCATATATTGCAAGAAAATTGCTAGAATATGTAAAATATTGTGTGGCTGATAATTACTGAAATTTGCAACCCTCAAGTAAAAGAAAAACCTACATCGTGGTATTAATTTGATAAAAAGACAATTCCAAGCCAAGAGAGTCTTTAGACAAGTCATTTTATTAAGCATCATAAACTGCTGTGTTATAGGCACAGCGGAACCAATAAAGCATTAATATAGCATCATGCAATAGCCAAGAGCAGAATCACAACCAGGTTTGATCAAGAACAGGTGTGAGCACAAAGCAAAAAGCAAATTGTTCAATTAATGGGAACACAGTTAAACACTCTTGTCTATCAGTAGGTAATAAATCATTGTATCCCAGTGGGAAAAGCTATCATAATTTCATAAAACAAAACAAAACAAAATAAGCTGAGCAATTGCACATCACCCTGTAGTAAATCTTTTGTCAGCCTCATCTTGGCACCTCTGTCCCCAAGTTAATCATTATGCTGTGTGTCCAGCTTCAAACAATGTCTAGTAAGGAATATTTCAATGAACAGATCAACATGTCAGACTGTCTAGCACTAGGAAGTCAGTGGCTCATGCTGACTGGTGTAATGGGGCAAGCACAGGAAATTACAGAGAAACTGGATAGATGCTCAAGGGAAGCCAAAGAAAATTAATAGTCACTCCAAAAAAATATGCAACTAGACACTCCATCTTTGAAATTAACGCTGAGATTTATTTTCCCAGACAAATGTGTTTGCAGAGTCTCTATGGCTGAAACTTCCTCTCCATCTCAACTAAATTCTAAAACCAGCAAGCACAGCAAAATCAAACTTGAAAATCTAGAATGTAAAATATAAAAACTGGGCATGATCTCTGTGCCCATAATCAAGGAACTCCTGAGTCGCTGATAGGACAAGAGCAAAGTATCTGAGGCCAACCTAGGCTTTATGGTGAGTGCCAGAGCAGGCTGGTCTAGAAATATGTGTATAGTAGATATTATGTATATATGCACATACACACACACACACACACACACACACACACACACACACACACACATACACACACACACAAATCTGTGTGTGCATAATTTAAAACTGTTGAAGTGTAGCTGAGATGACATGCGAATGAGTTCCTTTTTCTCTTGATTTGTAGAATCCACTCAGGTTTCCATTTTGACAACTGTAACCTTAATATATTAGCCTAAATGTTTCCCAGACCCCAGGACTCATCTGTACCTAACTTGAGGGACATATATGAATATTCATTGAAATAATAACTCACTAATTCAACAGTCAGGTCAGCCTTAGTCCTGACTCTTTTGATGTTGCTATATGAGTCAACGTCTCCCTGTAAAACCCAGGGTGTCCTGTCCAACATACGATCATCCTGCCTCAGTCTTCCAAGGGCTGTATTCTAAGCAGATGACCATTCCCAGCTTGTCGCTCATTCTTGTTTTCTTTATTCCTTATTAACAAGTCCGGTATCTAACTCTCTCTGAACTGCTCAGTTGTAATCATTGAGCTAACACCATGAACTCTGCAATAACTATGCTTTTATTTCTGTCTCTGAGCCTTAATTTCTTCAATATTCATCTTAAATGTCTACCTATGCCACCAAATTCTTTAAAGGTACCCTTTTATGTCAGAAGTATGTAAGCCATTTGTTTCTTCTCTGGTCAAATGTCAGGGATAATAGAGAAGGGTGTTGTTTCTTCTTATCTCTCTTCCCTATATGAGACTCCTCCCTGGAAACTATATGAGGTCATGACTAAAACAGAGGTACCTGGAACCTTTGCAAGTTGGCCAACTCTACTGAACCATTTATCTTCCTTGGCTCTTTGCCTCCATTCACTAAGGCCTTATTAAATCCAATAATATAATCCTCAGTGGTGTCCTCCTTTTAGGGATTCATCAATAGTATACACACAGGTATTATTTGACAACTTTCATCCTATTAAAGAGAAACCAAATCTCTCATCTCAATAAGAATGAGAGAGAGAGGAAGAGAGAGAGAGAGAGAGAGAGAGAGAGAGAGAGAGAGAGAGAGAATTTATAAAGAAGTCAAATATAAGAATCCAGAATTGGGTTACCTAAAATACCATGTTCCAGCTAGGTAATAGTGTCACAAAGTTCTTACAGCAATAGAATAATGAAAGTCATAAATTTAGACACATAAAAATATACTATTAGAAATATCAGGTTATACCTAAGTAAGAAATTCTCTGTCAGCTATCTCAATAGATAACTGGTGCTATTCTTAGCATTTGAGTTGGTAGAAGCTAAGGATCCATTTTTACTTCCCCAAAAGGATTTTACTGTCTTGTTTTCTGTTAAGTTTCTATTTATGAATCTATTTGCAAACCTCTTTCTAAAACTCATCGTTTTATGTCAATAACTTCCTTTTCTTCAAATTCATGATACAAGGACCTAGATGCCAATGGCTCTGTGGATGTTTTGTGTGACTGTGAGCATCAGGCAATTTTACTGCTTAGGTTAATCCCATTAGAGGAGAAAGGCAGAGAGTATTGGGCAACCTCAAAGATTCCTGTATCATGGTTGTACACCAGTTGGTGAGGCTGGCTGAGTTGTGAGCTAAAGTCCTTACATATTCTGATATGAGTGGGTTTTAATGGAGTACCAGGAATACAAATCACAGCTCTTTATGCTTACGCAGGAAACACTTTACCCACTGAACCATCTCGCCAGACCCTTTGGTGGTTCTTTATTTCAGTTAGAATATTTTACTTTGAGTTGTGCCATGTCCTTTGTTAAGTGAAACCGAACATTTTCACAGAGCTTTTCAAATGCTTTTCCTCAGTAGCCCAGCAATACTGAATAGTTTTTTTTTTCCTGATTAACAGCACATAAATTACAGTTAAACTGAGAAAATATGTTCCTTCTTAATGGAAACAAAAGTACCACCCAATTCCTTAGTTTTCTTCCTTGCTATAAGTGTTTGTCAGTGTTTTTCTAGCTATTACATACTACGGCCTGCGTAAGGAAAGTCTCAAATAAAAAACAACCCAGGGTAGTATATAATGTATGACACACACACAGACACACACACAGAGAGAGAGAGAGAGAGAGAGAGAGAGAGAGAGAGAGAGAGAGAGAGAAAGAGAGAGATATACACAGAAAGAGACAGAGATTCACAGACAGACTATATGCATATACCTTATATAAAATACTTGTAATTTGTACAGTGAAGGGAAGATATTCAGAAGTGCAGATCCTAATACTAGAATACTATCAAGTTGTGAGCTGGAAACTAACTAATGAGAAACATATAACATGCATCAAATCATTAGTAGTTACCTTTGAGGATTATGGATTTTACCAATTAGCAACTTCTTGAAAAACATACTGCATATTCATGGACTGGATTTTATTTATTTCATCTAACCATCAATTCTATCTCTTTCAGTGACCTTAAGAATGAGGAATCTGGGATTATTCTATGCCCAAGGGTGGCTTTATAAGATGTTTTGTACTTCTAGAAAATAAACTGATTTTTTTTATTAGAAGCAATGGGTTTGAAGTTTAGTCCCTATTCTCAATAACTGCATACTATTGTGCAAGATATTTAACCTGTCTGGGGCTTAGAATTTATATCTATTTAGATGGCATTAGCAATATTAATACTAACTGCTTTCTGTTTGATAAGGCTTTTGTGACTGAGCTTTTTAGTATTTGTTTGGTATGCCTATATATATATATGAAATTTAAATGAAAAGCAAAGAAACCAAAATAGCTAAAGCAGTTTTGAAAGAGAAATTAAAAGTTGGAACAGTCAGTCGAGTTTCAGGATTCATTATATAAGTGCCATATGATAGTTGTGTGAGATGACAAAGTTTTTTGTTGTTGTTGGTTTTGCTTTTTGCTTTTTGAGGTTTGTTGTTTGTTTGCTTGCTTGCTTGTTGTTTGTTGAGACATATTTTAACTCCATAGCTCTGAACTGGCCCAAAACTCACAATGTAGAGAAGGTTGGCCTTAAACTCACAGAGATCTGCCTGCCTCTGCCTCCAGAGTGCTAGAATTAAAGACCGTGTGTCAAATTCTAAATGGAGATTGTTTTTAGAGTAATACATTTTATGACTTTAATATAATCACAGGACTTTATCTTGGATGACTATATTTGGATAAATTTCCTCAACAAATTATTAGATACAGCCAGAATATTCAATTTTTGACTCAGAGCATACTCTGTGGGTGTGTCTATATGTGTTTCCCTCTGTGTGTATTTGTATATGTGTATGTATCTGTGTGTTTGTCTGTATGTGTGTTTGTGTGTGTGTGTTTATATATATGTGTTTGTGTGTGTGCATATGTGTATGTTTGTATATGTATGTGACTGTGTGTATGTGTGTGTGTTTGTCTATATGTGTGTGTATTTTTGTAAGCATTGTAAATAAACCAGAAATGTCAACAATTAAGGATACATTACATAATGATGCCTAAACATAATATATTCAATTTACTCCACATAGTTAAAATATCTAATCTTCTAAGCTCTCTAAACAATGCATCCTTTATTGATTTGACCCAGGGTATTGAATAGGAATTTTGTAGATACTATACTAAATATTAATATGTGGGAAGGTAGAGATGTCTAAATTATAAATGATTGCCCAAGAAGGCAGGGGCAAACCAGAAATCTGACAATGAAGACTCGCTGGTTCTCTTTATACTCAATTTCCTTAATTTAATGACAGTGTAATTCACAAAATAAATGATCAATTGTAAAATTTCAAGAAAAGGTGGCATGGGATGTACATAGATGATGGAATTGAATGATCTAGAGAAAGCACACATATGTATGGCATGCTGACACAAAGCTACCAATGATTCAGTGAAACATGAAGGGCCTTGTCGACAAATTGTGCTGAAGAATTCAAACTGAATATCTATCTCAGAGGTAACACAAAAGTAAAGATACCTTCTAAGTATCATACAGGGTTTACACTGTTATCACAGAGTCATCTGGGAGGAGAACTTCAGTTGAAAAAGTAATCTCCATCAGATTTGACCGGAGGCAAGCCTTCATGGGATTTTCTTGATTAATGATTGAGTGGAAGAACCCCGCCCACTATAGGTGGTGCTACTTCTGGGCAGATGGATTTGGGTTGTACAAAGAAGCAAGATAAACTGTCCATGGAGAGCAAGCCAGTCAGCAATGTTCCTTCATGACCTCTACATCAGTTGCTTCGCCACATTCCTATTAATAGTTCCTGCACTGACTTCTGTTCATGCAAGATGCTAGCTGTGAACTGAAGGAAGTCCTTTCTTCCTGAAGTTGCTTTTGGTTATGGTATTTATTACAGTGATAGAAGGCATACTTATACTTCTGGAAAAAACTTAAATTATTGACATGGTTGCTCAGTGGTTAAACATTTGCCTTGTTGATGTGAAGCCCTAAATCCATCTCCCATAGTACTGAAAATAATTGATTTGAAATAGATTGCAAAAAAAAAAAAGGTAAAACTATAATACTGTACAAAGAATATGTAGGAAGGTATTCTCAGTCTCTCAGCTAGACAAAATGGTCTTGACCTTCCCATTAAAAGGAGGAACCAAACAAGAAAATCGTTGTGAGGCAAATTTCTTCATTCATGGCCCTTATTTTGTGAAGAGCCATTAGGGGAGGAAACAGTAAACTGCAGAGTAGAAGAAAATACTCAGACACTGTTACTGACAAACAACCAGTACCTAGAATTCATTTTAAAATTAAAAAACAATTTGATCACGTAAATATTCCATTCAGAAAACGAGTGAAAGATACACAGATAACAAATGTAAAGATATGCTCAAAATCTTTTAGTTTTTTGAAGAATTGATGTTAAAATTAATAGCACTATACACCTTTCTGAAGCTCTGAAAAACACTTAGCAAATATATCAAGTGTTGGATCAGGTGATAAGAAACTGGGTCAGTTGTACACTGTCGCAATCAGTGCAGAACATTTGAGACCTTCTGGAAACAATTGGCAGCTTCTTTAAATATTTTGTTCTTGAGTTTAATTATCCTGCACAGCGGCTGACTTTTCTTACTTCAGCAGAGCCTCTGAATTAGAACCATAGACCAAGTAACTCAGCCACAGAACTCATTTTCTCACAGCCACAGAGACTGAAATTTCAAGATTAAAGTACCAGCCAGTTTGATTTTTTTTTTTTTTTGGCTCCTGCTATTCTTGGCATTCACGTGGCTTCCTCTGCGTTGTGCATGTCCTTATCTCAATAAACCACTGATCTTAATCATTCTTAGGACCCATTTGAACTTACTTAACACCTTACATGCAGTCAAATTCTAAGGTACTCCTGCTAAGAATTTTAGTTAAGGTTGTTTTAGGAGAATAAAATAAAGTATAACATAAAGTTGTGTCTTCTCAAAATAATCTTTCTACAATTTTCTTGATTTCTCCAAAAGGCTAATAGAATATGTCTGTGAACCGAGGGGGAAAAAGGATTGTCATTTACTTAGAAATCAACTGGTAAACTCCTGACCATTTATCTAGAAAAATTGAAATGCATCATTATACAAACTTGTGCATAAATATTGAAGGGCTCTTGAATTGTAACTATGATGATGTCCTTCACCAAATGTACAAATAAGTCCTGAGACAGTTGTACCAAAAAATACTTCCCATATATAAGAGAAACAAGTTGATAGTATAATGACCTAGATATCTCGTCACAGAATTATGCTGAGCCAAAATTAATCTAATTTCAAATAATTAAATGTTCTTTGAATTCATTATATCAGTCTTAAGGTGATGGAACTTTAGAAATGGAGAACAAACCAGTGGCTGCCCCTAGGTTAGGACAGGCAGTATTATAATGTTCTGTACCTTGCCAGACTCAAAGTCTGTGTCTTGGTTGCATTTACTAATGCGTTTGAGTATGGAGACAAGAAGCAACTGGATAAAAAATATGTGCAAAATTTCTTTGTATTTCTTACAAATGCACTTTGATCTATAATCTCCTCACATAACAAGCTTAGTTTAAAAAGTAGCCATAAAAATCACTGACAACCACCCAACGCAAGCTTCTACATGTACAGGATGCCAAACCACCCATACTTCAAAATCACTGACTGGGATGGGGATCAGAACCACAGAAGCAAGAATTAGCAAGAGTTATCAAACTGGAGACAAAGCTGCAAGGATGTAGACAAGGTTAGAAGGAGGAACAGAGTGTAGTAGCTAAGGGAGAGAAGACATCAAGTGCCCTCACAAATCATTGAAGCCATGTTCCCTCTGTGACAGTTACTGGATCATTTGTGTACTGAACAGAACCAAGGCAAAAGGCAGAAAATATTATTTTTTAAAATGCAACTTATTGCTGAGATTTGGGGGAAATGAGACTTGGCATAATCTGAAATTGAAAGCATCCACTACCATTACTCTCTGCAAATGGAAAAATTCAACAAAGTGCCTCCGTGAGGAGGGGACAAGATTCAGCATGTGGTGAGGCTAAGAATAAAAAATAAAGGCTGGTGCAACTGTAATGATTTCCCTGAAACGTCACTGCAAAAATCAGAGCAGAAATAAAGTTCTATTTTGAACCCCTAGAGTATGAATTTAGACCTCATGTAGAAAATACCACTTAAAGAGAAACAAACGAGACAGAAGCTCACATCGCATCTTCTTTTTCACAAGGAGAATCATTTGATTTTAAATACACACTGAAAGCCTCTGTAGAAAGTAATGTTATGTATGTAGAAAACTGGTTTAGCTTTTGCATGATGTCTTGGTATTTTCTGACCAGAATATGATAATCTGAATGTCATTCTCTTAAGGAGAGAAACCTCTTAGATGTTCAGTTTCGTGTACTAATTTGGCAGGGCCATAGGACACAGATATTTGGTCAAATATTATTCTGGAATTTTCTGTGAAGATATTTTTACCCAAGATTAATATTTGAATCAATAGATTCTGAGTAAAAAAGATTATCATCCATTATATGCCTGAGCTTTAGCCAATCAGGTAAAGCTGTGGAAAAAAATACAGAAAAATTAGAAAAATTACCTCCTCTGTGGGCAGGGAAGTTCTACCCCTGTCCTGCATCTAGACTCAAGCAATATCAAGTCCTCTCTGCTTCCAATTTGCTGTCCTCTCTTGTATGTGAATCATGCATTCAGTGAAAATAGGGTGTGTTATGAGAAATATATCATTTAGAAATTTTATCATTGTGTGAACATAAGCATGGGCTTTACCACAGCCCAAGGTGGTATAGCCTATCAGACCTGGTTACCAACCTCCACAACATGTATCTGTACGGGGTACTTTAGACAGCATAATATAACAATAACATGTCTAAATAGAGGTATAGTAAAAAAACACATTGTTTATAAGAGAACACCTGTAAGCAGAGCTGGTAAGGCGCCCACCATTCTGAAGCTCAGGAAAGCCAGGAAGTGAATAATAGGTGGCATCTCTGCTCTGGGCTCTACAGATACTGTATGCTTAGGCTGGACTAAGTTTATAATACATATCACTTCAATGCTAAATTAATTGTATCATCATGTTCTAGTTTCTTTTCTGTTGCTGTGATAACACAGTTTGACCTGACACAACTTTTTTTTTCTATTGGATATTTTATTTACATTTCAGATGCCATCCCCTTTCCCCATTTCCCCTTCCTAGAAAACCCCTATCCAGTGCCCCCTTTTCCTTTTTGCTTTTATACATTTTTTAAATGTTAATCAAAGGCTTTATAAGTATGGTAATGCTCAATCAGAAGTGTAATCCAATACCCAACCTAGATATATCAAGAGAGACGACAGAGGTTCTGGTTAGTCAACAAAAGGATGAACTGGGTATTGAGACTATCTTGTACCTCTCTGGTACAAATAGGAATAATTATGTTCTAATTGTATTTTGAGAGAAAAGTTTTATTTTAACAGGAAGGGTGATATGTAGGAGGAGCTAAGGGGGAAGGAGCACCGAGAGGAAAAGATGGAGTAAGGAGAGGAGAAGATGAAGTAGAGGAGAAGCTAGGAGATGAGAGAGAGAAAGAGAGAGAAAGAGGGGGGCCATGGAGGCAGATGTTCACGTGTGTCGACCTGACACAACTTAAAGAAAATGTGTCTATCCAGTTTATACTTTATAGTCTATCAAGGTAAGCTAAGGAAGGAATTCAGGGTAGGAGCCTGTTGGCAGGAGCTGAAGCAGGGGCTATTGAGTAGTATTATTATTGGTGTGCTTCTGGGTTCTCACTTAGCTCCCTTTCTTATACAAGCCAAGCCAGCCTGCCTAGAAGAGGTACCTGTACCTTCCAGAGGGAAGATGGGCCATTCCACATAAATTACCAAGGAAGGAAGTGCCTCACAGACATATCCACCAGCCAGTCTGATGGAGGTAAATCCTCAACTAATGTTCCTTATCCTTAGTTGTCTCTAGTTTGTGTCCATTTGACTAAAACTAAATAGCATATCACATTTAACATATTTCACTTTTTATGTACTTCCATTTTTTTAACTTTTGCACTCTGAAACAATCAATTCAAACAAATATATATACTTCCACAAACATTTATGTAAGTTTTCTATGAACATTTTGTTTTGAATTTTAGTTCCTTTTTATTTTTTGGCAAAAAAAAAATTGTAAGACAAGAATACATACAGTGACGTTGTCACATCAACAGGGTCATAATTTTCAATATCACCAACCCCTGCCTCTGCGTTTTCCACTGGCAAATATTCAGAGACAGTAACACACATGGAGCTGTCATAGTCTATATTTAACAAAGCTTGCTTCTGGATGATAGCCTAGTATATCTGCCTGAGGTTATTTGAAATTTAGTATGTTTTAGTAAATTTCAAAGTACACTTTAAAATAATGCTAAAGTACAGTGAAATACAAAAATTAAGAACATAGTTATCATCATCATCCAGGATTATAGCTGTCCAATGATAAATGGATAAAGAAAATGTGGTATGTGTATACAATGGAATACACACAACCAAAAATAAAAGTCCTGTCATTTACAAAGACATGGGTGGAACTGTGATTTGTTATCCTAAGCTAAATAAGAAATGCACAGGAAGAGAAGTGTTTCATTATGTCACTTATAAAAGGACTCTAGCAAGTCAACCTCATAGAAATGAGAGTACAATGAAGTTGAAAATAGAATGGTGGTTACCAGTGGATGAGAAGAGTTGGCTGATGGGAATGGTGGGAGTTAGTAAGTATTAAGTTACAATTACATACAAGCAAGACTTTCTTGAGTGCTGAAGCCCAGTAGAATGCTTATAAGGATCAACAGCAGACTATACAACTCAAAACATTAGAAACTTTGCAGGTCATTACCATAATTAGTAACACAGTTTTGAGGCAACGAATATGTTTAACCTTATCGAACACTGTATGGTACATGCATAATATCAGAACAACGTCAATTAGAAATGTGAAAAACCCAGTTTCAATTTTAGCCAGATTTCTCTTGTGGCAGTAGCTTATGAGGCGCAAGGGTCAGCAAGCCGATATGCCTGTTGGCTCTAGAGACTCTAAGGAGTTCTGAAGGAGAAAATGAAACGGTAATGGTCGACTTGGCCCTGTAGAAGAAGTAAGCTGGGAACAGCTCATTGTTGTCACCATTCTAGATTACCGGGACACGCACTTGAATTACAACACAAATTAAACTCCTAGCCCTTAAGAGTTCCTGCCCTTTAAGTAAAGACATGGATTAAGAGCAGTTGGCAGTGAAGGCATGTGGGAAGAAGGTACAATGGAGACGTTGGAGGTTAATTAGGAATACCCTGTGAGGTTATAACTTGAGGAGGGAGAAGGAGAATTCAAGAGGGAGAGAGGAAGCAGGAGTGGAATTCTGTGCAGGTGAATCACTTTCTTCTATAACTTCCTGTGCCTTTAGAAGCATCATGACCCTGTCTTATATATACCACTCCTATTGGATAGTGTACCGTCGCTTTGTATTGCCAAAGCTTTATCTCTGGTGGGCAAGCTATATCCTGCTGCTGATGGACAACCACAGTAGCAAGGTAATTTCATGACCTGTGGCTTAACAGTGATCTACACTAAGGCCCAGTAGGAGTCCAAGTCTGCTTCTCTAATGGAAAACAGCTGTCCACAAAGGGCAGTAGGGCTTTGCTCCAGAATCCCAAGGGATCCTGTGATGCTGACAGGATTTTCTTAGACCCTGGGCCTATGTGGCAGAATAACTTGTGGGATGTGAGTTTTTAGGTGGTGGCCAGTGACAGTTATAAATTTTACTTCAATTGTTTCTCAGCTAATGGTTATTGGTAATTAATATCTTGCATGTTCATAATCTATTATTTTCTTCTTTTTACTTAGCATTTGGTTGTCTCGGGAAAGAAACTGAATCCAATGGCTCTTACTCCACAGTGGTAAGAATAAAAAGGAGATATCTATGTCAGTTTGAAGATTGTCAATAGGATTAGAGGATGGCTTTGGACTTGGGAGCAAGCTGTTAGGCATTTTCTACACTGTAAGATAGAAGAAAGAAAAGCAGACCTGAGGACTAAGTGTGGCTGAATACAACCTCCCCATCTGTCCATCAAGTACAGCAGCAGCCTGTCTGATCAGAGATTCTTTTGGAAGCTCAGTCTTCACACAATGCAGGGAGCATGCACACCTGCTTGTTGTTAACTTTGAAACTTTGCAAGTATGGTCCATTAGTTTCTGAATATCTAAATTCCAGAAACATTCCAACTGCTTTCACCAAGTTTTTGGGTGACACATTTTGCCGATCTTAAAAATGATGGTTCTCTAAGAACATACAATTTGCTAATCTTCAATGGCCGGATACATTCTTAGCTTTGTTTTGTGAAACCCAGAGAGAAGTAGGAAGCAAAACATTCTCCCAAAGGCTTAGTAATCCTGTATAGGCCATTCTGTAGCTATGGTCCTTGATCTTTCCAAGCCTTGATAACTAAACAGCTAAAACGATGATTTTGCAAACTGTCTCAAATGTGTTTCACCCAGAGAACATGTTGTAATTTTTACTTTTCTCTAGTTCACTTTCTATTTCTGTAATCAAACATCCTGACCCAAGGCATCTTTGGAAGCAGAAGGCTTATGTCAGTGTATCTTTACAGGTAAGAGTCCATAACTGGAACACAAAGAGGAGAAGGCAAGAACCTAGAAACAGGAACTGATATTCCTGGTGTGAACAGGAGATCACAGAGGAATTCTGCTTGCCAGCTTCCTTCTGCTGGCTTTCTTGGCTACATTTCTTATTCAACCTATACCTAACTACTCAATGATGGCACTACCCACATCGGGCTCAGCCTTTCCAAAACAATGAACAACAAGACAAGATAATTCCCCACAGGCCAATCTGATAGGGGCACTCTCTCAATTGAGACTACCTCTTCCTAAGTGATTCTTGGTTGTATCAAGTTGACAATACAACTAACCAGGCCATCCTCCAAATTACGTCAAGAGCTATCACAGGCTTCAGTACAAGTTCTGTTGAAGAAATAAATGCACAGCTCTTGGAGTCCCCCAGGTTTGGTAGGATGTTATTATATTTGTCAGGGTTCAGAAAAGTTTAATTAGTAACAGAAAAGAACGTGAACCCATCAAAAATAGAGTTGAACTGAAAAGAGCAGCGAATCACATTGACACTGACAGGAGTCGCAGACAGAAGAACAGCAGGAGCAAACACCTAAGAAAACTGCCTGCAATCTGAAATTCTTGCAGTGCTCACTGGTTGACACACAGAAGCTGAAAGAGAAAGAAAAAAATAACTTCTTCACGGAGGCACACAGGCTAATCAGTAAAAGGACTTCGGAAAGGGATCTGTTTCATTTACAAGGGGAAAAATGGAAGCACAAGTAAACAAGGGATTAAACAAGATGAATGTAGAACTGGCAGATACATTATTAGAATGTAAATGAGTGTTGGCCAGTCACAATGCTACTAATGATAAACTTTGTTGTCTCTAACAACAAGAGAAAGCTAAAATAGCACAAGCAATGATATTGGAAATGAACTTACCACAGAGTTCAAAAATTCCAAAGGTCACATGCCACTCACAGATGCCTAAGCTGACTACTCTTGGACTTTTACAAAAATAAGTGTTCAAAGACATCAAGTGAAGACCTACAGTAGAAAATAATATGACTCACCAGGCTAAACACTGGAAAAATAGGTGGGAGGTCTCATATTTTCGGTTTTTAACAGAATTATATGTCTTGTCATTGTCTTTCTTGATTCCATTCTAATAATTAGAATAAGTGATTCTTATACTGACAATTTGAGAACACGTGACTAACGGTTTGACTGCACTTTATATTGTCATATAGAACATAGAACATACAGCCTTTGTCCTTACTACCTAAATAGCATGGGTTTTTTACCAGTTACTTCACTTAATTCTAGTTGTTTATTAAAATTGTTTTTCTTAAATAAGGCTTTCTGTAAAAATTCACTACTTTCTGAACATGTACTGAAAATAAGTTACCTGTGTGGTGATGAATATTTGCGTTGTGTTCGAGAGTCACAGCTCGGGTCCTGAAAGACCACACCAGGCCAATACAGTTCCACGTGAGGTTTATTGTGGGGAAGAGGGCAAGGTGGTGATGAAGACAAAGAGGAGTGAGAAAGAGAAGGGTCAGAGGGGTCTGCCATTTTTTTTATTTGGACTATGACGTAGCCACTTGCAGGTAATGGTGGAAGATGAGCCAAGTGGATTCTGGGAATGTGTGGCAGTTGCCATAACAATATATGTGATGGTCCTTGTTGACTATGTGTGATGTTAGTGAGTTCAGAGACTACTTGCCATGTTGGTTCATGATACCAACATACCTCCCTTTTTCTTATCATAAAGAGAAGGGGAAAGTGGGGAGAACAATGCCGATGGTGAAAAGGGAATAGGGGCTTCCTGTTTCTTAAACTGCTTCCTGCTGTCTAGGGGCATCATCAATTTTGGGGTGTAGCTGACTTTCACCATAGAGTGCACTTGGTAAACATTCACATCAGGTTCTTCTGTGGACAGTAACTGGTAACCCTGTAACAGGAACTGATTAATAGTTTGGTTAGAAACTTTTTGCATTTGTCATTGAAGGAATGTAAAAAGATTAATGTGACAGGGATCAAATAATACCAAGAAGAGGACTAGGAGAGGTGTTATGAAAGGAAAGGGAGTGTCTTTCCTATAGGGTTTTTAAAATCCCAGAACTGGAGGTCCCACATTCCCTGAAATTCTGTGTGTCTGATTGTAGCTCTTGGATTATTTCTCACTCTCCTGGATTGGTTGACATAGAAACAGCATTCTTCTTGGAGGAAGAGGCAAAAACCACCTTCTTTAGCTGTCAGGACATCTAGCCTCAATGGGTTCTGAATCACCACAGCTGCCAAAGAATCAATCTGTTTCTGAATAGTAAGCATGGTTTCAGACATTTTTGAAAACTTTTGAACTTGGAAGTGAATTCATTATATTGGGTTATGGAAGTTGTTATTCCTGCAGTTCCAGTACCAACATCTTTGGCTATTCCCACATTCTTGGCAATCAAAAGTGGCACAACCTGAACTGCCCTCTTATGTTGGGCAGCATCATATCTACAATTGGAATTGGCAGGGACTTGTTTCCCTGGATTACTCATAGTTCAGGGAAAAGGAGTACCAATTTGCAAACTTCTAACAAGTTGGCGGGTAGGCTATGATATACCCAAGTGTCACAAAAAATTGACGTGTTTTGGACTGCAAGAGTACTGTGGAAGAGATGAGGAATCAAGGTCTGTGGTTCTATTGCAGTCTAGGGAGCTTAGTGCTCCTATAGAATGTGTCCTAGAGGTCTTAAACAATTTGCCATATCAAAAAGAGGGATAGAGGAAAGGTATGGAGTCATGGCAACATCAGAGTCAGGGCAGCTGACAAAAGGTGAGGTAAGATTACTTGGCAGTATCACCTGAAAGACTGTAAGTGGCAATTGTGAGTTAGTTCCAGGGGTTACACAAAGCCAGAAATCTTTAAAACGAACAGATCAGGTGACATTAAGGAGTTGGTAAATGGAGGTCAAGGTCTGAAGCAAAAGGCAAAATGACAAGTTAGTGTCATTTATGAGGGGTGATGTCAAAGAGGTAAGGACCTCGGAAGAGTGTTTGATTACTTCCCCTACTTTTCTCATTTTTCTTCATTTTAAATAGTTTCCCCAAGCTTCTTTGAAGTCAGTACATCTTCCAAAAATGAATGCGTGTATGCTCTTCAAACACTTTTTTTCCCCATCATATGTATGAGTGTTTTGCCTGTATGACTACCTGATGTCATGGAGCTCAGAAGAGGGCAGCAAGTCCCCTGTAACTGGGGATATGGATGGCTGTGAGTCTCCATGTGGGTTCTGGAAATCCATTGTATATCTTCTTTAAGAGCAGTAGTGCTCTTAACCATTGAGCAATCTCTCCAGCCTCCAAACTCCTTAAAACATTTTAACCATTATGAATGTGCTTTGCTGTGTATACTGAGGCCCAAATGCACAAGACTTTTTACTATTGTCACACAATGCCAAGCATAGTTAAGAATGAATGGTAGCTGACTGACTCAATAACCTTCCTTTATCACTTTTGTTAAAAACTGTCAAAAACAAAGATGTGTTAAATATACCCTATTGCTATTGTTCTATCCAATTTTCTGAGCATACTTAAAAGCATTTTTGAGGGAGTGCTTATTTTACATTAATCTGGTATATGGAGGTTCATAACTGTTATGTCTTCATTGAGAACTTTTAAATCAAAATGAAATCACCATCTTTGTCCATTTGCTGCTTGGGGAAATTGATTTTATTTTGATGCATAGGGCCACTTTGCTGTTCTTTGCTGTTGGCATTGTGTGATTAATCTTTGTCTGAATTTTTAACTTTTTATTGAAATTCCTTTACAGTTGTTTCTTGTAAAAACATATGACTTTTGTATTTTGGCTATTATAACTCATTTGAGATTTTTCAGCCATACTGGGTGACATATCATAAATATTTCTCATGCTTTGGATTTCCATGTTTCCATTTTCTTTATTATAAGAGTGTCTGTTTTCTAAATTTTCGTTATTTCCTTTTTCTTTTCATTTTCCTAATAAGTTGGTAGGGTAGTATATCTATTGGTTGAGTAGTGCATGCTTTCAAATATTATGCATTCAAAAACTATAAACTTTTTCAACATATCAATGCAATAAGGAAAATAAATACCTCAGCTTTCTCCCTGTGAATGAGTAAGTAAATAAGAAATAGACAACATTTAAAAACCGCTGTACTCTGGACACCTTCTCCTTACACATACTTTTAAGGAAATCTGACAGAGAACAATGATGTAATTTACTTCATAAATCTCCTCTACTAGAAATTACTTCTGAAATTTTAACTTTGATGTTATTTGATTTACATTTGTTTTAGTATTAACTCTATTTTTAATTGGTCTCAGATTTTGCCCCAGAGTTTGTACCATAGGTTTTTCATTTTTTTTAGTACTTTATTTTCCCCTATTTCTAAGATATTCAGAAGATGTGTTTGAAAATCTTTTTCCTCAGGACCATAATATGTATGTGTAGCACATGGCCTTGAGAGATCAAATCTCTTGGGTTCAGACTCCATCTCAGAAAACTTAAGTAAGGTTGATCTCAACTCAAGTTAACTAACAAGACTGGTATCTAGTACCACTTCCCAGATTATTCCCCAATGAATCTATATCTCTTGGTTACAAGCCTGCCCTCAAGACTTCATTTCCTAACAACAACTAAAAAAAAAAAAAATACAAAAGTTAACTTTATGGTTTTGTTCCTAGCACCAGACAATTATGTTAAAGGCCATAATGCTCCCCCCAACCCAAATCAGATGTGTAGCAGGCTAGATACCCACTTCTTGCGTCTATACGTGCTTGCCTAAAATTAGTTTCAGGGCTCCACCTTCCTGCTGTGTCAGGGTTGGGGGGAGCCCAAGCTCGAGCTTAAATAAAGAGACCCTAATGCAGTTGCATTGGGTTTGGCTCCTTGGTGATCTTTTTGGGGGTTCAGAAATGTTTCCTAGGACAACAGTCTCATTAGGTTCAAATGGTTCCTTCGTCTTGGGCTTTTAGGGCTATACTTAAGCTTTTATGGCTTTAGGCCTGTATCTAACACATCTGTTATTCAGGTTTGTAAGAGCAAGGCCATGGTTGACTTTGTGTCTCTACTCCCTTGCAGTGTCTGTATGTATGAAGAATTAGAGGCCTGGTTTGCTCTAGGAGCAGAGCTCTACAGACAGACGTTGTGTGATAGTGGATCATGTTTCGCCTTTGCACCCCTTAGAGTAGTTTTCTGTCACGACTGGCCACTTAAAATGTGGCTGCTGAGAATTGGTTTTTGTTAACCTAAAATCATTCCTTTAAACTACAATATTTTTGAGTGGTGGCAGTTACCATATTGAAAACAAGTCTTCAATGTTTCAGGGTAGTCAGGAACAAATACTATTATTCAGTGTTGTATCTTGTCTGTCTCCCCTCACCACCCCCCCAGCTTTTTTATCCCTTCTTAATAAATTCTTACCACTCTAAGCAACTGGGTTTTTTTTCCAAGCTCATTTAGCTGGAATACAGATCTAGAATCTCATGGATCTGTGATCCTTTCTCCTTTTGGATTGCCTTCGGTGGCTGCTGGTTGCCTCTTCCCTTGATCACTAGTGTAATTCCCAGTTTTATTTCATCCTTCGTCTTCCTCTTTCTCGGCTTCTTCTTTCTCACACCAAAACAACGAGAGCTATTTCTCTGCCACCTCTATTCACAAATTGTCTGATGGAAGAGCTAGAGCTTTGATTCTAGCAAAAAACTTCTCTGAAGTTCTCTTTTCTGAATAGCTGGTACTTTCTAAAAGATGGATTGCTTTGGCTGGGAAGCTTGGAAATTGAGAAGACCTTTATAAAAGGCTTCCATGTTTCATTTCCCTTGATTCTCTCTCTCTCTCTCTCTCTCTCTCATTATTGTCCTTATCCCTCTGTGGAGTGGCTGAGTTGCTGGTATGCCACATTTAATTCCCAGGTCTTTCTCATTACTTTCCTTATGTTTTATACTCTGCCAATTTGAGAGACTTAGTACACCAACCTGTCTGACTTGGGCTACATCAGCAGATGCTGACATTTCTCCAGTTCCTTTTTTCTTTTCATCCATGTTTAAACTTCTGGCTCCTTAAAATTAAGTCAATACTTTACATACTCTCAGAACAAAGATTTTAAGTCAGATGAAGCTCAGATGGACCAGAGGGCTTTACAAGGTACACTAATCTATTCCAAAAGATGAATTCCAGGTACAAGATTCACTTTGTGTCAGAAATAACAGGTGGAGATCTTCACAGCAAGTTAAAAATTGCGGAGGAGTGGTTGAGTTCCATGGTAAACCTTTCCATTTATGGTCCTGCTCTGCATTTGCTTTCATAATGTATATGTTGTTTTTGTTTTTCTTGTTTTTGTTTTATTTTTTTCAAAAACAGAAGCTTCATTTGCCCAAAGCTGGTCTTGAGTTCCAAATGTCTAGTGCCTTGTCTGTGTACCTGGGGTGACTAGCATGCATCATCATCCAGCTGTGTGCACACCACATGTTGACAGTAGCTGCTAGAGAGTGTTCCTCTCCTCACTGATGGACTGGATTATTTGATCTTCTTGTATTTTTTCTTTGCATATTCTATTTAATCATCACCCATCAGATGCATGACTAGCAAAGATATTTTCTCCGTTATGTAAGCCACCTCTTCAGCTGTTCAGAGCCTTTCTTCTTAATTCCATGAAGCCCAATTTGTCAATTAAATTTATTTCCAAAGCGACTGGAATCCTATTTAAAAAGTTATTGCCTATGGTGACATTGTAGTCTCTTTAGTTTTTGCCTCAATCAGTCTTATAGTTTTATATTTTACATTCAGTTCTTTGATCCATTTAAAATTAATTTTCACACAGATTCAAAGATAGAGATGTAACTTTTTCTTTTACGCACAGATATCCAGTTGCACAAGCATCATTTGTTCAAAGAGCTGTCTTTTTCCCAGTGTGTATTTTTAGTACCTTTGCAAAAATCAGGTATCTGTGGCGGCAATAGTTTATTTCTGAGTCTTCTCTGTTGTACAGGTCTGTTTTTGTGGTAGTAATATCCATGCTGATTTGGCTCTATGGCTCTGCTTGCTATCCAACTTGGAATCAGGTATGGTACTACATCTAGCGCTGCTCTTCTCCCCAGGATTGCTTGAATTATCTAACCATCTTTAATGATTTCATAAGAACGTGAAGATTTTGGTTTTCTAATTCTATAAATAATAACATTGGAATTTTGATGGATATTATATAGAATTTGAAGATTGTTCTTGGTAATATTTTTATAATATTGATTCTTCCACTCCTTATGCATGGAAACTCCATCTCATAGAATAGAATTTTTGATTCTTTTCTTTTGTGTTTTAAAGTTATTAACATGGAGCTCTTCCATGTTTTAAACTAGCTTCCTATTGAAATGTCTGCTATAATTCTTATGGGCTTGCTTTTATGTGGTGTTTTCAATATTTTTTTCTTTGTTTTCTATGCTTAGTGTTTTGATTATAATATAACAGGGGAGATTCCTTTAAATTCCTTTGGATATTTAAAGCTCTATATGCATCTTGATTATAGAGGTTCATCTCATTCTCTAGATTTGGGAGCTTTCCTAGAAAGAAGCTATTAAATATATTATTTATTCATTTAGCCAAATATTCTTCTATCTCCAGAATTTGTACTTATCTTTTAATGGTGTCCCAGTGAACTCATATGTGTTGCCAATATGCTCTTATTTTCTTATTTTTCTCCTTGTGGGTGCCTAAGTGTTCTACCGTATCTGCCTTGTCTTCCATCCTTAGCATTATGGTTTCCATTTGAACTGTCTGTGGGTAAAGCAGCCTTCATTCATCATTTTCAGCTCTTCCTTGGTGTGTGACTTGAGTCACTACTTCTTAAGGGTCCATGTTTCCTCATTTTATCACTATTTATCTTTTATTTTGTATCCCGTCTTGTGAATTTTCTTCAGATTATCAACACAATACTTTGATAATCTTACAAGAGTATTTTTCCTAATAGTTTACTTTTTTAGAGACTACTTTCTGATTCTTTTATGTTTGTGTGAGCATACTATTTATATGGAGTACGTGTGTGTGTGTGTGTGTGTGTGTGTGTATACAGATAGACCAAAGGAAACATCTGCTGTCCCTCTCTCCCAGTTTCTGCTTTATTCTTTTGAAGCAGGATCTCTTATAAACCTAAGGTTTGTGTTTTTCATTTATGTTAGTAGTCAGCAAGCCTGGTTCTGCTTCTCAAGATTTGGCATTATAGACATACTTGAGACTATGGCCACACAACTTGTTATTTGAGTGCTAAGATCTGAATTCAGGTCCTCATGGTGAATATACAGCAAGCATTCTAACCACTGAACTTCCCCTCGATCCACAACTATGAATCATTTTAAAATACTTTTGTTTATCTTTTACAGCTTGAATTTTTATTTATTATGTTATAGATTACTGTCATGGACTCCATCTTTGTTTTTGCTTTATTTTCTTTTGTTACTTGGATACATTCTCCTTTTATGAAAGGTAGATCAGATCATTCATCTAAATACAGGAGTGTATACTGGTTATTTTGAGTTATTGAAAACTTTCTGATTCATTTCAAACACAAGTGAGAACTACAACCCTCTATTTAGTGTGGCTGTTTTGAACAGTCTTCCCTATCTGACATGGGCACCTTACTATTAAGAGCCTCTTAATGTGTACAATTTGAAGCAATATGTAGTTCTCATTTATAAGGATATAAGGGAAATTTCTCTAAGTGCAATTCTCCTGAAACCTTCAGCCTTTTCTTTTGAAAACTCTGCAATCAAACATAGGAAACACCACCCTATTTTTGCTTAAAAACTATCAACTACATTCTACATTTGAAAGTATTTGGTAGAATTATATCAAACGATGAGGAAAAGAATTATTGATTTAGAACTCATAAACAGAAGTTAGCTTTCTCCCTTATAAAAATCGAAATGGAAGGTTTCCCTCCTGTGAGATAGTCATATACAAAGATTTGATGGACTGATTTCCATAAGCATCTCCTCTGTGCGGTCATGCCATCTGCCTTTGAGATACAATACATATAAATACCTTGTTAAAAGATCCATGTCTTAGAGCTGAGGACCTAAAATGTTGTGCAGTATGTTGTGCTTTCTCAGTGATACAGTTAACTCTCTTTTCATTCTGAAAAAAAATGTGTAAAAGAAGTCATTTTGAGGAAGAAAATATTTAGTTTGTCTCATGGTTTGAGACTGTTGTCCATCGTGATAATGGAGCCCTGATGGTTGAGGAAGGGCTACTATAAAATTCAGTGCATCATGTCTCAGGAAACAAAGAGCCTGGGCCAAAGAATTGTTCCACTTGTCACCAAGAAGGCTTGTCTTTTTTTTTTTTTTTTGGTTTTTCAAGACAGGGTTTCTCTGTGTAGTCCTGGCTGTCCTGGAACTCACTCTGTAGACCAGGCTGGCCTCGAACTCAGAAATCCACCTGCCTCTGCTGGGATTAAAGGCGTGCGCCACCACTGCCCGGCAGAAGGCTTGTCTTTAACCAGCTGTTCTCTCTGCTAGAACCCAACTCCTAACACTCCACTACCTTCTGAAACATTTAGTAGCTGAGAAAGAAGCAAGTATCTAAACACTTTGGACTAAGGAGGACATTCACATTCAGAACTACATAGGCTTCACCACAATGATAGAAGCCAGACATCTGGTCTTTAGCCTAGAAACACATCCTCTTTTCAAAGGGAATCTGACCTTTATTCAGAATTGTAAATAGCAGTTGAACTTTGCCTCTGCAGCTCCAAGGAACTCAAAGAAACATTTCTTCTTTATTAACCAAAGCCCCTTTCACCTAACTGATTTGTTTAAGTTTTGAAGTGTTTTCTATGTCTTTTGGTAATAATAATAATTACATTTTAATTATCAAACATTTTTCTAAGTTCTATATTAGGTCCTGGAGATATGGATGATCAATACCAGATGGTCCTCATTTTCCTGGTAAACATATGGTCTAATTAACAGGACAACTAACAAACAAATAAATGAAGAGAAGAACAAATATTGATGAGTGTCTTTAGGAGGACAATAAAGTGTGGCTCATGATTCAGAATACATGTTGCGATGATTTAAAGGTGAGTGGGACCAATTCTGTTCACACAGAAAAATGAGGCCAGTTTCACAACACGGTATAAGATCTTTGTCTTAGGCTTCTGAGAGTAGAAAGACTCTGATGTAGAGATTCAGAAAGCAGTTGGAGGGGTGTGAGAACAGTCGGGGCATGAGATATGGGGACTTAAGCATAGACCAATGCACCCATGTTTTCTTTATAAGAAAGAAAGGTGGACTACTTATGTATGTATTACTATGTAGTCCAATTTGCCCTCAAATGTGTAATTGCTACTTCAACCACCTGAGGCCTGAAATTATAACAAACATATCTAGAAGATAAAAATTGTGAAATGAATCCCCAATACCATTTTTGCTATTAAAGCACTTTAGATAGGAAACAATTGATATATTTAAATAGGTACTACTGTGGTATATTTTAAAAGTATAACACTAAAATTAATAACAGTTTGGAGATATGTAGCAAGAGTGGAAACAGAAATTCAGGGTTTTGCTACAGCCACAGCAAAAGATGACACGTTTAAATACCTTTCAGGGAGAAGATGGATAGTTTCAGAGGGAGAATTGATGATTTTCTTGTATTGGTATATGTAGTACAAGAAGCACCAGAAATGTTCTTGGTATTCTTATAGACTCAAGCAAATGACAGTGTCATTTACTAAGATGTAGGAGACTAGAAAGAGAGAAGAGAGAAAAATCAAGTGGTCCTGTTTGGACGTGACACTTAGAAGTCCCTGATTCTAATGTGTAGTTGAATATATGTGCCTGGAATTTGCTCTAGACCTTTGTATTTCTAGAGGTCATGAGTGAATCCATGGGAATAAAAGTGCACGGGAAATATGTCCTCTAAGAAGAAGTAGTGCAGAAGTCAAGAAAGCCACCAACAGGCTCAGTGTTTATACTCCAGAGGGAAGAGTAAGAGTCTACAAAGGAGATAATAAAAGGGAAAGAATTATGAAGTCAAAAGAAAATTAATCTAGTTACATGGAAGTCGAGAAAATGAAGATTTCAGAAAAGAGGGAGCAGTGCCTGCATTATAGCTGCTGAGAGGCTAAGAAAGTCCAGAACTTGTAATCATGCAAGCCAATTGTGATCTTGGAAAGTGTGATATCATTTAAATCATTGAGCTGAAGAATAATAAGAGAGGAAGCTGAAAAAATATGAAAAGCTAATTTAAAATACAGAAAGATTAAGATAATTGATCAAGTAAAGACAGTATATGCAGAGGTGATTCTGTAATTTGGGGGAAAGGCAGACTAGGAAAGGGAGGTTGCTTTAGCTACTGCTAAAGAAGATTGAAGACAAAAATGGATGCACATGTGTTTGTAGCCTCACAAAGAGATTTCAGTCCACCAGCATGGCTTTTCCTGCTAGTCATGGGAATAAAGACAATTCTGTGTGTAGGTCGGCCATCAGAATTATCATAATTATATAAAAATGGAATGAGAACATCATAGAATGACTAAAACAGTCAGATCTTCTCCATGCTCTTTGGTTGACAAGATGTTAGATTATAACCTTTTTCTGGCTGTTTTGAGGAGGGAAGATGCCAGACTTTGAATACCAGGACAATAAGCCGTGGACCACTGTCAACAGCTGAAATGTATTTGTCTCTCATCACGCACAGAGTGTACACCAGCTACAGCATCATGTCTTGCCAGTATCTGATAAGCTCATTTGGTTTATTGAAAAAAATTTGAGATTGTCATTCTTTTACTTTAAATTCATAAAAGAAGGGAAATCCACACACAGAATGAGAGAAGGGAGGATACAATATCATCTGAATAGAGAACAATTAACCCCAAAATGCCAAAGAACAAGAAAACAGTGTGGCTTGGGATGCCATATTTTGGTATATTTTTTTCAAAATACACATTTTGTGTTATTTTCAGAGAAGTTCCTTGGATTTAAGTCAGGCTGGCCTAGCTGTCTGACACTGACATATCCCTGTAGTTACATCTGACAACCCATAGCCGACCAGTCACCAGCTTAGAGTATTATTTATGGACATTTTGGAACTCAATAAATAACACAGCAAGAAAGACATACAGAAGAAGGAAAGACAATATCAACTATGTAATAACACTCTAATTTGTCAACATAAAGTCAAGGATTAGGTGCACATATTAAAGGGAAGAGGCAGCTGCAGTTAGGAAAGAGTGAACTGTGCTGTATTTAAGGAAAACTTTAAGAAGCATCACAGGGGGAGAAGATTTTCTGTCATTAAAATGAAGTGTCATTTTAGGTTTCCTCCTACATATGTCAATTTAATTATAAAACAGATTTTATACATCAGAAGCAATAATGGGGTACTGGATGAGTGGGTGTGGGTGTGTGTGTGCATGCATGTGTAATTTTTAAATATTCAACATGAAGATTTCTGCACTCCAGAGAATTAATCAAACTGTCAGATCCAAGACCAAAAACTGAGTAGTACACCCAGTGGTATGTCATGGTAACTTAGCAACCAGAGCTGAAGAGGTTAAGACAGAAATTCCTGTCATTTCCTAATATTTAAGAATATCTACCTTATATACCCTTGCTCCCTCCCATAATCCACCTCCTGATCCCTCTTGGTTGTAGTTCACTTAATCACATCTTTTATATAATTTAATGATATCATGTATGACAATTTCCATTTGGTGGATAGTAAAAATCACTTCCTGGAGACTGAACTTGCAAGCAGCTCTTGATCCTCCATTGGCCAAGACTAAGGTCTTTTATGCATCACAGGTGTTGTCAACTGGACTTATAACCACATAAGTGCTTAGCACATCCTTGGGACATACCAAAGACTTTAGCCAGTTCCATGACAGACTCTAAACAGCAAGTTCTTCTGTCAGAATTATAGTTTTGCAGTAGCCCAGGTATGGGCATCAGCACAAGATCTTCACATATTTGGGTTAAGTTCTCTATTTAGGGCAATGAAATCATGCCCTAAAACATACAAAATAGTTGATTCCTGGGAAACCTGCACAAATGAATTGTGTATCGACAAAAGAAAAAGGGGGCATTATTTGAGTCATAGATAATGTACACACTATCCCAAATAGCCTTGAGTTAGTAAGAAGATAGAGACATTACTCCTATATTTGTCAATAGGGACCAGTCATGTTGAGTATTCTTCACTCCAGCTCTTATAAGGCAAGAGGTTTGTTGGTCAACAACAGTGGTCAGGCATAGAATAGCACCAACTCTTCCCAGGATGACCCTCTGTGTTGCTTACACAAGCATGTATTTCTTGGAGACAGATGTTGCTGGCAGCCATTTCTTTTTCTTCCATGTGAAGTGTTAACAGTCACACCGTTCAGTTACTGCTCTTCCTGGAACTATGTTTGTCCCATTGTCACGTGTTGCTGAAGCATTTTTGTATCTCTCATTTCAGTGTGGACATGGGTGTCTTTATTTAGGAAGCATTACCAGAGCTCCCCTTTGAGCAGTTCTCCATGTTCAAGAATGAATAGGTGATGCTTCTTACCCTCTGAAACCTCGAGTAGATAACCTTCATAATACAAAATCCTGCACATCAACACAGGACTGTACTTTCTTTACACCTATTTACCTTTAATCTTCCAATATTGATCATAGGACATGCCAGTAATTCTGCCTGGCCTCTGCCTTAGAGATGTCCAAATGTGAGGGGTTGAAATCTAGACTATGGGTGACAATCCTTGGAAATGGAGAAAGAACATGACTGTCTCTGTTCCAAATAAATTTTATTTTTGTTTCAGAGAAAGAAAATAAATCACAGATATGATGGTAATTAAACAATCTCATCCCTAACTTATGTTATAGAGAGATCAATGTGTGTTTGTGTGTGTGTATGTGTGTGTGTGTGTGTGAGAGAGAGAGAGAGAGAGAGAGAGAGAGAGAGAGAGAGAGAAAGAGAGAGAGAAAGAGGGAGAGAAAGAGGGAGAGAGAGAGAGAGAGAGAGAGAGAGACAGAGAGACAGAGAGAGAGAGAGAGAGAGAGAGAGAGAGAGAGAGAGAGAATGGGCTAAAAGAGGAGCAGGAGTTTACCATATACATTAACTGTAATATCCTCCTTGCTTTCTGGGCTGCTGCAATATAACACAGACCACATTTGCTCTCTTATAAGTATATTTATAAACTGTGTATCTAGATTCAACTAACCCTCAGAATTGGACTACTTTAATATATTCATAAAAATCAACAGTGATTAAAGGCAAAAGTACAAAAAGTAAACAAGTATCTGATAGAGATGACAACTCCTTGTTTGCCTCTCTACAGGCTTTACAAGGGGAAAATAAGGGCAGTCTAAGAAATCTTACAAGAAATGCCAGGATTTGCAGAAATTGCATGAAAAGTATTTTGGAATGTATATATGTATTTACTATTAATATAAATTGTGTTGCTAATTTCCAGCCTAAGTGATTTTCAGTCTTATTGTATAAGCTAATGCCTTGCTTATCTGTGTATTTAGTGAGCTGCATACTTAAAAATATGTCAATGATCAGAAAGGTTGGAGGCTACTTTAAGTCAGGCTTGTTTTAGCTTGAAGTGGACCCTTCTAGATCCACTGGCTTCACCCAGCTACAGTCATCCAGGAGGCTCCAACTATGCATCTAGTTAATATTGATCTCCCTGTTGCCTTGTCTCCTTATCTTTGAACAAAGGACATTATGGAGAGAAAACTCTCAATTTTCATTAAAAACATCATTTCATAAGCAACTCATGGATGATTCCAATGTATTAAACTGGCAGTGTAACATTTCTTCTAATAGCATTTTTCATAATTTTACTTTAAAAGCCTAACATGTCACAGAAAGCTGGGATTGTTCCTTGATTCGGTTGTTCCCTGACCCACTGTGGCATTGTGTGCTGGTCTCCATCTGCTGCCACAGAATCACCCTTGATGGGAGGTCAAAACTACACTTATCTGCCTATGCAGATAAGCATTTAGCATATAGTTAGGAATTAAGCTGGTGTAGAGAAGTGGCACGGGTAGTTTTCCTCTGGGTTTCAGGGCCTTACTTAGCAGCCATGCCATGAATAGTTGACTGGCTTACACTTTCAGGTATGAATTCCCTCCTGTGGAGAGAGCCTTAAGTCCAGCTATACAGCTATTGGTTACTCCCAGGATATAAGTGCCACCATTACATCTTTTGGAATATCTTGACATTCTGTTCATGTTGTGGGTCCTAGGTGCTATGGCTGGGTAGGACAATTGATTGTTTTTCTCTCTGAGAAGCTTGCAGAGGTCTTCCTGGTACTCTGAGAGCTGGTCCTCAGGCAGGAGCCTTCTAAATCATTTCCTCCAAGTCCTATATCAGAAGTGTGTGGCATCTTCAGCAATATGGTATTAACCTTTAATTTCTTGGAGGAACCTAAAGGCAGCAGCAATAACCTATATTGTTTTGAGTCTATAGATGATCCTGTTCAACAACTCAAAGGTTTCCCATGTCTGGCCTGGCACTGTAATGTTTGTTAGAATATTTATGGCTCTTGAGGGAGTGTTAGTGCCCCAAGTGTTGGAACTTTATTATATACAGATACTTTTACACATGTTTATGATATATATGTATATGATGTATATATGTGTGTGTATGTATGTCTTTGTGTGTAAGCATGTGATATATTTTAAGTAGATATTAAGTAGTGTAATTTCCTATGACCTTTCCCAATCCCTAGTGTTACCTCCCTTGTCTCCCTCTGTGTTGCTCTTCCTTCTCCTGTCCTTCCCCAGGAAAATTGCTCCCTCATTGTTTCCATTTCCCTGTTATAGCATCATAGTCCTACTATTTTCCTCTCAAGTGTCCTTCCCTTCCCTTTTTGGTCCTCCTTTTACTTCCTGGTTATTTGCTGTTATTCCAGTTCTTATACTCATGACTGAAGCTTTAAAGCTAGATGCCAAATATAAGAGCGAGTATACTCTGTTTTGCTTCTGAGTCTGGATTGCCTCACTCAGTATAATATGTTCTCTGATACATGACTAATATCCAAAATATATAAGGAACTCACAAAATAGCACTAAAAAACAATTTCAACAATAGGCTATAGATCCAAACAGAGAATTCTCTAAAGAAGAAATAAAAAATTGGCTAAGCAATCTCTTAAAATTCAACATCCTTAGCAAATGGAGAATTGTGAATTGAAAGTACTTTAAGATCTCATCTTACTCCATTCACAATGGCTAAGGTGAAAAAAACAGCCCACAACAAATGCTGGTGGGGGAATCATTCAGTACTAATGAAATTACAAGCTCATGTAGCCTGTATGGAAATCAATGTGGAGAATTATCCAAAAGTTCAAACTACTCCTATATGACCCAGCTATACTACTTCTTGGCATATGACCAAAGGACTCAAAAGATAATGAAAACATGATACACACACACACACACACACACACACACACACACACACACACTTTGGAATAGTATTCAGTTGTAAAGAAAAATAAAAGTATGAAAGTAAATTTTGTAAATGTTTGAAGACATGATAGGCAGAAATTCTAAATGATTTTTTTTCTTTCAAATAATTAGAGAATTTTAGTGCAGTTACAGTGCCATTTGATATATGAAATTTGGTTTCTGCCATAACTAGGTCACTAGTTAATATTAGAGTTAGATTCTGATATCTATAAGAATATGTGTGTTATTGAAACACTGAGGGAGGGAGATGATTCCAGTGCTCCTGATGTTACTGCTGTTTAGACACGGTGGTGGCAAGTTCTTCAAGAGCATACTTGAGCAAAATAAGTCACTGTGGTCCCAGTGCTGCAGGGAACCCCAGACAACCCAATCTGCTTCATTTTCAGCTTCTTAGAGGAAACTATGTGCTCTTACCTTACTCTGTCTGGACCCCAGTTGCTTATTTGCAAATTGTTAAAGCTGAGTAGACTCATTATTGTAAATGCCTTCCTCCTTTAAATTCTTTGCATATTTTATTCCTTTAAATGGAACAATTCATTTGCAGTGAAGCCCTTGTAGCCATGCAGGATTATTGGATAAAATGACCCCGTTGCTCATCACTTAGATACACATTTTAGACGAGATCTAGCACCACATTCTCATTTATAACTTGGTTACTTTACCCAAACCTGAAATTGTCAAGTGCCCTTTCTCCTGTATCCAGCAAAGACAGATCCAAGAGCAAGTTGCTGTAATAAATGAGAAACTGTCTCTTCTGCCAAACATTCTTAAGCCTGCTGTTCTTGCAAGCAGAAAAAATACTCTACAAATGCAGATATAAAAAGTAAGAGCTGCCCTTGTCCAAGTTCCTATCATATGTGACCTGGTTTTTTAAGGCTCTATGATGTCTGGACCCTTGTTTCCCAGCAAGAGCCATAACTAACTGCTTTCAAGAGACTCCATCTTGCTCTGTTGGCAAACTGTACCCAGTTTGCCCATTAGGCGAACATCTGGCATGGGGACCACAGCACAGCATCCTCCTGGACCTTCGAGCTGAGGAAGGAACCAAACTGTCTCTTGTCAGAATTTATCTGAAGACACAGAGGTCAGTGTCAGTTTGGATAAAAGGACTGATACTAGAACAAAACAAAATATTCTAGGGGTTGTGAGTAGCCTGAGGGTGATTCAGTTTTCCAGAGAAAAGCAGAGAGTACAGTAGTGTGTTGATTGTCCTTGTGAAAGTATTTTGAGAGGTGGGCATGATTGTGTGTGACTGTATAGGGGTGAGAATGGAACGGGCAAACATGTCATTAATAACCAAAATCTACCCTACCACCAATTCATTCTTTCAGTGGTTCCCATAGTCCTTCTTCTCCATTTTGGTGTCTTTTAAACAGAGGAGATTTTTTTTTCTCCCAAGAAACAACATGGACTTCCAGTCTATTTCGCTATCATTTGTACTTGCTCTTTGCTAGAGTCATTTATTGAAGCTACTTCCTGACCTTTTGAGTAAAATCAATACTCCCAGTGCTAAATTAGAAATATTGAGTAAGGATGCCTCTGGAACTCAAAAAGAAAATCTGCAGCTATTCTTTGTGTGTTTTGGAGAAATCATAAAGCCTCTGCTTAAATTTTATAGTCCTTAAAAGGTAAAACACTGTAATAAAAATATTAAACAGTGTATTATTGTTATACAATTGATGATCCCCAACTAAGTGCTTAAAACAATATCCATTGATTTAATTTATATTTCTGAGGGTTTAAAATGTGAACTGATTTGATTATTTAGGTCTTTTGGCCATGATTAGAAAACCACATATAGCCAAATTCATCTACTACTACATGACATTTGTCTGTCACTTATAGTGGTTATAAGACCAGGCTATATTTTTTTCATCTTCTAGCAAACTTGTCATGTGCATGTTGTACATGACAAACAATTATATAGAAATATGTTGTACATGTAGAAACAAATATGTGCATGTGCATCCAAAGTGAAAGATATCAAATAGTGGCCTTCAGTTAGAACAAACAGAGTTCAATTTTCAAGACAAGCTCTCTCCATGGTTTCATGGGAGGGACTACGTATTGACCTAGAGGGAATATTATTACAAATGAGTGTCGTTTTGCATTCCAGCTTACTAATCACAATACATACCACATGTTAACTTGCGCACAATTTGCCAGTTTTCATGGGTGCTCAATAACTTAATCATTGTGTTCTTGTTTCAGAGGTGAGAATAATGAAACTTAAGGATCCTAAGTGACTTTTCCACTGTCATATGTTTGAAGCTGACCAGCTGACTCTGAACTAGGATTTGTGTGACTCAAATCTTTTTCTTTAATATCTGTTTAATGTTTTTCTAGTTTCATACTTTCAAATTCTTTTATTCAATAATAGTATTTCTTCTCCTCTTGGTTCAAAACCTCTTAGGATTTTATTAACCCAAAGTGTTTAATTTATTCCAATTTTTCTAATAAAAGAAAGCTGAGATAGCTGGATATTTGTTTTTTTCAGGAATAAAACACATTTAGCTTTCTTAAGTTAAAATCAAATATTCACTACTATTGACTTAGTTAATATTAAAAACATTTATTGGGCTGGAAATGTAAGTCACTGTTAGAATCTGTTCTTTTTTAAAAAATATATATTGATTAAGTTATTTGTCTATTTTACATCCCAATTGCAACTTCCTCTCTTTCCTCTCCTCCCAATCTCTCCCTCTCCCCTTACCCCACCACCCAAAATCCAAGTCCTCAGAAAGGGGGAGGCCTCTCATGGATGTCCACCTTCCTTAGCATATTAAATTGCAGCAAGACTAGGAGCATCTTCTACTGAGGCTAGACAAGCCCACTCAATTAGGAGGAATGGATCCAAAAGCAGGTAATGTTCTGAGAGAAAGACCCTGCTCTCACTTTATGAGTCCCACATGAAGGCTCAACTGCACAATTGTTACATAGATGAAGAAAATAAATAAAGCTGTTCAAGACATGAAAGTTGAAATAGAAGCAAAAAAGAAAGCACAAACCAAGAGAACCCTGGAGATAGAAAACATGGGAAAGAGAACAGGAACTACAGAGGCAAGCATCAACAACAGAATACGGGAGATTCAAGAGAGAACACCAAGTATAGAAGATACGATAGATGAAATTGATATATATGTCAAAAAAAAATAGTAAATCTCAGAGGTTTCTAACACAAAACATCTAAAAAATGTTGGAACACTATGAAAGGACCTAACCTAGGAGTAATAGGAGTAGAAGAAAGAGAAGATTCCCAGGTCAAAGGAACAGAAAGTATTTTCAACAAAATCATAGAAAAAAACTTCCATAACTTAAAGAAAGAGATGCCTATGGCATACAAGAAGCTTACAGAACACCAAATAGCTTGGACCAAAAAGGAAAATCTTCCCACCACATAATAATCAAAACACTAAATATACAGAACAAAGAAAGAATATTAAAAGCCACAAGGGAGAAAGTCTAAGTAACATAAGGCCTGACCTATCAAAATTATACCCAACTTTCAACACAGACTTTAAAAACCAAATGAGCCTGGGAAGATGTAGATGGCAGCCCAGATTACTATACCTAGAATTGATTCTTCATACAATACTCGGGCAATGAAAATCACCTCCATAAAACAAAGTAAGGGGCCTATGAAGATAATGCAGTTGGGAAAGCATACAATCATGTAAAATCATGAGGACTTGACTTGAATTTAAATTCTTAGCATCCATATAAAACTGGGCATAGCAGTGCACACCATAAATTCTAGCATGTGTGTATGAATTCTAGGCCTTCTGCACATTCATTCTAGCCCGTCCACATGGATTAGTGGTTTGATAAATGACTTTTTCTCGAAACATAAGGTAGAAGGGGATTGAGCCGGGGCTCAGTGATTAAGAGCACTTCTTGCTCTTACAGGAAACAGAATATCAGTTCTTAAAAGCTTTGTTGAATGTATCACACCTATTTTTAATTCCAATTCTAGGGGAGCCAATGCCCTCCCTCCCTGACTTCTGGGGACATATGGCACACACACACACACACACACACACACACACTCACACACATACGGATGCACACACATGGATGCACACACACAGTCTGTCTCTCACATACACTAAATAAAAATAAATATTTAAGCAATAGATTGGAGCTGATTGGGGAAAGACATTTAGCATCGATCTCTGGCTTGCACATGTATGCACATATGTGTGTATATGCATATTCACACATACACATTTACACACACTCAAGTGAAAACAAACAAAATAGCAATAAAACCGCACACTGATTATTTTCTAATCATAAGTGTAGTAGAAAAGGATGGAGGAGCTCCGAAGCAAGCATGGTTTTCAGAGGCACTAAGACATAAACAGAGGGAACAAAAGCAAAGATAGTGAATGTGATGGAACTGATGCATAATTTTTGGTAGCTTCTTGCACTTTGACTGTTGCTGAGAAGATGGTGCAGGGTCCTAAAAATAAGATTGCGCATGTCCCAAAGCCCCAGTGGCTGATTACTTTGCTGCTGGATCATCACTCCACTTTTCTATTCCTAGATTTCTGCATTTATAAGCTAAGAATGTTGGGAGTTGAAAACACTGTATGTAGAATAATAATATCATTTTAAATTACTGTACAATGCCATCTGAAGCAGAGGTTTAGGGCTGAGATTTAAATAGCCCATAGTGCTGGGTCCTCCCTATTGGCACAAAATTAATAGTCTCTCCAGTTTTTAACCTGCTACACTTTAATAAGAATATGAATGTTCCCTGTGGCTGCAGAAGAGAATGCCTGTCTTCATGCTCCTGAATTCTACGAAGAGCAGCCACGATGGTCTCCCCTATGGTTTTCCATAATGGTCAGTCCTCATCTCTAGCAAAATGTAGGAGAGAACAACACATATATCCTACTCTCTTCTCTAGGCATGGATTACCATGGTTTTCATTTACTCTTAATTAAGTTAAAGCTCTTGGACACAGAAGCATGTCTCAGCCTCATGAAACCATCACCCTATGTTCATGCATTGTGAGGGACATTTTCTCCCCAAGTACAAAGGAACAAGACAAAGGAAGTTCTAGTTAGGGGTTGCATTAAGGTAAATACTGGCTCAACAGCTTCCGGCGAGGTCTCAAGACAAGTACTTCATGCCTTGACATGGCTTTTCTTGCCCCTCCCCTCCTTTTAAAAGAAGAATGGAGTTTGCACATTCCAGATGAATTTGTAAGCCCAGAATAAGGGTACAAAGAGGTTATTTTTGGTGAGTTGCTATGCAAAGCACAAGGAATTGTCATGCTCAGCAGATATTGATTTGGCACCACATCATTGAGGTTGTGGATAATACTCAGGGCCTGAAAGGTTTTAATATCTCTCTGCTGGATTTGTGCTTGGAGCAGATCTTAGCCAGGAATGAGTGCTTTAGCAGAGGCCTAGAATATTCACAGTGTCATTAGGAATATTTTGAAATACTCAAAGAGCATAAACTTCCTCAGGTCTGTCTCACTGAGTTCTTACTACTCCAATCCCTACTAATGCTGAGCTTTCATCAACTGCAGACTAAGTATTTCAAATATATAACTTTCTTATTCCAACTGCTACCCTCCTTCTAACAAGGCATTAGGCTGCTAGCATACAGGTAAACAACTACTTCGCTTGTTCTAAGATTTGTGGTAATGCTGCCCAAACCAAATGGTTAGTTGTGAATGATAGTAATAATAATAATTATGACTACTGAAAGAAAGAACAGATACAGCAGCTGTTTAAGCTACTGGAAGCTGGAATTTGAAAATTGGGGCATCTAAAATTGATTTTATTTAGGTTTGTCTCTATCTTGACTGGCTTTGGCTGTATCCTGAGAAGTCTCTGCTTCACAAGGAATTACCACTTTCATCTCTATCCATGTGCCAGTTACTCTTCCAAAAGTCACAGCCACTCAGCCCATCCTTGAAGCTTCATTTTAACATAAACATCCCCAATAAACACATGTGCAAATATTGTTGTATTCTGAGGGACTTGGGACATAATTCAGTGCGTAACATTCGCCAATCTTCATATCTGCTACACGTGACACTAATTACTTTATATGAATTAAGTTCAGAATTTCTAAAACTCAACACTGTGGACATTTGTACCAGGTAATTTCTGGGGGACAGGGGATGTGAAGGCATGTTAGAAACCATCTTGAGTGCTTATATATTTGGTATCATCCCTGTTTTATACTTGTTAGAAGCCAGAAGTATTTGTTCCGCAAGTATGATAATAGAGATTGTCTGAAGACATTAACAGACCCCCATAATCCCCCTAAGGGTCAAAAGTTCACTATTAAGAAACATTGGTTAAGTGTAATCTTAGCTAGAGTGTTTCAGGGTAATTTTTATTATAACCACTCTGTACAGGAAGTCCCTCCAATTAAGAAAGGTTCAAGGACTGACCAAGGTCACATATAGACTTGGTAAGTGTAAACTTAGTTATGCCTCAGGACACTTGGCTGGTTTTACTGGTTACCCCCAAAGACTTCAACTTCATCTCTACCTCTAGCCCAGGTACATCAAATGGAAATGATGCCCTAAAAGTAATCAATTCAAAATTAGATTATACCTTCTCCTAGGTATCAAATAAGACACTCTCCTAGCCCTAAGAGAACCACCAATAATTAAAGTCTCCACTGCAAGATGCACTATGAAAACAGTCGGTTGATAGAACTTATCATGCCTTACCATGTATCCACTCCTGAAATGCATGGCACCCACTTTTCAAGACAAAAATGAAAGCCAAGAAGATAATTCGAGCTATCACCTTTGACGACAAAAAGAATCAGGTATAAAATTTAGAATCAAATTCTGCCTTTTAAGCGACTCTTCAAACCTGAAGACAGCTCCAGTGGGACACCTACATGACACATGCAGAGTAATGGTCAGTTTTTTTTTTTATGAGTACATGAGTTCATCAAATATAACCTGCTCTTTCAGTAACCTCCAGAAAGGAGAGAAAGCTAAGTGACTGAGCAACGTAAGTGCCATCGTGTCGGAGGAGGGATCCTCTCCTAACTCTGAGAGAAAAATCTTTGCTTCCCCACCATGAAGCCCAAGACTTGATTAACTTTATCCTCGCATACCAATAAATGTTGCATTGCCCATAAAAACAGTCAGCACTAGTATAAATCCAGCACCGGTATTTAATTCCTTGACCTTCCATGTCAGAGATTCCCAGAAGCAAGCTACCTGCTCTGCAAAGTGTCTTCCTTTTTATTGGCCCTAAATTTACCATCCAATCACTTTGCAGCTCCTATGCTCATCCTGTCAGGAGACCACATAAAAAAGGGGGCTGTCCCAGAGACCTTCATGTTGTGGAACATCTTGATCTATCCAATTCGCACTTTTCCCTTGGCCCCTAGTCTTCTGCACGGTAATAAGTCTTCTGGTGAAGGTACAGTTTTCTGGGGTTTTTTGTTTGTTTGTTTGCTTGCTTGCTTTTAATTCAGAGTCAAAAACAGTGAATAAAAACTCATTTCAAATGAGAATGAATCTTCAAGAAAACTGTTTCATCATTTTCCATTACTTTGTTTAGAATATAATACCTTACAAAATATCTAATCACTACTGCTCTTATAGAGCTTTTTAAACATGTTATAAAACACCATGGAGTTTAGAAAGGGATTTTTTTTTTTTTTTTAGAATCGCATGAGACTCCAAATAGAATAACTCTTTATTTATAAGTGTGTATTTTAAACTGTGTCTAGTAGAAGCTTTTCCCTTCTTCTTCTCTCTTCCACAGACATATTGCTCTGAAATGTTTATTTCTATTTTCTTACAGTGTAATTTTCTTATAAATTTAACAGAGGGGGAAAGATATAATGGTAAGCAGGCCCCAGCAGCAACTATGCCTGCATTTTGTAAAATAAAGGTTGTGATGCTTCTTTCTGCTTAGATGCTGACAAACTCTGGTGTGCTGCAAATCACAGAGTCACAATTACCAGGGTGCCACCATTCCTTGTCTAAGATTGGTATTGGCTACAAAATAATACTGTGAACCACTGGTCTGTGTTTAGGAAAACCCATTTTGTTGCATGAGGCTTCTTAGAAGGTCAGGTTTTAGCTTTCTTCTTTGGGGACCTTAATTCTTGTCCATATATTCATATCCAAGTAAGTCTCTCATGCCATATGCCCTTGTCTGATTTTTATATGCACTCATTGGTCATGCCCAGGTACCTCCACTCTGGCTGAGTGGCCACGTCAGTTTTCCAATCAGCGTGTTCTCTCAGCACCTCAGCATTTTTTCTCCTGACGCTTGGCTCATAATCATTCCAGAATCTGCTGCTCTTCTCTCAGGACATTGCCCTTCATAGCTGGGGTTGATGCTCAGTCATCTTCATGCCCCATGGTCAAAGGAAGAATGTTGGACATAGCATGGCATGACACCTGGATTTCTCAGTGTCTGGGGGACTCTCTTGCTCATTCCCCTGAGCACCCACTGTAAAACTGCACCATGTGTAGAAGCAATGATGCTTCCTCTGATCTACATTCAACCTGGCAATCCAGGCACGTCATGACAATAGGCTGAAGATAGTGAGATTGTCCTGAAAATAACAGATGCTTCAGAGCAAAGTTTCCTTTAACACCCAAGGCCATAGCAATAAGAAGACTGAGTCATAGAAGTTACATAAAATAAAATAAAATGATTTGAAATAATGTGTTCTTGATGA
>JANHMN010000015.1:19760132-19779598 GCA_030674055.1 Rhabdomys pumilio
GAGAGAGAGAGAGAGAGAGAGAGAGAGAGAGAGAGAGAGAGAGATTAAAGATCACCTTTGGTGCCATTACTTAGATATCATTCTCCTTGTTTCTTGAAGAAAGGTGAGAGATGTGTAACCTGTTTTCTTCCCAGAAGGCTGGTAATCGATGTGGTTAATAGGCTGGTGACCTTTGTAATATCTGTGTGGGTGCAACCATACCAGATTCTTCCTAAGACTCTTATCACGAGCTTGTTTTTCTCAGCCCATCTATAGAACCTATCTCTATTGAAGATATCACACGTACTTTACAGAGAGTTTCAAAGTAGTCATGTCGTAAGCTTTGTTGTTCACAAAGGATTTAATTGCTCATCACCCCCCCCCCCCCAAAAAAATCACGGAATTGTGCTGTACTTTGATATGCCTAAGGTAAGCCGCACAAGGTCAGACTCTTGACGTTTGGACCAACACTGAGTACTAAGTTGTGTTGAAAGCACTACCTTCTTCACTTCCATGGTTATTTCTCTGCTGACCATGCTGGTACCAGAGACACTGCACCCATGAAAGAACCCAAGAAAGAAAAATTATGGGCCTAGAGAAATACAGCGTATATGATGGTCTTTGTAGGTTCCTAACTTGTCCCTGGCCAAAAACTGTCAAAAAAAAATGTTTTCATTCTTTCTCTCTCTTTTTTTTTCACCTACAGACCTTCTATCTAGAATCAGTAGACTGAGTAAAATACCTTGGTAGAATTTGTGTTAAGTCACTGTCACCAAATTTAATAGAGTAATGACAAACTCGTGGCACTGAGATGTCCCTGTCAGCACTCAAATTCCCAGATAAGATCAAAACTCATTTTGCCTCTCTGTTATCTGCCTGTTCCCTAAATCCTTTTGAGAGAATCTGTGACTTTTAGAGTAACTTGGTGGATGGTGAAATAAATAGAATTTATGAATGTACCCTATCTTTGAGGAATACCCTCTTATCCTGAGAAAGTGAACAAATTAAATCTAAACTCGGGGTTAGGTAAGGCAGCTAGCAAAAGCAGTTTAAAGCAAGGCAGTATGAATGATGTCTGTAATTTTAGCATTTGGGGGTCTGAAAGAGGAGGATTACCTAGTGTTCTTGATTTGCCTAGGCTAATGAGCTCCAAGAATTTCTAGAAAACAGAATGAGACCCTGACTAACACAACTACGCTAACGGAAAGAACAGCAGAGTGATATCATGCCCTGTGCGTCTGCCAATGACAGCAAGGTAAGTGCCAGAATTGGTCTCAGTCTTGCCCGGGGTTTAATCAAAACAACATTTGTTACATTTGTAGGTTACCTGTGCTTGTGCGCCTAAGTGCTGGCCAATACAATGGGGGTGAATAAGAATATTTCACTGATAAACCTGGCCCATAAAAATGAGCTGTCTTGTTCCCTGTCTACTGGCCAGAGGAAGACAACTTTGTGGAATCACGTGGTAGGTAGAGGGACCTGAAGAGTCACAAAGAGTGTCTTCCTTACTACAAGCATATGTAGTTTAATTCTGAATATAAACAATTGTTAAGCTATGTGAATTCAGGAGTTTCTTACAATCAGTTATCTCATGCATCCTGGCTGGTTTGAGAACTCTTAGGTTGAACTTCATGGCTTTGGTGCTTTCATCTATGAAGTAGGGTGGGGGTGCCTGTCTATAATTCTCTTTAGCAGGTTTGACAGTTATGGGGCAACATGAGCAGTCAATAATCTGAAACCTTCAACGTCGACATCGGACATTGATGCTTTAGGCTGACCATCCAATATCCGAAACCACCCTGTCTCATCTGCCAGCGAAATACACTCCTGTTACCATCTAACCTCTTCTCCACAGTGGAATCACTTAGATCACCAATGTAGTTAGGAGACAGGGACTTTTCTCCAGCCTTTTTTCAGAGAACATGAGTATTAACTACCACATTTCTTCCTTCCTCATGCTTTTCTGCTTTGATTTTCCATTTTTGAAGAGGAGAAGGAAAGAAACCAGATGGGCTCTGATAAGAAACAAACGGGCTGAGAAGAGGAAAAGGGCTTTTTCTACAGCTTATCTTCACCAGGAAGAGCACCAACCAGACTGTGGGAGACTAAGTAGAACCCTCTGGAATTTAACTGGATAAAAGCAAACATGTCCACCAACCTCCATGTGTTTGCAAATGACAATGTCCAGTGCTTTCCCTAACATGCAAGTGTACTTTAGCTCTATGCATCGCCTATCAAGAGATATAGACTTCCTTTGTAAGAATCAAACTGTAGCCATAACTTAGATTACTAAGACTAAAGAATCTTATGAATTATTTAATTCTTTTTTCCTCTACATTTTATATATGTGACCCAAAAACTCACGTTTAATTCCAGCAGAATCTATGTCTTCTGTCTTCACTCTAGAATTCCTGTTGCCGTGGCAATACTTTCTACTATCTACTAATGAGTAATTTTCTGAAATATAGGGACTATAAAATCTTATATTTTTTACATTTCCCTTGAAAATGATGTTTCTGAGTCTACCAATGCCAAAATATCACTTATTGTTTAGAAGATAGCATATGCCACTTTATATAACACTTTATGTAACTGTTCATTTTGGGGGGAATGGGACAATAGGAACAAAGGAAAAGGACAAAGCAGCCGTTCATTCTTTGTATGCCTGGAACATATTAGCATAATAGAGAACAGCCATATATATGGAAAAATCCAGAACTTAAGATCCTAGTAAGATTGACATCAGTCTAAATATTCAATCTGGAATGATGACAGCCTTTCCAAACATCAATGGACAAGCACCTGAGATTTTTCATTGATAAGTAGGTGAAATTTTTCATTGATAAGTAGATAGATACAGAACTCTGCATTATAAAACACATGAGTCACAGTCCATAGCAATGCCTACTGGCTTAGGCTGCTATGTGCTAGAAGAACTACAGAGACAGAACTTCATTGCAGTTGCATTCTATTGCAGAAGACCATAGAAATGCTCAAGTACAAGGGATTTTAGACCATATCTTCTTTCTTAACCCTCCTTCACCCAAACCCTCTGACATCACAACAGTAGAATACCTGTTCTCAGCACAGTGGGTTTGCATTCAGTGAAGCTGACTTTGTAAGCAAGTCACTGCTTTTAGTGTTGGTATACTGTTCCTCTCACTACATCATATTCTTCAGTCACTGACTCATTTACCTTACCTGCCACTTGATTCTTGAAAATATTTGATAATATCATGTTTAGAACTATTCTGTAGCACAGTTTAAAAAATGCTAGACATAATTAACTAATTTCTTTAATTTTCACAAGCACTATTTATGAACTAGGTAAATGCCTGAAGATCAAAGATGAATAAGTGCCCTTAGTTCTATGTGCAGAGAGAGAACTGAAGATGTAAAGAGACTCTTTCTTTTTCTTCCCAAGAAGAATGAAGAATTTGAGAATACCACCATGTCAATACATCCTATACTATCCTCCTCCTCCTCCTCCTCCTCCTCCTCCTCCTCCTCCTCCTCCTCCTCCTCCTCCTCTTCCTCCTCCTCCTCCTCCTTCTCCTCCTTCTTCTTTTGCCTTCTTCCTGTCTTTCCATTATAACTTAACAGTTGCTTTCTTTCTGGGAAGTTCTGCTGTAGTCAGTCTCTCATGTCTTCTTATGAGCCTGACTTGTGTTTGTCTATTAGAACCAATAGAAAGATAATGGCTTGTTACCTGTAGATCACGGGTTTCTGTAGAGTTCTATTACCAACAGCATTTCCCTGCTCTGGCCCAGCCACAGCCACATACATATTTGCTTTCATAATCCAGGGGGTCTCCATGTGAAGGCCACCTTGCTTCCAGCCTGGGTCAAGGCACTTTCAACATTAAGAATTAGAAGCAGTCCATTCTGAGTACTTATGCTTCCTCTATTATATAACGTGTAGGTCTGTAAAGAGCCTAGAGCCCTTTGTTTGAGTTTGCTCCTAGGAAGCAATACCTTCTCTGCTGTGTCCACCTGATTCTTGATGTAGATCTGGCAGGTCTTCCTGTTTTTATTTCTCTTCCTGTGGTTGTCTCTTGCTTGTCCCATTAAGTATGTAAAGGTTTGGCATTTCCTTTAAATTCAGTGTATTGCCCTTATTTGCCTCCCTGAATCTTATCTGAATGTTCAATGCCATCTACATCAAAGATGACTGTAGAAAAGGAATATTGACTTTTAATGGTCCTGGGTCTCCCTCATTCTTCTTATTTCCCTTCCTTCATACCATAAGACCTGTCAAAGGCATAGCGGGTTTTTTTTTGGGGGGGGAGGGGTACTCGTCCTTCTTTCCTTTTGAAAACATGACTTCCTCTTCATTTTAATAATCCTTGTCATTTTGAAGTTAATTTTGTCCACAGGAAGATACCACTAAGTTACTGTTGTCCTTAGAATGACATTTACATTTCTTCTGATTGACAGAAATGCATAGAGACCTGATCTTCCCCTCCCCTCTAACTTCACCCATCCACCTTCACTATGTGGCACGTAGGATTTCACCCAGCCTGAATGTTTTCTCTCTAAAGCAAGATCTCAGAACTTTCATACAATTACCTCTTCCCAGAGTGTTGGTCAGGTCTTGACATAGCTGTCCTCTCCCAGGGCTTCAGTTCAGATACTCTCAGTAAGGTCTTCCTGTATGTTCACGCATAGTTAACCTATGCTCCCATTCCTTGCCTTATACAACAGTCTAAGATATTTTGTTTATATATTTTCTTATTTGTAGTTGGGATTTAAGACCTTATTCATCTCATATTTTAGTGCTTAGACAGTGCTTGATATGCAAATAGTAATAAATATTTACTTTTGTATCCTCCTAGCTGATACACCCGAATTCTACCCCTTGTTTTGATAATCCTCTGAGCATATGTCCAGGTTGTTACTAGCCTATTCAACATCCTTTTAGATAGTCCCTTGAATTCTCTTGAAATGCATTCTGTTATTTCTCTACTGCAGTGAACCAGTGAACTCAAGATGACAGTGGCATCATCTCAAAGTGCCATGTTCCACCATATCCATTCTTTCCAGCCTTTGGAAATCCTCGTGATTTTTTTTTTTTTTTTGCAGTTCTTACAGAATTTTATACCATTGATTTATTTTTCTTCTACTTTATGAGATACCTCTTAAAATTTTCCTTCTTTCTCATCTGCTCATGAGCTAGATGACTTTCTTATAACTAAACATTTCAGTGCACTCTCCAAGCTTTTTAAGAAAGCTCGTTCATTACATGACTGGACGTCAAACTTACCTTCACAATGCACTTTGAGTTTCAAGATCATTGTAATGTGTTTTTATGCTGACAATGCTGTTTCCTCTGTCTTGTCCCAGGGCTGAGAGCACAGCTAGATTCTCAGTTCTGCTTGGCAGATATTTAATTCACATCTAGTAACTAATGCAGGTTTTCTTTTTCTTCAAAACAATTTTTTTCTTTTCATTGAAACTACTATCATACCTCACTAGCCCTGAGCCCAAGACAGAGCTTACCTCATCTCTTCTGCACAGAACAAGAGCAATGCTATGAGCTTCCATCAGACAGACTCTCCCAATTCACTGTCCTTTAGCTGCAAAGTGATCCAAAGCATTTTTTTCCACACCATCCCATTGGACAAGACACATATTTTGTTTATTTTCAATTCCTAGTACACTTTCAAATAGGGTTTGATAATTTATCAACTTATTAAATGAAGCAGTCAATGAGTAATTAAAGGCATAGTAGCAGAAATTTAATAGAATGTTAGAATATTACAAAGACTCATAAAGATCTTCTGGAGCTATAGCTAAGAAGAGGAAAAAGCTAAATACTAAATCCTTTTTGACATTGTACAATTAGTAAGAGCACTCAGCTTGCTGTCGCACTGAATCATTTGTGACTGCATGAGACAAGAGTTTTCTAATCTTGACTCTGCTACTGTCTATCATTGGCTCGCTAGACTTCAATAATTTCATCTGCAAATGAGGGCTCTTATAGTCTCTAATTTCTCTAGGTCTAAAAATGTGATTCTTTTATTCCCTTGTCACTGTAGCAAATTGAAAGCTAAAACTGAGGATTTTGTTATAGAACATGTGAACGCAATGATGGAACAAAATATCTACAGGGGGATTCTGGGAAGGAAGACAGTAGTGAGGATATACTGAGTATTTGATATCATTATGCCTGAGCTCAGTTATCATGGGAACATGGCAACTTGAGGTCTGGATCTAGTTCTTTTTTGCTTATTTTAGTATTTGTTTTACTTCAAGGTCATCAATAGAAAGATGGATTTAGACAAGGACATGTATTAAAAAGCTTATGTGATTCTTATGAAAGATGGTACTTTTATGATTGAAGCTCAGAAAAAAAAACACAAAAAAGGTTTTACACAGTGGCATGCATGCCATTTTGTTATGTAGTGCCAATGGTTTAGTGAATACTGGGAAAATGCTGGATTTTCCAATAATTTAAAAATGAACTGAATAACAGTATGAATTATTTATTTTGGGTGTGAACGCCCTTAATTCACTGTAGTTAATCACTTTTTAATTGCGGCCAAGAAACAAGAAGACAAGAGCCTAGGAGGGGACAGGCCCTGTCTTCTAATTTTCTGAGAGTATTAATTGATGTTCTCACCCACCACAGACTGAAAATTTGTTTTTAATTATTACTTGTACAACTTGTTGTGTTTCTTCCTGTCACTTTTTCTACAGCAATGCTTCATATTAAGCCCTAGAGAAACAGAAAGAGTGTTTTATGTGCTATTGTGGCAGAGCTCTGGTATTAGCAGAAGAAGACAAATAAACAGCTTTACTTCTTCCTCATGGATGTTGTGACCTTCAACAAATCCTAAGGTCAGTAGTGAACTTAATGACACAGTAGACAGGAAGCTATTTTTGACAAATAATTATCTGCAATGCATATACGTTCTATGCTATAGTCTTGAATCAGAAACATTTCAATAAACCTTTGCTACAGTGCAGTGGAGAACAAGAGAGCCTTTGTGAGTAAGGAACAGGATTGAGAAGTAGGAAGCCATGGGGTCTGTGGACTCAGAATAGTTACAAAATCAAAATGGAATATTCTATGTCCATGTTGGACAGCCTGTTGTAGAGGGGTACAATCCTCCATTGGACACCTAGACAGGAGTCCTAAGCTCTGCCTTTCCTCAAAGAAAGTGAAAGCTAAATGAATCAGTTTGTCTCCACAGGAAAGATGAGTGTGTTATTATCATGTAGACATCAGATGTAAACGGTTGTCTACTTGCCATTTGTCAACTGGTCTACACTACAGTTGCTCACTAACAATGATTCTTAAAGCAGAGATGGGGGGATGAGTTACATCACAGGGAAAAGACAGGTATATGCCCTGTCAGAGACCTCTTGAATGATTTAGACTAATTTCCAGTTGTCATCCTTCAGCTTATAAAGGCTTAGTGTACATGGAGTTTCTGATGCTTTGCAAATGGCAGAGCTACTTTCTGTGATATGGACATATACTTACAAAGTGCACTTCATTAACTATCGCATGGATTGATTGGAACTCTCATCAATTACGAAAGACTAAAAGTGGTTAAAAAGAAAAGAAAAGAAAAAAAGAAAAACAGCAATGCAAGTACTCTTAGAGAGACAAAGCAATTCTTTCCTGATTTAACTTTCCTCTAATGCCACAAAAAGTAATGGGGCATGCATTCACCTTTTGTTCACCTGCATAAACATTTGTCTCAGTACACTGAGGTATTTCTATCAAATATCCATGAGCCACGTATTTCAAAACACCTATAAAATTACCCACCCTGCTCTTTCAGCCCCATGTGATATGAAACACGATGTAAAAACCAAAACAATTTTCAGTTTCTCTCTTCCCTAACAAGCAAGAAAACCTATTTTCATACCTGAGTATTCTGCTGTAATGTGTGTAATTTTGTAGTCCCTCTGGAAAGAATATTTTCCTCTTTGTACAAAGACATAACAGATGCAATTAGAGGATATTATATTGTCACATGCATCAAAGGAACAGAGTTAGTATTAAATCTTCCACATGACACTCAGACACTACAGCAGCCAAGTAGGAAATGGCATTCCTTAGGACCTCTTTCACCTTTCAAACCCAGGGCCCTCTTCCTATCTATGAGAAGAATTTAGCAAAACTTGAGTGCACACTGAGCCATAAGTTGTCAGGGGAACAGGGGGAGGGCCAGCCACTCCTGTCTCTGTAAGCACTTGGTGAAAGGCAGGTTTCTCAAGCATTGTTGCTCCTCCAGATACTCTGGGTATAGGAGGGGCAGGTTTGATTGATGAGACAGCTCATTTAAGACTGCAGACAATGATAGGTGATGGCCCAGAATAACAATGACTCAAGAATAGCTCATCTACAATCACTTGCAAATCTTGATTACAGTCAGAACTCCTCCTACAAATGACTCAGATTTGGAAGTAGCACAGTGCATGTTTTATAAGCAACTCTGGTGCATCCTCTGTAGGGTCATCAACTGCCAATCTTCATTGTATTAATATTCTAGATCCTATGTCCATTCACATGAAAAAATAATGAAACTTCAAAACAATGTAATTACATTACAATACAGCTGAAACTGCCTGCCTAGACACTCCCTGTGCTTTGGATAATACTTCATGTCATTCAACAAGACATGCTTTTATGCTCCATTAGATATTTTAAAAAGAAGAAGAAACAAAAGCCAAGAGAAATCATAATGGCTATAGAACTGCTCTGAGAGATGGTTCTCAAGTCTCCAAATATGCAATCCCTGCCTAGAATTTTTCTCCTCTAAAAATGGAAAGAGAAGTTGATTTGAAAACAGTTTTTCCTTACTTTGAATCAACTTATATACTCAATATATTTTTAAATTTCTTAAGCACCCATTATAAGTCAAAAACTTTATATATGCTATCCATTCATGTAGTAACAAATTATCTTTTAAGTGCCAGACATTATTCGGAATCCTCATAATATAACAGTCAACAAGGATAAGGGATTCTTTCTCTCATGGACCTTCCTTGTATTTGTGGGAGATTACTGATGAGCATAGAAATAAGTAGCTAAAGACAAATGCACAATTTGATACACACTCAGTGGGAATCAACTGAATAGTCAAAGTGAGTTGAACAGTTTTGATATATAAAAGGAGCTATTAGACATTTTTAGAACACAGAGATGAATAATTAACCTTGCCCTCCCGGAGATGGCAGAAGTATAGAAAAGCAAAAATTACCTGCCATTTTGTGCTAAGGTATTATGCATATGGTTAATCAATAAGTTTTATCAAAAATCTCAGTGGTTTCTATCTTGTGCTGTATATGGAGTATTTGTCTAGCATGAGGTCACTAGGTAGGGAGTTATTTCTATAGACTCTATGAATGAGGATAAAGAACATGAACTTGAGCAATGTTGGCAGAGGTAGAGGAAAGAGGTGTCCTGTTCTCAGTGAAGAGGCTTATAGGCCAAAGGCAAAGGCAAGAAGGAAGGAAGACCATATTGAGGAGAAAGGACAATTACTGATCTTGGAGTGAATGAAAAGCAGTCTGTATAACTGAAGAGAATTTTATGGATGCTTTATTTGCCACTCTTACCTGCAGATGCTTCAATTTTCAGTGTTAAGTATGAGATGTTTTCTTAGTTTAAAGGACAGAGAGGTTCTGTAGAAGTCTTGAAGAAAATGCTAAGGACACCAATTGTCTAAGGGGAATATGATTGAGAACAAATAAAACCCTAAAACTTAAATGCAATTGCAAGCTTCACTTAGTGTAAATATGTGAGGATATTAAAGGGTCTATTTGGCCAGTTGATCTAAACCAATCCCAAGCATCCAGTAAGGTTAAAAAGAACACAACAAGCCAGGTGGTAGTGGCGCATGCCTTTAATCCCAGCACTTGGAAGGCAGAGGCAGGCGGATTTCTGAGTTTGAGACCAACCTGGTCTACAGAGTGAGTTCCAGGACAGCCAGGAGTACACAGAGAAACCCTGTCTCGAAAAAAAAAAAAAAACCACAACAGTGGACTTATAAAGAAAATAAATGCTGGAAGTACTGGTGTTCCAGGTCATTGAAAACATTCATGACCCGAGGTGGTGAACCAACATACATAGGTAGAGAGATGAAGGAGACAAGAGATGATTAATGATCTGGATGGCAGTGGACCAGTCAAAGAGACCTTACCTATCCATAACTAAAGTATTTGGAGTGAGGACATGATAAATAAAAGCTAAGATTAGACAGTGGGCTATGAGGTTGAAGGGCTCTACCTTGGTATAGTTCTGATTTCTGGATGGTGATGATGATTGCAATGGGAAATCTGCACAACTTGAGGGCAAACACTTCAGAGTAGAGCACATGAAGTTGAGGATATCATGTTGAGCTGAGCTACAAATGAGACAATGAAGTCATTTGTGATTATGCACAAGATAGAATTTATTTCTGTGACTTTGTGGGAATAAAAATGTTCTTACAAAAATAGCTGGCAAAAAGATAGGAAAATTAGTAAACTTTGTTGACTCTGAGCTTAGGATAACAGCATTATATTCATGGCTACCAGTAATTTATACCTTTAAGACTCTGTCATGCCTTTGAATACAGGGAACACCTGTAATTTGCTTTCTGACAACAGAATATATAAAAGTGATAGTATGTTATCTACTTGATGGTATTTGGTGATGTGGAATAGACTAGGGATTCTGAACATGTACTTAAGTTAAGCAGTAAATTTAAAAGGGAATTTATGTGTTGCACCAATTTTTCAGGTGAGCTCTTAGGGAGGAACTAGTTGTCTAACCAGAGATGCTAGTCAGTCTTCAGTCTATATAAAGATACTTGAGAAAAGCCACTAATCAGGGATGAGTTAATAGTTTGGGGTTATGATTTTAGAGGCCTCAGTCTATAGTGGTAGGTTGAGTGCGGTAGAGCAGAACACTTAACATCATGAAAGCCAAGACATAAGAATGGCTCTTCTCCCAGGTGTTCTACTTTTTCTCCTTTACTCCACTTGTATGCTGAGTCTATAAAATGGTTCTGCCCATGATTAGAATAAGATTTCCCTCCTTTTATAATCTGCTTCAGAAATGACTCAGCAGGCATACTCAGAGATGTCCTTTAGTAATTATCTTCAAGGTACAGTACAATCTAATCAAATTGACAAGGGAAAAGTCAGAAAATGTCCTTAGTTGGCCTATAAGAACCCAAGAGCCATGTTTTGAATTACTGATTGAACAGAAGAGCTTTGGCCCATGAGGAGAGCAACAACACCAAACAACCAGAGCTCCCCAGGGTCTAAACCACCAGCCTGGGAGCACATAGGAAGGGAACCATGACTCCACCTGTATATGTAGGGGAGGATGGCCTTGTCGGGCATAGGTGGGAGAGGAGATCCTTGGTCCCATGAAGGCTGAGCACGGAGTGGGGGGAATTTGAGGGTGGGGAGGTGAGAGTAGGGGGGTGGGTGTATCCTCATAGAAGCAGGGGGAGGGAGAATAAGATAGGAAGTTCCTGGGTGGTGGGGGGAATGGGGTAAGGGGATAAAATCTTAAATGCAAATATAATATCCAATAAAAAATTATTTGTGACAAAAAAAAAAAAACCAGAGGAGATTTAAGGCCCTCAGACTTCCCCTCTGTCATCACAAAGAAATCAATTCTGTCAACCAATATGTGGCACTGGAAAAGGATCCCAAACTACCATAAGATACCCTCTCTGACTAATGCCTTGATCGCAATCCCAAACAGAGACCCAGCTGATCTGTGTCCAGACTGATGACCCATGAAAACTGTGGGGTAAACAGTGTGGACAGCTATGCCATAATAGGGAACCAATAGATTTCATTAGCCAGGTTAGGAGACTAAAGTGTTGTACTTAAAAGTTTTCCAGTTTACTCATTCTGCGTTGAACTTCTATTCAGGGGAACAAATATGAGATGGTTTCTAAATTAGGACTGTGGATTAGACTGAGAGCAGCAGGCTGTACAGTACATGGATATGGAACAATGGGATAGAACTCAGTTTAATTCTCCATTACTCCTACTCTCCTTATTCAACCTGTCTGTGTAGAGCAGAAACAAAGGAAGCAGGTGCATCCAGCCAGAAGGGCTGTATCTGCTTATAACCAATACCTTGGAAAAAGGCTGGGCTAGAAGAAGATATAAAAATATGGGAAACTTGAAGAAGCAAAGCATGAATGCAAACGAACCTGAGACATTAAGAAATGTCAACCAGCACAGAGCAAAGTTCCTGAACAGAACACCAATGGCTTATGTTCTAGGATCAAGAATTGACAAATGAGACCTCATAAAACTGCAAAGATTCTATAAAGCAAAGGACACCATCAATAGTACAAAGTGTCAACCAACAGATTTGGGAAAAGATCTTTACCAATCCTACATCTGATAGAGGGCTAATATCCAAGGTATACAAAGAACTGAAGAAATTAGACTCTAGACAATCAAATAACCCTATTAAAAATGGGGTACAGAGCTAAATAAACAATTCTCAACTGAGGAAACTCGAATGGCTGAGAAGGACCTAAAGAAGTGTTCAGCATCCTTAGTCAACAGGGAAATGCAAATCAAAACAACCCTAAGATTCTACCTCACACCAGTCAGAATGGTTAAGATAAAAAACACAGGTGACAGCAGATATTGGCAAGGATGTGAAGAAAGAGGAACACTCCTCCATTGTTGGTGGGATTATAAGCTGGTACAACCACTCTAAGAAGCAGTGTGGAAGTACCTCAGAAAATTGAGCATAGTGTTACCTGAGAACCCAGCTATACCACTCCTGGGCATATACCCAAAAAATGTTTCAACATACAATAGGGACACATTCTCCACTATGTTCATAGAACCCTTATTCATAATAGCCAGAAGCTTGAAAGAACCCAGATGTCCTCCAACAGAGGAATGGATACAGAAAATGTGGTACATTTACACAGTGAAGTACTACTTAGCTATTAAAAACAATGAGTTCATAAAATTCTTAGGCATCCTGAGTGAGGTAACCCAATCACAAAAGAACATGCATGGTATACACTCACTGATAAGTGCATATTAGCCCAAATGCTCACAATACCTAAGATACAATGCATAGGCCACATGAGACTCAAGAAGAAGAAGGAAGACCAAAGTGTGGGTGCTTTGGTCCTTCTTAGAAGGAGTATCAAAATACTCAACCAGAGCTCCCAGGGTCTAAACCTCCAGCCTGAGAACACAGAGAGAGGGACTCATGGCTCCACCTGTACAGGTAGTTGAGGGTGTCCTTGTCAGGCATCAGTGGAAGTGGAGGGCCTTGGTCCCTGAAAGTTTGGATTTCCTAGTGTTGGGGGATTTGAGAGCAGGGATGTGGGAACGGGAGGATGGTGGGAGCAAACCCTCATAGAAATAGGAGGAGGAGGAGGGATTCTCTGAAAAAAAGTTTGAAAGTGCTGGAAGAAGTGAGTTAGGCTTTAAGCAGAAGCAAAAGGGTAGCAGGCTTGATTATTGCTGGTATAACAGCTTTAATTCCATTGATTGCTAGCACCACTGCTTCTGCAATAGCATTGACACAAGGAGTTAAGACAACTATTTTGTATAACCATCTAGCAAAAAATGTTACTAATGTATTGTGTATAGAAAAGGATTTATACAGGTATCTGGAACGAATAATGCTCTATAACCCATTCAAATTATCTGAAGGAGGTTCAGGGTTCAAGAAATAGGAGCCATCCCAAGTGTCATGACAAACATCATTGGAGTAGTGTTACTTTTGAAATTCACAATGATTGTAATTAATTTTAGAAAAAAGTTTAAAGACACCTGTAGGATATTTGGCATAATCCTAACACCTCTCTGTGTGTTAACTTTGCATAGTGAGATTATGAATTTAAAGAATGCTGTTCTGTTGACCTTTGATGCTGTAAATAATGCCAATAAAGTTATCCATGGTCTGAGCTCAGTATTTCCATTTTGGACAAACCTCAGAAATGGCATATATAGCTTGATCAGACTAGCCCTTCTTTTCCTGGGGATACTTTTATTACTGCCTATCATGTTAAAGCTTGTCTCTAACTACATCAACATGTTGGTAGCCAAAGTACATGGTTTGAAACTGAAAATGAGCCCCCAGACAGAGTCATTAAATTAACAGGCCGAGAAGCTAAGGACAGGTAAGATTCTGCACAGAGCTTTACCAACCTAAAACATAAGTGCATTGCTTTTGATAATACATATTCCATGACAGGTAAGGAAAGCATTCTTGTCAGAATGATCTAAGACAGGATCAGTCTTGTTAATGAAATAAAAGGGAGGAGGGGAGTGTGAAGAGCCTTTGGGGCTGCTTGGCAAGAAGCTGACATGTGCCAAGGACAAGAAAATGGGCTGCTTGGCAGGAATATTACATTGGCCAAAAAGAAAGAAGTAGGCTTCAAGCAGGAATCTGACATTAGACTAGAACAAAGAAGTAATTTCACTTAGGAATCTAAATCATAGGCTACAACAAAGAAGCAATCTCAGGCAGGAATCTAAATATTAGGGTAGAACAAAGAAGTAATTACAGACAGGAATCTAAATTTTAGGCTAGAACAGGAAGTAGGCTTCAGACATGAAAATGACCTTGGGCTAGGATATGGAAATAGGCTCGGATATTTTAGTCATCCCTGATAAGCCTTTAGAAACAGTGATCATGGGAGTGTTGACGTAATTGGGTTTAGTGCCTTGCTTTTTCTTTGACTATTTGTGTTTATTATCTTGCTTATTCCTTGATTATTTGCATCTATTGTATTGCTAGTTTCTCAACCTAGAACTGACCTTCATACATGCATGTAATCAAAATGGTATAAAAGCATAAAAGAAGAGGGGATATAGGATAAGGGGTTCTAGGGAAGGGAAATGGGGAAAGAGGATGACATCTGTATTGTAAATAAATAAAATATCCAATAAAAACAAGAAAAGAAAGAAAAAAAGAAAAGAAATGCCAACCAGAGGAGAAGAATCAGCTCTCTGGTCACTTTGGTGACACACTTGAAATCATTGGCAATTTACCTTCATAAAATAATGTCTCTTGCTATAGAAGAATGTTTCCAGCTAGCCATCAATGACAGTATAGAATCCTTTTATCCTGAATTCTGCTCCTGCTGGGAGCATTAAAAACATTCCAAGACACCAAATATGTTTGTGTAACTGTATCATCTATTTAATTTCATCTTATCTGTTGGATTTATCACAAATGAACAAGAACAAAAAATTTAATGGCCATGAAACACAAAGAACAAAATAAGAAAAAAGCTAACCCTATTCTGTAATATACTAATTTGTATCTTTTCTACTTACATAAAACATATTTTTTCACTTCTCCTCTAAAAGTTACCATCAAAGCCAAAATCCAAAACTTTATGAAATTCCTAAGTGTTTGAGGCTAAATTATGAGTAATACTTTGGGACATGGTTAAAGATTACTTAAACACACCATAGAGCATTTTAAAGTATGCAGCGATTCAGTAAGCCACAGGAATGTGGTGGAGCTTTTGATTTATTATTTATACTTGAGCTCCTGAAATAAAGGGATTTTTCAGTTCTAGACATCTCTTTTCTACTGGGGCCCATAGTTATGAGAGGAGAGGAGGTGGAGCTGATTACCAATTCAAGGTGGGGGAAATGTCTTTATTAAATTCCATATGCCAAGTCAATCAGGTATAATGTTTTATAACTATATGTGGCTTGAGAGTAATTCTTATATTTAAAATGCAGAATAAAAATGCTATCAATATATCCATTCAATAAATATTTACACACACACACACACACACACACATAATACATATACAATTTGAAACTCATTCAAAGTGATCTTGACATACTTTTCACTCAAAGATCAATCACTGTTTTACTCTTTACCTTTTCCAATTAGAAAAACTACTTGACTAATTACATAGTGTAATAGCTTTATCAAAAGACTTTTACCTAGGATAAGAACTCATGTTAGATAAACAGAATTACTGGCACTGTTTCAATATGACTTTAGAATTCTTTGCTACTAAAAGGAAAATAACTTGTCAATAACTCTACAGCTTCCATCTCTGTCAAAAAAAAAAAAAATCAATCACTTTAGACTTTTCTGGCAACTATTATTTTCTGTATCCTTTAATCATCTCTTTCCTATTTGGAATCCATCCAATTTTCAGCATTCCTTTTAGCAGGCTGAGTTAAAATTGGTGTGATGTGCTGTGAAGGTCTTGGCCAGTTTTGAATAGCGTCTATGCTTCTGTGTCTTATTAAAACCAAAGTCATTGACAGTGAGTCCTTTCAAGCTCAAGAGTAGCTCAAGTGCAGCTGGCTTGAGCCCTTTTTTAAAAGCAGATAATTGAAGACACTGCTTGCTGACCAGAAGACACTGCTAAACCTTTCTAGTTCTCTAGACCTTTCTGACAGTGTCAGCTCATAGGAAAAGCACTTTAAGCAGAGTGTTTATTTATAGGCTCTCCTTCATTAAAATGACACGAGGCTCCCAAATGCTGCTCCAATCACCACATGATAAACTGTAAGTTAGAAGATCCTATGGCACTTCTGATTCTGATAGTGACTTCAAAGAATCACTGAAGACATGTGTATCTACTTTCTCCAAACTGTAGATAAATCAAATAATGGGTGTTTGGCTTTGCAGATTTTAGAGCTGATCTACAGTATGGTTTTTGGTCCTGGTAGATACAGTCATCATCTGGAATTTTCTCAAGCAAGGTAATTAAGCTGCACAGAAGTATAACAATCCCAGCCTAAGGGGAGACAGGATCCCAATTACAGAGGGTTTTGCATTTATTTTTACTCAACTCTAATGGTCTTCCGCATGCATTGCATATTGTCATGGTTAAAAACAAAACATAACACAAGTTGTTTACATTCTTTTAAGATTCCATTGTCAGACAGTAGAACTGAAATGAATCCTTGATTTAAATATTGCACAAGTATTAAGAGTTTTCAGAGCGTGATTACAGATGGGATTTATATCTGAGCTATTTTCCCCAAACAAGTTCTCAGCTGCAGGCCACTTAAGTGCAGTTAATTCATTAGAACAAGAACTTGAGTTAAACACATTAGCAATGAACTGCTCATCTGTAATAAGGCTGGCACTTGCTGCTTATTTCTTGCTTAGTTATTATTCAACATATACTCCAGAGTCCTGGCTACAGGAGCAAGAAACAAAGAGAAAGGCAGTTCATCTTTCAGTGTCTGGGCTCGAGAACATTCTTCCCATGGCACTGGCTTGAGTTAAGTATTTCACTGTTGATGTCTTAAAGGCAGATGACCATGGTTATAACACATTGACCATATTTGAATATTACCAGCTCATTCAGAGAATACTGGAGACCTAGAGGAACCTCAGTAGAGAAAATCCTTCTATCACACTATAGGTATGCAAATCTGTAGTGCACCTTTACACCTAATGGTTAATATGGGTGGATTCATTCTACAAAACTGGTAGGGTGGTATTCCTAGGGTGATCCGGAGTTGTATATGAAAGCAGACTGAGAAAGCCATGAAGAGAAAACCACTAAGCAGCACTTCTCCGTGGCCTCTGCCTCAGTTCCTGCCTCCAGGTTTCTGCCTTGTTTTCTGTCAGTTGAGTGTGACCCAGGGCATGTAAGTCTTTTCTTCCCACATTGCTTTTGGTCAGTATTTTATCACAGAAACAGAAAGTAAACCAAGACATAAGCTCTGAGAGGATAGGAATTGTTTTCTGCTTTATTTACTTCTCAATCCTCAGTGTCAAGAGCAGGGACTGCTGCACACTGCCTACTCAGCACTTACCAGCTGTACACTGGATAGTACTGTTTTAGTGGATGCATCTTCAGAGGCAGATAAAGATGTGTTTGAATCTCAGTTCTAAAAATTGCTACTCATATGACCTTGGGCCAGTCCAAGATCATACGGGCATTTCTTCATGTTTTAAATGTAGATTGTGAATTTTAACATAAGAATCGGTTAGCTTGATGAATGAAAGTGCCAACTCCCTTTGGATAATCTCTGGTGACAGCATTATTTCCTCCAATAAGTAGCATGAGTGTTTCTGAAGATGATCTCTAACTTATGACAGTTCAACTTAATGGTTGTCCTTCATGGACAATGACTGATATGCACTGGGGAGTACAGTTCTGATTTCTTTCACACTAGTGATACCCAGTGTGATGCTCTAGCACACATTACCCATCTGTGGCTAGAGAAAGTGTCCCAAGCATCTTATAGCAGGCAAAGCTGAGTTAGAATGTTAGTGAGGTAGGTAAAAACCATGTCATTTTAGCAATGACATTTTACTGTGCAATGGAAGTGTAAGAGCACAGTCTTACTACAAACTGAAGACAATCTGTATTAGAACTGGGTGGTAGAGAGTGTTTCCCAAACAGGGGGTCAGAATCTTTAGGTTGTGAGAGAGCATACAAGAGAGTAATTAGATATAATGAAGTCTGTGGTTGGTCTCCAAGAAGAACCAAGATACTTGTGCTTGGATGATTCATCTGGAACAGCTAAATTCAAGACCATAGGTGATGATAAAATGTGACAAGAGAAGGAAGTGGTTCTCATGAGTGATGCCAGTAAGGGTTATGAGGCACTGAGCAGCTCTGCTCCCCACACAGTCTGAGTTTTACCGAAGTTTCCAGGGGCTCTTCTGTGTGGTGTCTTTTTTTTAACTTCTTTTTCTCCTAAATCTATGCAGTCCTTTAGCAGTGACTTTTTCTGTCCATCTAAGAATGAACTAGTGAAATTTTCAGGCCTGTCTTAGAATGTCTGCTCCTATCCTAGTGTATGTCATCAACAGGGATGCAGTACAAGCACCATACAACTCTTCTCCAGCCTTTTGGAATAATTTATACTTGATTTTAGCCTTTAGTATTGCTACTGGGGGATAGAGTATCCAAGACAAAAGAGCTTAAACTTCAGCATCATCTGTGAAAAATCACATTAGATTGTTTCACTTGGGAAAAGGAAAGTGTCATTAGTTTGCTCCTACTGCTTATAAAATATATTAAAGATATTGATGAACTTTGGAGTGCCTGTGGAACTACTGGTCTCTTCGGTATAGTTGATTTTAATCGGAAACATTTTATATCATAAATAATTTTATGACAATGCTAACTTCATCTATGTTATAAAGAAATTGTTTAATAAGATAATTTACATCACAGCATTTTATGAATTTCTTAAGTTGTAAGATTCTTCCTTAACCATTGTGGCTGCATTGCATGTACATTACAATGTGTGGATTGGTTGGATTGCTAAGAAAACCCAGTTTGTAAGCACCTAAGCCCTGGTAGTGGGCAGTCAGTGTAGACAAGAGCCCAAATGTCTTGGGTCTGTTATCTCATACTGTCTGTCAGGTTTGCCCTTTAGGTCCAGTGTTATCATCCTACAAAAGTGTTGAAACCATAAAGCCAAAAAATAAGAGTGACAGCCATAAAGAGCTGCTGAAATTAAATCCATAAGCATTTTCTGTAAAAATTGAGGAAGAAAGCTTAAGATTCTCTTGTGTTCTATACA
>JANHMN010000015.1:19779608-19827174 GCA_030674055.1 Rhabdomys pumilio
ACCAAAGGAAGTCAGGACAGGAACTCACACAGGACAGAAACTTGAAGGCAGGAACTGATGCAGAGGCCATGGAGGGGTGCTGCTTACTGGTTTGCTTCCTCTGGCTTGCTCAGCTTCCTTTCTTATAGAACCCAGGATTACTAGCCCAGGGATGGCACCACCTACAATGGGCCCTTCCACTTTGATCACTAATTGAGAAAATGCCTTACAGCTGGATCTCATGAAGGCATTTCCTCAAGGGAGGCTCCTTTCTCTGTGATAACTCCAGCTTGTGTTAAGTTGACACAAGAAACCAGCCAGTATACTAATTTACCTTAAACTGTCTTACTGATAGCATTAAATCTTTCCTGCACTGTTTCTCCATAGCTATTACAACATCACCTAACAAACTATCCATTTTCATTTATTTCAATGGGACACAAATTTTAAAGACTTTTCATTGTCATACATAGTCAATCCTGCATTGTTGGTATTCAGCATCACCTCTGACACACATCAGTAATCTTCACATTTCTTTTCCTTGGCTTTTTGAAATGTTCTCTTCTCTCAGACTATGCAAATCTTGTACTAACCGCCTTATGTTCACTAATCAACATTTGCCTGGATATTATGTCAGTCTCTCATTGGCTATTAGCAATGTGGTATTCATTTCCTATGTGACTCTCAGGTTAGAGTTGTCAAAATTTGTTTCCATAGGACAAAAATATATAGACGTATATGTCTATATATTTGCACACATACACTTAAGAAACTTGGAATCAATTTTACATCACTGAAAAGAGAATTATTACCTATCACTCATAAACTGTTTTTAACTTCCTTATTACATATAGCCTGTTTTTCTACATCACCTTGTGTGATTATGTATACCTATGTAATCATTATCTATCAATAGACATTATATGTATGTGTAAGTACAACTACTGATACATAAACTTTTTTCTATTGAACATTATAAAAATAGACTTCCTACTCAGGAGCCTTTTTTCACCAAGTCAGCCCTAAGTTGATCTTCCTTACTTGAGTTTCCTCCACACTCCTGGTTCTAGCCTGGTAATCTTGTTATACCTGGTTCTGCAGTCCATCGTTTTCTATCTCCTTCACGTGCTCATCTCTTGCTTTTTCAAATGATCTTTCTGAACCCATGTTCACTTTCTCTTCTCTGAACTACTCTTTTGACCCTCTGAACTCCCACAACATTCAGGTCATACATTCTTAATTCATGACCAACCATTAACCCATGGAAATAAACTTCCTAGCCTCACACATCGGTTGCAAGATTCCTCTTCAGAGAAACACAATGTTTTTGTAAAGAGTATATGATTGCTTTTGATTTGTACAGTAATAAGTTCTAGGAGGAAACAGCTGAGCTACATAAGGAACTCTGTTCTGATACTCACACAGTTATTATATTCTCTTTAGAAAATGAAATCCACTTTTCCACATGGGATGGAAATCCTAAGATGTTAAAAAATTTTAAACAGTTCCACTGAGACTTACCAACTTACCATGATAGTCTGAATCATTTCAGAGCATGTAAGGCATTATAAAACACTGAAATTTCCACGCTACTGCAAGCATCTCTCAAAACATTTGCCAATTAGTTAATTTCTGAGCCTCCTTCTCATATTCCCGAAGGCAAGAAAAAAATGCCTTTATCTGCAAGCTGTGTGTAAGACAATCTCAAAATCAGTCATGTCAGCTAAATATGACCATAAGAACAGTTTTAAATTTTGTGATATTTTGACATGTCTGTGATTTCATTTAGTTATTATACAAAAGTATGCACATAGATTTAGCACTTATGCAAATTTAACTTAATCCTCTCCACCTTTTCTGAATTAATCTCCTTATCATATTGTGACTCGTATTTCGCGTAAGGTGCCTCAACTAGTTTGCCTATGTCGCTCTCCTCTCATTTTTTGAGACATATCATCTATATCTTTGAGGTTCAAATTCATCTCTTCTCTTGTTACAGGAAGACTTGCACACACAAATGCTAAACACTGAGTCAGAAATATTAGTGTTCACAACAATAAGTATCTTTGTAAATAAGGAAAATTATTTAAGTACAGCAGAATATTTCCCCAAGCATACTCTCATTAAATTAACACTGCCATCATATGGAATCTAACTCTAATTAAGAGTAATTTGTAAATAAACACAAATAGATCTTGCCTTGTGATTTCTTCTCCCAAAGAAAATATTACTTCCATGATTTTTGTAGGCCTACTTTTGGTGGCTACTTTATTAGGGTCTTGTAGGCTTAGATTTTTCAAAAGCTACTTTAATAAGGTTTCTCAAATTCTTTGACCCACAGCCCTCCCTTCTAGCCCATTGTCCAGAGGTAGATAAGAAAAGATGGTAAATAGGACAAGGGGATGTGGAACTCTTTAGAAGTAGGGGCAATTCCAATCTCTACTGTCAGGATACCAACAGTCCTGTTCAGTAGTGTCAGGATACCAACAACCCAGTTCAAAAAGTGTCACCAAACAGAGATCAGCAGTGGTAATACAATCCAGCAGAAACAGACAGGCCTCTACCAAATAAGCAAAAGTCAGCAGGAGCTACCAAAACTAGCCAGAAAGGCAGAAGAAGTTCTTAATGAAGTAAAGACCAGTGAAGATGCAAGACCAAATGAAGTGTTGCACAGCTAGCTATATAAGTGCCCAGTCACGTCACTTCCTTTACAATCTACAAACATCACCTGTCCTCCCACAGGTCTGCTTCAGCAAAACATCACATGACAAAACTAGAAATTTCCACCTCAGGATCTGTTATCTCCAGTCCTTCTGACCCTTATCCCACCTCAATCCCTTCCAGCTCCCTGTAACACTAGGTAGGAGAGAAATAGTTTAGAGGGGAAAGGGCATAGTCCTTTTTAGACTACTTCCTGCTGATTAGGGGCATCAGGGCTTTGGGAAAACTCTAATCTCTGTAGTCAGGATATCTCCAACAAGCAAAGCAACAAAACATAATTCATCAGTAGCAAAAGCAAAAGCAAAAGCAGCAGCAGCAGCAGCAGCAGCAGCAGCAGCAGCAGCAGCAGCAGCAGCAGCAGCAGCAGCAGCAGCAGCAGCAGCAGCAGCAGCAGCAGCAGGTGGGATGAGGGTGGGCAGGAAGCAGGAAGCAGGAGCACTTGTGGGCTTTCTCAGGGCTCTCACATTTATACTCTCTCCAGAGTACTCAGAATGAAACTATCTGCAGCTGTCAAATTCATGCCCCCTAAAGCCTGAGACAATCATTGCTAATGGCTGTAGACAATATGAGGCAGCCCCATATCCCACATCTGGGATTAAAACAAAAACTTATTCATATAATTGTATTTTTAAAGAAACTAAAAGTCTCACTACAATTCCTTATTTAAAAATCTTTGCTAGTTTTTGATTTTAAACAATTTCTAGAATATATGTACACTACAAAGATATCACTCACTCACATAAGTCATACTGATTTTTCCTCTCAATTTCAGTATTACCTCACAGGGAAAAGTGAGTTTACTACTTTGCTCTTGGTTTTGTTGTTGTTGTTGTTGTTTGTTTGTTTGTTTTGTTTGTTTTGTTTGTTTGTTTTTTGAGACAGGGTTTCTCTGTGTAGCCCTGGCTGGCCTGGAACTCACTCTGTAGACCAGGCTGGCCTCGAACTCAGAAATCTGCCTGCCTCTGCCTCCCAAGTGCTGGGATTAAAGGCGTGCACTACCACTGCCCAGCTTTGCTCTTGGTTTTTATTGGCTCTGTTAGTTTAAACATCATTTTATGGCAGTCGTTCTCAACCTTCCTAACACTAGAAATCTTTAAGATGGTTCCTTGGGTTGTGGTGACCTCCCACCATAAAATTATTTTTGTTGCAACCCCATAACTGTAATTTTACTATTGTTATGATTCAGAACGTAAATATTTGATATGCAGGATATCTGGTCTGCAACATCTTTGCCGGTCACAATCCACAGGCTGAGAACCACTGTCTTAAAGGCTCCTGGTCATAACATTCATCACCTGAACTAGAAAATACACACTACCCATACGCACATATATATGGTCTCAGACTAACAGGGCTTCAAGAGCCACCTGGCCCTTGTGTCTATGACACCTTCTTCTGTTGTGGATAGCCCCAGCCTAGCGTTTTGATGGTAGTTACATTTTCCTGGGAGGGGCTGCAGAGGAGGAGCGAATCAGTACTGTTGTGAACCTTCTGTCCACCTTAATTTGTAGAATAAAGGCTGGAGCCAGTGATTGGGCAGTAGAGGGGGAGGTGTCTAACAAAAGGCTTAGAGGAGGAGTCGGAAGCGGAAGTCGTCGGGAGACACTACGGAAAAGAGAAGATGGAAGAACAGTGGAGGAGAAGAACGTGACCTGGAAAAACTGCAAGTTGTGAGGGATCTCATAGCTGGGGAATAGAGTAGTGCAATGGTAAATCTGCCCAATCTAGGCTTGCAGTTTATATCCATAAATACTGAGTTGTGTTTTTCTGGACCAAACTTATTTGGGTCGGAGATTTATCACAACAGTCTTCAACACAGCAATTGTGACAAGCATACTCCTTACCAATAAGCTCTCCTTGTGGAAAGAACTCTTTTCTTATGGTTGCTGTAACCAATTTCTGAAAGCTTAGTGGCTAAATATCTAGTAGATCTGTGAGTCAGTAGTCTGAATGAAACTCAAGGGCCTCAAATCAAAGTTGGGCAGACTTAGGGAGGATTTTGTGCCTTTCTTTTGAAGCTTCTAGAGGCTTGCTCACCTGTATTCTTTGGCTTGAGGCTCCTTCTAGTAATGGTGACACTGATACATTTTCAGAACTTTACTATCACTGGGCCAACATAGGTGGCTCAGGTTAAAATGCTCAGAACCATCTCTAACTTCATCATAGCTGTATAGCCATGTATGTGGTATGCACACAGATTTCTAACATTGAGTTAAAAGCACTATTCTGCCTATCACTGGTAATGCCCTCAGATAAGAGGAAGGAGGACATGACAATAGAGAGTATTTTTAAAAAGCAGCATTGCACTGTGCTTAAGATGTCAAATCCAAATAGTACTAATTAATAATTATGAAGCACTAAACAAATTACTCAAACTCTGCTCCTCGATTTTTCAATCTGTAAAACAATACTATTATTTTTGAAGACTCACTACATGCATGTTTGTGAAGGCAGGTCACATAATTTCTATTTTTCCTGTTATTTACAACCCTCATTGTCTGAGGAGGATTAATTTACTCCAGACTTGTTTTATAGATAACCATAATAATTTGTTCAAGTAACAGAATTCAAAACTCATCTGATTTGGATTCCTCTGTATCATTGAATCAACATCCACTAAAACTGTCTTCAGTGGTCTCATAATGTAAATCCATACATTTTCTTAATGGTTAGAGTTCTTAATTAGCTTGACAATACAATTAACAGTTTACAGCATTCTTCTAGCAACAGAAATCTTGTGAGCATAGTCTATGAAATGTTCTGAACATGTAATAGATTGATAGACTCAGATAATATCCTGGAAAGGACAAAAGGATTTGACAAGATAACACAAGGTTGAGGAGACCCAGAAGCCAAACAGGTAGGAGGGTAATTTTTCATGGCCTTCACATCCCAGCTATCATATGTGCTACAATTTAAATGTTGACATATATGTACGCATCCAGTGACAGTGAGCTCAAAATTTACACTTACTCACAAATTCAGTGTTACTAATGTATTGATTTATTCTCCTTTGCAACCACTTTCTTTCCTAGCCAACTGACTGTTCGAATGGCCACACTTAATTCAACCTTTAAAACCTTGAGACCTAATGATTTTGATTATAAAATATATTACATGAGTATTATAAGACTATGTGTCTATCATCTGTGGACATGATCATTCTGCCTCTCTCTAGCCTGTTTTTTGTTTGTTTTGTTTGTTTTATTTATAGTTGTAAGTTCAGAATAGTTCACTGAAAATCTAATACAATTTTATTTACTCTAAGCTCATTCCTTTGAGTGTTAGATTCTTCAAGAAGTTGTAAATAAATGTTCAACATTGAGCAGGCCTTGATGGCTACTGCTTCCTTTCTCTAAATCATGTGTGGTGTCACGTTGCTGCCAAAGGGAGGTGGCCTTGTGCTCTTAACACATTTTCAATGGTTATTCTACAAGAAGTGTACATACATTCCTAAGATACGCTGCTTAGCACATTGTAAAGCTTCAACTTTGCAGTCTTCTTCTTTGAATGACATGGTTTCTTTTTTTTTCTTTTCAGTTTTGCAAAGAAAAGAAAATGAATGCTCTTCCTATACCAATCTCTTTCTATTTTGTTCTGGGTGAGGCCTTGGAAAAGCCATCTCAATATTACATGTGACTCTATCCTGTATAAAAAGAGGACAATAACACAGACAAAAAATTAGTCCTTGCAAATAAGGCAGACTACCTTCAGCTTTTAATTCTCAGGCTGTTTTCTCTGATTACCATTAAGAATGATCTCCTTTGGGATGTCTCTTGTGTGTTTCCCACTCTCTGCTGACTTTTTGCAGACTGCCCTTGTCTAGTTCTTCATCCAGTAACCATCTATAAAGCAAATATTCCATTCACCATTTTTCTTTCCCTCTGTATTGTGAGTCTTCTAAATTTTTAGCTGTTTTTCTCTTTCTTCTTTAACACATGAGCAACCCTAAACTTACTCAGTTTTGCTGAGTATTAATTTTGTAATAGGGGATTTCCTTGTGGGCCTCATGGTCCTCAACTAACCTTATAATCTATCGCATTATTTAAATGATGACCGAGGCTCAGCAATATTAAGGAATTTGCCTAAAGTAATTCAATATAAGTGTCTGGGTGAACCTAGCATAACACTTAAGTTTCTCAGTGTGTGGAAGACCAAACTGTTGAACTGAAGATATTGACCATGGTAGAACCAACACTTTAAGCCATTTTGTGCTTTATTTTGACAGGCAGAGGTTAATATCATGATGTTTCTGAAACAATCAACAACAACAACAATAATAATGCTAGTATCTGTACCTCATTCTCATTTATCGTGAGGCCAGATTATCATTGTTTCATTTATTTTTTTAAAAAAAGTATCCACAAAATTAATTGTTAAAGCCATAGACACTGTAGCTATACATGATTACGTTAAGCACTTTAGAAGAAGGCAGCTAGGAACACGAACTTAATCTCAGTCCTACACAATGACATTTGTTTTTACCAGCTACATCAATAACAGGAGACAGTGCTCAGAATCCAGTATCCTATCTGTTTTCTTAACTCCACAGGCAACAAGGTAAACTAAGAAAGTGAAGTTTGAAGCTGGAGAGATGACTCAGCCATTAGGAGGCCTAAGATCAGCTGCTTTCCCAATTCTACTGTTAATAGTCACAGAGTAATTCCAGCTATTGAAGTGTTAGCACAGAACCTCTAACAGCAGCAACCTCAAACTATCTGTGAACTGAATTAAGGCAGATTCTTGCCCTTGCCCTGATCATGGTAGCAGGAGCAGACACCCAGAAGCTCTGTTCTGCCTGTGGAAAAATGCATCTCAAGACGTTCAACCCAGGCCACTGCTCTCAGAACTGCAGAGTTGCAGCCTAGAGGAGCCACTGCACTCAGAGCAGCAGACACCATATCCTGAGACATGCTAAAGAAGAGACTACACTCAGAGCAGCAAACACCTAGCTGGCCTACTACTGTGAAGTCACCATATCCTGAGATATCCTTGAGGAGCCACTGTACCAAGAACAGCTGAAGCTCAGGATTACAGACACATCCAGACCCCGAGGAGTTCTGACACAACCAAGATAACTGGAAAGGCAGACTACAGTCAGAACCAGTGAGTGCAGGTAGCACTAGAGCCTACCAAATGGAGAAAGGCAAGTGTAAGGATGTAAACAACAGAAACCAAAGTTACTTGGTATCACCAGAACCCAGTTCTCCCACCATAGCAAGTCCTGAACACCACATCACACTGGAAAAGCAGGATTCAGAATTAAAATCACTTCTCATGTGTCGGTAGCCAACATTAGAAGATGGTGCAGACTGCCTGCCTGCCTCTTCAGATTTTTCTGGTAAACAGGTATTCTGCACATGTGTCTGCATGATTCTGGTGTGTGCCCCTCCCGAGTGGGCATATGCTAACGAGGTACTGTAGCCTTAGCCAATCCTTACAATGTTGCAGATTGGCAACATCTGCTTCTCTATATAAGCAGCACCCTTCAGCTGCACGGGGTCCTCCATAGTATTATTATTAGTTCCTGCAATAAAGACTGATGAGAAGAATCCAACCGTGTTGTGTCTGCTTCCTGGACAAGTTGGGCATGACACTCATAATGATGATAGAGGACTTTAAAAAGGACATAAACAACACTTTCAAAGAATTTGAAGAGAACACATGTAAACAGGTAGAAGCCCTTAAAGAAATGCAAGAAAACACAACCAAACAGGTGAAGGATTTACACAAAACCATCCAGGATCTAAAAATGAAAGTAGAAACAATAAAGAAATCTCAAAGGGAGACTACCCTGGAGATAGAAAACCTAGGAAAAAAATCAGAAGTCATAGACGCAAGCATCACCAACAGAATACAAGAGATAGAAGAGAGAATCTCATGCACAGAAGATACCATGGAAAACATAGACATGATGGTCAAAAAAAATGTGAAATGCAAAAAGCTCTTAACACAAAATATCCAGGAAACTCAGGACACAATGAGAAGACCAAACCTAAGGATAATAGGTATAGATGAGGGTGAAGACTCCCAACTTAAAGGGCCAGTAAATATCTTCAACAAAATTTTAGAGGAAAACTTCCCTAACCTAAAGAAAGAGATGTTCTTACATATACAAGAAGCCTACAGAACCCCAAATAGACTAGACCAAAAAAGAAATACTTCCCGTCACATAATAATCAAAACAGCAAATATAGAAAACAAAGAAAAGATACTAAAAGCAGTAAGGGAAAAAGGCAAAGTAACATTTAAAGGCATACCTATAAGAATTACACCAGACTTCTCACCAGAGACTATAAAAGCCAGAAGATTCTGGACTGATATTATACAGACCCTAAGAGATCACAAATGCCAGCCCAGACTACTATACCCAGCAAAACTCTCAATCACTATTGATGGAGAAACCAAGATATTCCATGATAAAACCAAATTTACACAATATCTTACCACAAATCCAGCACTTCAAAGGATAATGGATGGGAAACTACAACACAAGGAGGGAAACTACAACCAAAAAAAAGCAAGAAAGTAGTCTTCCAACAACTCCAAAAGAAGACACTTACACAAACATAATTCCACCTCTAATAACAAAAATAACAGGAAGAAACAATTATTTTTCCTTAATATCTCTTAATACCAATGGACTCAATTCTCCAATAAAAAAGACGTAGACTATCAAACTGGATACATAAACAGGCCCCAGAATTTTGCTGCATACAGGAAACACACCTCTGTGACAATGATAAATACTATCTAAGAGTAAAAGGATGGAAAACAATCTTCCAAGCAAATGGTCCCAAGAAACAAGCAGGAGTAGCAATTCTAATATCAAATGAAATTGATTTTCAACCAAAAGTAATCAAAAAAGATAAGGAAGGACATTACATACTCATCAAAGAAAAAATGTATCAAGAAGAACTCTCAATTCTGCACATCTATGCCCCAAATGAAAGGGCATCCACATACATAAAATAAACTTTACTAAAGCTCAAAGCATACATTGCATCTCACACAATAATAGTGGAGGACTTTAACACTTCTCTCTCAGCAATAGACAGATCATGAAAACAAAAACTCAACTGAGACACAATGAAAATAACAGAAGTTATGAACCAAATGGATTTAACTAATATCTATAGAACATTTCATTCTAGAACAAAAGAATATACCCTTTTCTCAGCACCTCATGGTACCTTCTCCAAAGTAGACCATATAGTTGGTCACAAAACAGGCCTCAACAGATAAAAAAGATTGAAATAATCCCTTGTACCCTATCAGACCACCATGGACTAAGGCTAATCTTTAATAATGACAAAAACAATAGAAAGCCCACATACACGTGGAAACTGAACAATTCGCTACTCAATGACGACTTGGTCAAGGAAGAAGTAAAGAAAGAAAGACTTTTTACAATTTAATAAAAAAATAAGCACATATCCTACCAAAACTTGTGGGACTCAGTGAAAGCAGTACTAAGAGGAAAACTCGTAGCACTAACTGGAAAAAAAAAATGGACAGAGCATACACTAGCAACTTGACAGCACACCTGAAAGTGTTAGAACAAAAAGAAGCAAATATACCCAAGAAGCAAATATACCCAAGAGGAGTAGACAGCAGGAAATAATCAAACTCAGAGCTGAAATCAACCAAGTAGAAACAGAAAGAACTATAGAAAATATCAACAAAACCAGGAGCTGGTTCTTTGAGAAAATCAACAAGATAGATAAACCCTTAGCCAGACTAATCAAAGGGCACAGAGACAGTATCCAAATTAATAAAATCAGAACTGAAAAGGGAGACATAAAAACAGAAACTGAAGAAATTTTAAAAAAATCATCAAATCCTACTACAAAGGCCTATACTCAACAAAATTGGATAATCTGAATGAAACGGATAACTTTCTAGACAGATACCAGGTACCAAAGTTAAATGAGGAGCAGATAAACCATCTAGACAGTCCTATAAGCCCTAAAGAAATAGAAGCAGTCATTAAAAGTCTCCCCACCAAAAAACGTCCAGGACCAGACTGTTTTAGTGCAGAATTCTACCAGACCTTCAAGGAAGACCTAATACCAATACTCTTCAAACTATTCCATAGAATAGAAACAGAAGGAACACTACCCAATTCATTCTATGAAGCTACAATTATGCTCATACCTAAACCTCACAAAGACCCAACAAAGAAAGAGAACTACAGACCAATCTCACTTATGAATATTGATGGAAAAATTTTCAATAAAATTCTTGCAAATCGAATCCAAGAACACATCAAAGCAATCATCCATCATGATCAAGTAGGCTTTATCCAAAGAATGCAGGGATGGTTCATTATTTGGAAATCCATCAATGTAATCCACTACATAAATAAACTCAAAGAAAAAAACGACATGGACATGATCATCTCACTAGATGCTGAGAAAGCATTTGACAAAATTCAACATCCTTTCATGTTAAAAGTCTTGGAAAGATCAGGAATTCAAGGTACATACCGAAACATAGTAAAAGCAATATACAGCAAGCCAGTAGTCAACATCAAACTAAATGGAGAGAAACTTGAGATTGAAGCAATCTCACTAAGATCAGGGACTAGGCAAGGCTGCCCACTCTCACCCTACCTATTCAATATAGAACTGGAAATCATAGCCAGAGCAATTAGTCAACAAAAGGAAATCAAAGGGATACAAATAGGAAAGGAAGAAGTCAAAATTTCACTATTTGCAGATGATATGATACTGTACTTAACTGACCCTAAAACTTCCACCCGAGAACCCCTAAACCTGATAAACAACTTCAGCAAAGTGGCTGGATATAAAATCAACTCAAACAAACCAGTAGCCTTCCTCTACTCAAAAGATAAAAAGCTGAAAAAAGAAATTAGGGAAATGACACCCTTCACAATAGTCACAAATAATATAAAATATCTTAGAGTGAATCTAACCAAGCAAGTGAAAGGTCTGTATGACAAAAACTTCAAACCCCTGAAGAAAGAAATAGAAGAAGATCTCAGAAAATGGAAAGATCTCCCATGCTCCTGGATCGGCAAGATTAACTTAGTAAAAATGGCCATCTTGCCAAAAGCAATCTACAGGTTCAATGCAATCCCCATCAAAATTCCAAATCAATTCTTCATAGAGATAGAAAGAGCAATTTCCAAATTCATTTGGAATAACAAAAAAACCAGGATAGCGAGAAACATTCTCAACAACAAAAGAACTTTTGGGGGAATCACCATCCCTGACCTCAAACTGTACTACAGAGCAGTAGTGATAAAAACTGCATGGTATTGGTACAGATACAGGCAGGAAGATCAATGGAATAGAATTGAAGATCCAGAAATGAACCCACACACCTATGGTCACTTGATCTTTGACAAAGGAGCTAAAAACATTGAGTAGAAGAAGGACAGCATTTTCAACAAATGATGTTGGATCAACTGGAGATCAGCATTTAGAAGAATGCAAATCAATCCATTCTTATCCCCTTGTACAAAGCTCAAGTCCAAGTGGGTAAAGGACCTTGACATAAAACCAGATACACTGAAACTAATAGAAGAGAAGGTGGGGAAGACCCTGGAATACTTAGGCATGGGGGAAAGTTCCTGAACAGAACACCAGTGGCTTATGCTCTAAGATCAAGAATTGACAAATGGGACCTCATAAAATTGCAAAGCTTCTGTAAGGCAAAAGACACTGTCAATAGGACAAAATAGCAACCAACAGATTGGGGAAAGATCATTACCAATCCTAGATCCGATAGAGGGCTAATATCCAATATATACAAAGAACTCAAGAAACTAGACCCCAGACAACCAATTAACCCTATCGAAAAATGGGGTACAGAGCTAAACAAAGAATTCTCAACTGAGGAAATTCGAATGGCCGAGAAGCACCTTAAGAAATGCTCAACATTCTTAGTCATCAGGGAAATGCAAATCAAAACAACCCTGAGATACCACCTCACACCAGTCAGAATGGCTAAGATAAAAAATTCAAGTGATGGTAGATGCTGGTGAGGATGTGGAGAAAGAGGAACACTCCTCCATTGTTGATGGGGTTGCAAACTGGTACAACCACTCTGGAAATCAGTCTGGCGGTTCCTAAGAAAATTAGACAAAGCACTACCTGAGGACCCACTCCTCGGCATGTACCCAGAAGATGCTCCAACATATAACAAGGACATATGCTCCACTAAGTTCATAGCAACCTTATTTATAATAGCCAGAAGCTGGAAAGAACCCAGATGTCTTTCAACAGAGGAATGGATACATAAAATGTGGTACATTTACACAATGGAGTACTACTCAGCTATTAAAAATAGAGAAATTCTTAGGTAAATGGATGGAACTAGAAAATATCATCCTGAGTGAGATAACCCAATTACAAAAGAACACACATGGTATTTACTCACTGATAAGCAGATGTTAGCCCAAAAGCTTGAAATAGCCAAGATTCAACTAACAGACCACATGAAGCTCATGAAGAAGGAGGACCAAGTGTGGATGCTTCGGTCCTACTCAGAAGGAGTGACAGAATGCTCAAAGGAGCAAATATGTCAACAAAGTGTGGAACATAAAGTCAAGGAGGGGCCGTCTGGAGACCACTCTACCTTGGTACCTGTCCCATGTGTAGTCACCAAAAATAGACGCCAATATGGATGTCAGGAAGTGCATGCTGACAAGAGCCTGATATAGTTGTCTCCTTAGAGGTCTGCCAGAGTCTGACACATTCAGAGGTAAATGCTCACAGCTAATCACTGATCTGATCGAGGTTTTCCCAATGGAGTAGTTAGAGAGAAGACTGAAGGAGCTGAAAGGGTTGGTGGCCCCATGAGGAGAGTAACAATACCAACTAACCAGAGCTCACCCAGGGTCTAAACCACCAGCCTGGGAACACATATGGAGAGACCCATATCTTCAGATGTATACTTAGAGGAGGGTGACCTTGTCAGGCATGGGTGGGAGAGAAGATCCTTGATCCCATGAAGGCTGAACACCAAGCAGGAAGGAATTTGAGGGTAGGGAGGGGAGAGGGGAGTGGGGAGTAGGTGGAGGCACATCCTTGTGGACGCAAGAGGGGGGGAGGGGATAGGGGGTTCCTGGGTGGTGGGGGGAATGGGGTAAGGGGATAAAATCTGAAATGTAAACATAATATCCAATAAAAAAATAAATTGCCAAAAATCTTTAAAAAAAAGAAAGAAAAAAAGAAAGAAAGAAAGAAAGAAAGAAAGAAAGAAAGAAAGAAAGAAAGAAAAGAAAAGAAATTTAGGAGGCAGTTTAGGTTAACAGAAACAGCTCCATAGAAACAGAAAAATCACACCCTCATAGAAACACAAGGATGGGCGATGGGATAAGGGGCTCCTGGATGGTGGGGGAAATGAGGTAAGGGGATAAAATTTGAAATGTAAATATTATATCCAATAAAAAAGGGGGAAAAGTTGTTAGAAAAAACATCTTTAATAAAATGTCAGCCCTCTTAAAAAAATTATCTTGATACTAAACCTTGTTTTGAGAATTGTATATTGCAGAATAGACAGCCTTGGTGTATCTATGCATCAAGCAAGCTGAGCAGACCTGCTCAAACCTCTGATGTCCTGGAATTCCATCTGGATGCAGTGAAGACACAACGTCAGAGGCTTATCAATTTATGCTCCCCCCACCCCTCTTCTAATATCTCAACACCCATAATCTGCTTGAAGAAGTTAATGAAGAGTCAATGCCCCTATTCCCTAGGCTTGGGGACTAAGGTGGTTAATATTGGGCTGTCTTTCTAGGGAAACGTAGTGGTTTTGTTGGAACAGGGAGGATTAGCTAGGATTTATGGCATAGCCATAACCTATCGGTAGAAATCTGTATAATTATTATCAAGAGGAAGTTATAATTTCTTAAATGGTACAAAATTTTCTTAGATTTCAAATTTAAGGTTTTCATTGGTACGAGCTTCCTATTGATATAAGTGAGATGAATATTGATACTCTCATGGGCATTGTGCCTGTATAACACACTTAGGAATACAAGGCTTAGTCCCAGTCCTTCTTCAACTTTTTTAACTGGTTTGCGATGGTTAGCCTATAAGTTAAGGGACCATAGAAAATTCATGGCTTTGAGTTTATTTTTAGGGTATTTTCTGTATTTTATTTAGAAATAGCTGAGAGTAGTTAACAGACAACAGTCCAGATTACCTTACATGGATAGTTAGTTTTCATAAACGTCAGAAGTCCACAGAATTGATCTTACAAACATTTTTGTATTAATGTTCATTTTGATTAGAGACCTGTCTGCTCCTGACAGCTTCCTGTCTTGGATTCTAAGAAGAAATTGAGCATCTTTGGAGCTATTCCAGTTGTGGTGAGACAGCCACCAGGCAAGGATTGCCTCTTTTCATCTACAGACAAATTACTGTCCAGAAAAGGACACACTTGCAGAATAGTCGACTAATTATATCTGCCTAGACAGAGTAATAGGCCCTTAAAAATTCTGCATCACCAAGGTCTGTCAGATGATCCTGGGCCAGAAGGCTGAAGACAAGATGCTCCAATGTTCTGAAGTATAGGTAATGTCCAGGTGTTCAGTGGTCTCTATAAATTGTCTAAGTTTTAGAAGCTATGCTTTGTGCTTCTCATAATTTCAGTTAACTCAGTCATTCTGTATTTCTGAAGGGGTTGATAACTTATAGTCTCATAGCCAATCCTGGCTATTTACTTTGAGAGAAAAGATTTGAGTGGATGGTTTTCAGCTGACATTCATTCTAAAGCCAAGAAAAAAGCCAGGTTCAAAACGAAACGTTTTAGTTAGGAGAGACGACAGAGGTTCTGGTTAGTCAACAAAATGATGGACTGGGTATTAGGACTATCTTGTACCTCACTGGTACAAATAAGAATAATTATGCTCTAATTGTATTTTGAGAGAAAAGTTTTATTTTAACAGGAAGGGTGATATATAGGAGGAGCTAAGGGGGAAGGAGTACTGAGAGGAGAGATGGAGTAAGGAGAGGAGAAGATGAAGGAAAGGAGAAGGTAGGAGATGAGAGAAAGAGAGAGAAAGAGAGAAGGGGGACATGGAGGCAGATGTTCATTTGTCTCCACCAGTCAAAGATAGTTGATATATCTAGGTTGGGTATTGGGTTACACTTTTGATTAAGCATTACCAAACTTATAAAGCCTTTGATTAACATTTAAAAAAAACTGTATAAAAGCAAAAAAGAAAAGGGGACATGGGATAGGGGTTTTCTAGGGAGGGAAAATGGGGGAAGAGGATGGCGTCTGAAATGTAAATAATATATTCAAGAAAGTAAAAAAAAAAAGGCAGCTTTTTTTGACCATCCTTGATTAAACAACAACTTACATGTATTTGAAATTGGAATACCATATGGGCAAGACCAGCAGTTACTTTCTGCTTTTCTTCTAATTCTTTGATCTCAACTCTTTCCTGCTGGTTTTAGTTGTTGTTGTTTATTTATTTGTTTGCTTTCTTGTATTCATCATTGTCCATGTTATTAAAAGGCATAGAACCCTTCTAATATTAGCCCAGATCTTAGACACATTCTCTCAGACCATGGTTATAAAAACCATTGGAATGTTGGTAACTCCCAAATCATTCTCTCCAACCAAATTCTGATCCCTAAACATCATATTTGTTTTCTTACCTACTCACCATAATCTCTTGCGTTGACTCTGGGCATATCATTTTTAAGGAACCTTAATTTAAATTCCTGATCTTCTCCTAATCCAAACTTTCTTTGTGCCTATGAACCCTGCCATGCATACTTCGTTGTTGAGGTGTTCACCCATCACTGAAACATGCCTATGAATGTGGAGGCCTCCTTGATTCTTCCTCTCTGCTCACAGCTCGAATCCCATCACAAGCAAATGCCACTGACTCATCTTCAAGGTTTATCCAGAATCAATTGTTCTCTTCCTCTGCTATGATCTGATCACACCATTGTCCAGCAATCCGTATTGAGAGGACTCTGAGAGATTCTTCAACCCTGCTGCTTCAGTCTTTAGTCCACTAATGTCTGATCTCAACAAAGTAGCCAGAACCATCCTGTTAAAATACAACTCAGGTAATATCACACCTGCTCAAAATCTTCCAAGTTCTTTCATATCTCAAAGCAAAAGAACAGGCTACAGCGGATACACTCACCACTACCCCACCTCAGTTACTTCTAAACTTACCTCATCCTATGCTTCTCATCACTGCTATCAGCCTCAGGAGTTTCCCTGTTAATTTTAAACACTTCAGGCACCAGTATCTTTAAGGTTATGCCTGAAATATTTCTTCCAGTGTCATATTGCACACCCATCACCTCTTCTTGCTCTTTATATTGTGGTCAATACTAGTGTGATTTTCTGAGCATCTTATACACATGCGGAACCTCAATCCCCAACACACACTTTGCTGCCCCACTGCCTGCTTTATTTCTCCCATGGCACTTATCTCCATCTGGTGAACTGAACATTCTTAACTGATTTTGCATATGGAATGCTCCTGCCATGATATGCGCATGCTCCAGTGGACTTAGGGGTTTCACTGGTCATTCACTTTTATGTTCCAACAATCAACACAGTGCCATGAATATGTCAGGGACTTAATAGTATTGTTAGGTATTGATTATAGAATATCATTTTTTTCTAACCATAGCTGATTAGGACTATACATTTTCTATTCCATCATGTCTTGAGTGTTTGTATTAACTATTATTTTATCCACTGAAGACTCAACACATGTTTTGAAGTTTCTGTTCTGTGCTATTTACTATTAATATATAGGGGCTATTTAATGACTACAAGGATATGCGTGATACATACAAAATATTTTAAAATTTTATTTGAACTGACTCCAAAAGGATGACTACTGAAGAAGTTTCAGGTGTAGGAAACCAAAGACCTGGAGGAGGGAAGGCAAGGGGCCAAAAGAGAGATCCATGAGGCTAATGTGACACATAAAATCTAGAAAGAAGAATACTATAGTCAAAGGCCAGATATTTGCAGAATTCTTACAGAACATCTTAAGGCTTTAGTCTTTATCCTAAGGTCAATGGGTAAATCCTTTAATGATATTAAAGCAGTAAGAACTATCACTCTATATTCTGGGAAATGTATTATGAACACCCTAAGACAAGAGGTTGAGGAAGAGTCTGACTATATACGGGGTCACTCTTGTAAGAACTAATGTTTCCATATGGGGATGACCAATGGCACTTTTTAGGAAAAAACAATCTGAGTCCCATGGAAGAAAAAAGGAGCCAAAGAGTTTGGTCAAACAGTAAAAGGTTCCACAATCCACTAAAGCAGCATAGTAATGGCTGACAGCAGAATTACACTGGCACATGCCAGCAGGGGCAAACCAACATCCTAGAATTTCACTAGCATGTTCCAGCAGGAGCTGAATTTTCAGCAGACTATTCTTCCAGTAACGTACCTCACTGGATCTCTCGTTCTTGCTGCTTTGTGTTGAGTGCTACTTTGTTGAGGCCCACACTGTCCTGCTTGGGGGCCACTGTGTCCCACTCGAGCTGCTGCTCCGGTCCCCAGGTCAGAGTCTAGTAAGAGAGAGAGTGGGGATGAAGGAGAAGAGACTCAAAGAATGGAGACAAGACAGAGATTCTGATCAAGTCTCTGGTCTCATTTATTGTCTTCTTTATTGAGGGAAAATCTGGGGTATTTATACACTTTTGCCACATGCCTTGTAGGCGTGGATATCACGTGCGCCTTACAGGTATGTATGGCGTGGATAGCATGTGCACCGCAAGCCTTGCAGGTGTGGATACCACGTGTGCCCTGCAGCTGGAGGACACTAAACAGCAAAACAAGATATGTGGAAAAAACAAGATATTTATCAAAGTGTGCTCAGTTGTTGTAGGCTATTGAAAAACAAGTCTCTTGTCAGGGTATATGGCTCGAGATTGCTGCAAAGCTGATTTTTTGCTTTTTGCTAAGAGTCAGCTCCCAACATGACAGGTCACGTTGTAAGTACACTTCTGCTCATCAGAATGAGTTCTCCCTACACATAAAAAATATTAACAAATGGATTCATAAAGACCCCTCCATATAATTTCCCCCAAATTTAGATGCTGAGTTCTTAAAGTATAATTCTGAGAGACACATTACTGCAAACAGGGTTAGTAACCTTGCTAGAAAATGCAAGTCATGTTATTTAAATACTTTCTAATAAGGTATTCACATGAATCTTTTACTGTAAATATTTGCTATGGGCTACAATTAAAACATGCAAAGAGAGGAATAAATGTGGGCACTTTGGCAACAGAAAGTCAGAAACCATCAAAAAAAACCCGAATTTATGAAAGCAGTATGGATTTTATAGGAAAACCACCAGGACAAATGGGTAAGCTGCTACTCATTGGCAAAAACTAAACTAGGTTTATATAAAGAACCCTATATAGCAACTGCAGTTTCAAAATGATTCTGGACAATTTCTTACAAACTTGAATAGTGAGGAGCAAGGGAAGAAGGCTTGCTCTGCAACATTTGTCCTGGAGGAAAAGTCAAAGCAACTGGATAGGCCAGTTGTCACTTTAGTTTTTAAAATTTTGGCTTTATGGATAACTTTTATTTGTTAAAGGGTTTATTTCTCATACTTCAAGATTTTTATTTATTTTTATTTATTTATGTGCATCTGTGTATACATGCCAGATGAATGTGGGTGCCCAGAGGGACTTGCACAGGGTATTGGATCCCCTGGAACAGGAGTTACAGGAGAGCCACACAATATGGGTGCTAGAAACCAAACTCAGCTCCTCTGTAAAAGCCATATGAGCTCTTAACCACTGAGCCACATCTCCAGCCATATACATCATATTTTACTTTTTTAATTTTTATTGGATACTTTATTTATTTACATTTCAGATGCCATCCCCTTTCCCCATTTCCCCTCCCTAGAAAAATCCTTATCCCATCCCCCCTCCTCCTTTTTGCTTTTATACCATTTTAATTACATGCAGGTATTAAGGTCTGTTCTGAGTTGAGGAACTAGCAATGCAATAGATGCAAATAGTCAAGGAACAAGCAAGACAATAAACACAAATAGTCAAAGAGCAAGCAATTTTTAAAGGATCTTTTTTGGCGTTCATTTTGTGTTCACAATGTCCTTTTATTCTTTTCAATTAGCAGATACCTTTATCAGGCAGTGATCACTTTTTCAATGTGACTAAAATATAGAATTATGTGATAGTTCATTATCTTAATTTTACAAAACATGTGCAAAACTATTAATATTTTCACATCCCTAAAAATTATTACATAGGACTGTGACAACTCATTAAATATGCAAATATTATTAAAATGATAGTGCCCTTCATAAAGTACATAAACAGATTATAAAAGAAGGGTTTTAGAAATTTTCAAAGCAGTAACAAACATTCTGACTTATTTTCAAATCCTGAAGATTACTGCCCATATAAATTTGGAAACACTAGCAAAAAAATAGAAATTTAGAAACGCTAATGTATACCACGAGATATTGAAACAGACACGTACAAGAAATGTACAGAAAGTGAACAACAGGAGCTAAAGATAGCTGGAAATGACCTAGAGAGGAGAAACAAGAACAGACTCTGAGTCTCTGAGTTTTTGGGTTGTGGTGGTTTAAATATGCTTGACCCAGGGAGTAACACTATTAGGAGGTGTGGCCTTGTTGGAATAGGTGTGGCCTTCTTGGTGGAAGTGTGTCACTGTGGGAGTGGGCTTTTGAGACCCTCCTTCTGGCCACATGGGAGGCAGTCTGCTCCTGGCTTTCTTTGGATGAAGATGTAGAACTCTCAGCTCCTCCATCACCGTGCCTGCCAGGTGGCTGACATGTTTCCTACCATAATGATAATGAACTGAACCTCTGAACCTGTAAGCCAGCCCCAATTATATGTTCTTTTTTATAAGAGATGCCATGGTCATGGTGTCTCTTCACAGCAGTAAAACCCAAACTAAGACAAGGGAAGTGGGTTCCAGTTATTTCAGGAGGTCACTGAAAAATTCCAGGGTGTATGGAACAATAACACAGGAAGAAACCCAGGAATAACATAGGTCATTGTTACCAGAACCTGGGAAAGGAGGAAGGACTCAGTTGTGTGCATGCTGAACTCATAATACCTACATTAATATTCCAAGTAATGTGATAAGTCACTGGCTTTGATGAGGCAAGAACTCAGAGAAAGAGGAGTCAAAGAAACAGTCCAGGGGTCAGTGACACACAGGGTTGCTTATTTGCATGCATGGCTGTGGATGAGACTACAGATGTAGTAAAGATCTAAAGGCAGCCTATAAGATAACATTTCTTCAAGCCACATGCACCTGGCATACGCATTATATTCCATCATGAGTTCACAGCCAACTGATATGATAACTATTAAGAGAAATGGGAAAAGTGTCAAACTCTCTTTGGTATCTTAGAAATATTGAGGATGACAGGAAAGCAATTGGAATTTTGTGTCTGTCAAATTTTATTCAAAAGGCCACATGCTCAGTGAAACCCTTGACATTGCTGTGGTCTCTCAGCCTTTTGAATTTAATAATACTATATTTAGCTATTTTCATAATATTTCATCCAGTGCTCCATTAATCAGTATATTGTATGCTAATTTTATTTCTGCTACTAAATAATAAGCATCTTAAATTGATATCTTTATTTAGGTCTTTATTATAGCTCTTATAATACCTACCACCATTTCTTCTACATTTTATATCTTGAATAAAAAAAGGTCTGTTACACAGCCACATATCTTCAAATAAACTAAGCAGATAATGTCCTCTTTATTTTGCTTTCTGCTTATCCCAGTGGTTTGCTATAATTGATGTTGCATAAATGAATTATTGATGGATTAATTCAGAGAATATTTTTCAGTCTTCAGCGTGTCATCTTTATCAGCATTCACTGATTGCACATGGTGATGGATTTGGTAAAGATATTTTAATCTTACCATGTCATGCATTTTCCTCATATTTACCCCATTACACCTCTTTTATCTTTTACCTTCTCCCACTTCCATAAGGTGTTTTTCTTCTAACTTCTTGACATAAATACAGACATGCTGTTGTTTGTATAAAATTTAGGATCCATTGTGGAGGGAAAAAAGGTGCTTCTTCCTGTCTGACATATTTTGAGTAATAAAATGATGCCCTGTTGTATCCGTTTTCTGAAAGAAATGTAATTTCATTCTGTATGGCTGAATAAAACTCTACTGTATATTAACATATTTTCTTTACCACTCTTTACCTTTGCTGACTACATAACTGCTACTGTGCATAGTGACCACATTATTTTAAGAGATTTTATTGTTTCCAGTTGAAAACACACCAGAGGGACACTTGATACATGTATTTTGTTTCTAGCAATACAAAATTAATTATCCAAACGCATGAACTATCAACATGGACAGACTAAAATTATTCGCCTTCTTTATTTCTGAAGTCTCATAAAAATAAGATATTGTTCTATAAAATACTTGACACTCTGAAAATAATTCTATGTCCCAGGAATCCCATAATTCAACACCTTATGGTAATTCTGAAATCATTAATCCCTTTGATTATTTTTCAAAGTAGACATTGGATATATTTACATATGAATTATATATGTATATTTCAATACACATAGCTATATATATTCTAATATGATCATTGTTTAAAACAATACCTCATAAACATTAATAAAATGTAACAAACATGTAGTAGCTTGAACAGGAATGGTTCCCAAAGGCTCATAAGTTTGAATGCTCCATCTCTAGTTAATGGACTGTTTAGCAAGGATTAGGAGTTGAGGCCTTGCTAAAGGACCTGCATCACTGGAGATGGGCTTTGAGGTTTCAAAAGCTCATGCCAGACCCAGTTACATGCTCTCTCTGTCTGCAACTTGCAGATCATATAGGACCATGCCTGCCTGATGCCATCCTCCTACCCTCAGAAAAGGTAAGCAAGGGTCCAGTCAAGTGCTTTTTAAATGAACTTCCTTGGTTGTGATATCTCTTTGCAGAAATAGAAAATTAACTAAGACAAGTTACTAATCCAGCATTCAGGAGGCTGAGACAACAGCAGTGTGAGGTTAAGGCAGTCTGCACTACATAGAGAGATTCTCCCTCAAATTAAACAAAACAAAAAGACTTTTAAGAACACATAGATCATGTACACTTCTACAAGTAATTTGAAAGTACATAGTTATAATTAACAGTAATACTCAGTGCCTGAACATAAAAACATAATGAATATTCAGGCAAAACAACTTGCCTCATGTTTTGATTTTTTTTTAAGTACCACTTTAAGTATAAGGCTAAAGTGATGTAAATATGGTAACTAAGAATAAAAAAAAATTGCTGATGTTAGTCTTTATCAAAACTAAACAGTAAAAAAAAATGGTCAAAGTTCTATTTTTTATCTTATAGAAATTTAAAATACAGCCAAAGCCTAGGTACATAGTGGAATGATCTTAAAGTCATAAAACTAATTCAGTGAATTAATAATATTTGCCTCTCTGGAGCTAACTGACAGGGCAGTTCATTCCTACCAGAAGCAATCTTCCTGAGTCAGATAACTTCTCATCTTTACAGTTTCCCTCATCATGCTATATAAGATCAGAAAACACAAATATGTATCTGTTAGTATGTAGGCATCTATGAAGTTTCTATTTTAATAATCATATATAAAAAGCCATAATAAAAATAATATGCATAAATTGTAGCCATAATCACCAAAGACAAACCTACTCTAGTAAGGTTCAAGAATGTGTAGATATATTTTAAATTTTGTATTGCATTTATATGTCTATATTATGTGCTTGGGTGCATGAATGCATGTGTGTGTGTGTGTGTGTGTGTGTGTGTGTGTACAGTCAGGCACACCAGCACGCCACAGTTTGTATTTGTGTAGGTCACGGGACAGTTTCTATGAATCAGTTCTCTCTTTCTGCTATGTGGCTGTTAAAGATCTTCAGACGTGATAACAGGTGCCTTTAACTGCTGAGCCATCTTTCCAGACTATGAAATATATTTTTTTTCAATTCCTGAATTCTGGGTTGACTGGAATATATTTTGGAATTATACTCTAGTGAAATACTACACACATTTATGAAGCATTTACTATGTACCAGTTACTGTTCTATGGCTCACACGTAGGAAATATATATACACCCACACACAGAGATTAGAAATTAAGCCCACTGTAAATGACAATTGAACATGGAGGCTTCCTACTCTGCTCTCCTTAAAAGCTTCTATTATAGAACTACTCCCCCTTTCTTACCAAATGCTGGCTCCCCACAGACCTCAGTCTGGTAGATAGTGAGCTGATTGCAGGGCTATGCAGAACAGTTCATTTAGCAAAGCTGGCAAATGTGACTCTTCCACTGGGAAGCAGACAGCCTGAGGTGAGGCTGTCACCCCTGACTGTGCAGAAATAACTGTCCACCATGCTGATCCCAACAACAGATTAGCTGTATCACTTTTAATTACCTCAGTTCCACTGCAATGAAGAAGCACCTCTTGCTTTACTCACACAAAAACCATCCAGGCTGACATCTCCTGAATGCCTTAGCAGGGCTCTCCAGCCCCTGGAGATGCCCAGTCATGTACAATGAACTGTAATGGATCTAGCTGCTAAACTAAGCCTGATAATCCCAGCCCTTGAGGCTCCCAGTGCTGAAGAGGCACAGAGTAATTCCACTTGGATCCTATTTCAGCATTTGCTGCTGGAGGAAAATCATCTCCAATTACCAACAGTGTGTAACGAGAACCATGTACATTCACCTTGTCATCCCCACCTGTATCCATGGAACAAAAGACAAACATGCACATGTATTATTATTCCTGTTTTAGGCAGAGATCCACCACAGTATATACAAGTCAGTAAATGCCAGGAGGCTGAATCTGGCCAATGTATGCTAACACTGGGTTAGAGGGATTTAGGCTGACAACTTAAAACAAAAAAATATCTTCATTGCACTTGGTATATATATATATATATATATATATATTCTGAGGACTATATCTTCCCTGTTCTGTTTCTACCATTCCAGTCATCAACCCTTATGTATCCCACCAGCATCTATAGAGATCTCACAGACCTGCCTGTGACACAAAAGTATAAGGTTACCAGCATGGAGTCCCATCACTATTGCCGCATAAACTATTAACTCAAAGAAAACCACCTGGATTGACATGAGGATTTCTTCACAGTATCCATTCATACAGAAACCGTGGCCCCCCTCCTGAAGGCATTCTCAGTTTATGATGAAAAGTAGAATTACCACAAGTGCCAGTGTCCCCTGACCAGCACGTTCCCTCTAAAGATCAGTGGGAAGCCCTGAAATTATCTGATTCAAAACAGAGGAGTGCTACACACTCAGACCTGAAACCCCTATCCTCATAACAAAGATACATAGACCTAAATGCTTCAGGAAACAGCCAGCTGGGTCAGGTCATTGGGTGTTTTTCTGGATAGTTCAATGAATCATTAAAAAAAGGCAGCCTCCATAGCACGTCTTTGATACATTTCTTTCAAAGGATAATTGAAATACTCGGTTTTTCTCTCTATATCTTAATATTCAAACATATTGGTAGGTTTACAGCTCAAACAATGATTGATGTGTAGAAATATCCCACACTCTGAATGTGAGCCATGCACACCTTTGTTTTGATCATACATGTCAATTGAAAAGGCACTTTTCAGAGAAATATTATTTTCAAATTTTGTGAGCATTTCTGAGCATTTAGAATAGAGGGAGTTAGAAACCAGATATACAGAGTCTCTCTGAAGTGTTTTATGAAGCTTATGAAAACTTCACAAGCTTATAGGCAATGCAATGAAAAGCACTACAACCCTACAGTTTGATCATATGCCTTGTTTGAGTATTTGATAATATATTTTGTTTGAATGTTTGTTCTTCCCAATGAAGTCATATTTGTTTAAATGAGATGAGTTTAGTTTTAGACATTTTTCTTAACTGATACAAAATGAACTGCTTGAGTTTAAAATGAAATTTAGATATACATTTTATGATGGTTTGAATGAGAATGGCCCCTTTTGGCTCATAGATTTGAATGCTTGGTCACCAGGGAGAGGCACTATTTGAAAGAATTAGGAGGTGTGGCCTTATCACTGAGGGGTAGGCTTTCAGGTTTTCAAAAGCTCAAGCCAGGCCCAGTGGCACTCTCCCAGCTGCCTGTGGGTGACTTCTTGGTCATCATGTCTGTCTATATGCTTTCATGCTTCCAGTCCTGAATTAATAGACTAAACCTCTGAGGTGTAAACAAGTCTCAATTAAATGTTTTTCTATATAAGAATTGTCATGGCCATGGTGCCCTTTCACAGCAATGGAACAATAGCTGAAACACATACATACAACCATCCAACTTTTCCCATATACAGAATGTATTTTCAGACACAGAAACATATTTCAACGGTCATCTTATTTTCTAGTGACCTTCGCTAGCCTGCCTAAATAATGACCTTTCTGTGATGACAAATTTCTTAAGTGTTTTACAGAATTTTATATAGAAAAGTCATTCTATGTGCATCGACTGTATGCAACTTCATACAAACAATTCAATGTTTTTAGGGCTCAACTTCAGTGTGGCATGAAGCTTTGTGTCCTTTTGATGTTGGGTGAGTAACATGCAATTGCAAGTACTTCCAAGTTTAATTGTTTGCTTGTTGATGGATATTTGGAATCCTTTAAGTTTTTAATCTGTTATTAAAATCCGCCCTCTTACAAGCTTTCACGTTATGTAAAAAAAATATTCAGGATAGATAGTGATATTTCAGACATCTAAGAGTTTTAAGAAAATGTTTAACTTTCTAAAGTCAGCAACAGAATGTAAGGATTGTAGTTAGTCTGACTTGTTGCTACCATTTAGTGTGACCAGCATATGAATTCATCTGTTCCTACACATATGTAGAGACATCTTACCTCATTGTGGTTTTTACTTATAATTCCATAAACATACATAATATGTCCTATACAGTTGGATCACTATATTGTTTAGAGGTTATATGTGTTTGTGTCTTTAATTTTGTAATTGGGCTCTGACTTTTCCATTTCTATATGTTGAATTCTTTAATTTAGAAATACGGTTTTAAAACATTCAGTCACTTTCAACAAAAGTTAGTATGTAAATTTATTGTTTTAATGGGTAATTCTTCTGCTCATATTTAAAATTTTTTGTTTAATTCAAGTTTATAAAAGGTTTTGCTTCTGGGATCTCTTCTATAAATATCATGGTGTAGGTGTTTATTTAATGTCCATTTAATTAACTTTTGTGTATGTGTGAAATATGTCAATGTTATTTTTTGTTTCTCACTTTTTTGTTTTCCTTTGCTTTTTTTTTCTTTTTTCTTTAGTGGTTTTATGAATATATAATACTTATACACAATAAATTTCATTATGAAAATTTACATACATACTGTATCTTGATCATATTAAGCCCTATTACCATCATGCCCCCCTCCCATTCACATTAGTCCCCTCTCTTTCTGACTATGCTTTCTTTCTACTTTCCTCTGTGTGTGTGTGTGTGTGTGTGTGTGTGTGTGTGTGTGTGTGTGTGTGCATGCGCGCGCGTGCGCGCGCATGCATGCATGTGCACGTGTACCTGTCTGTGTGTATGTGTGTTTGTGTGTTTGCAAATACATTTCACTACAGTTCTTTATGAAGTAGTGGGCAAGGTTGATGGGACCTTACCAGTACCCCTAAATAAAATATGTCATAACTCATCAACACTCAGCACCATAGAAGGCCCGCAATAGGAGTGGAGATCTATAAGCTTCCCAGCTTCCGTCAGAAAGTGGTGACAGGCACAATTTTGTGTTGCTCTCATGCCAACAATCCCTGCTTCCATGATGAGATCGATAGCACAACAATTATATCATTCCCAGCAGCCAGCATTCCGTGCCCTTCTCACCTGACTCTTACCTTCTCTCTGAGCTTTTTTTTTTTTTTAAAGATGTTCCATGAGTCTGAAAGGAGTGTTATAGATGTCCAATTTATGGCTAAGCATCGAGTAGTCATTTATTTTCTGTGTTTTGACCATTTAGGCATCTCTGCAGTCACAGCTGACCAGTACAGAAGGAAGCTTTCCTGACCACAACTGACAGCAGCTCCATTCCACTGCCATAAACATAGTTATTTAGAAGACAATTTTCTGTTTTACTAAATAGATGTGATGTGCACCTGTCAAATTGCCATTTCCTCTTCTTTTTTCTTTTTCCATGTAGCCATTCAGTAATGAGGGGCTTCATTTCTCCACTGAATTGCTCTTGCAGTTTACTTGAAAGGGAGTCATCCACATGTGTGTTTGACTATCAGCTCAGCAGTATGCTTTCACGGCCAGTGTGTCTACATTCCCAGCATTACCCGTTTGCTCCGATGACTTTGAGCTTCTGATTCTTACAAGCAGGTTTTGTTACTCTTTTGAAAAACCATTTGGTAAATGATAAATCTTTGTGTTTCTGCATGACATTTAGAATCTAGCCATTAATTTTCTGATTGACTTGTTAGTCATTCTATTGTGATCAAAGAATGTACTGCTATGAAGTGAATTAGTTTAATTTTTGAGACTTATTTTGTTGTCCAGATTATTGTCTTGATAAATCTGTCCCGTTCATTGGAAAATACATACATTATTCTGAATTAAATGCTCTGTGAAATAGAATTCAATAACTTTGTCTGCAAGCTTATTCCAATCTGCATTTGTACTGATTTTTTTTAATGTGCTCATTCTATAAATTAACAAATGGGCAATTAAATCCCTTCTGGAACCTGTGGGTTGTACTTTTCCATTTTTGTAGAAGTGGCAAATTTTAGTTCATACTTTTCACAGCTCAGATATTAGACAAAGATTTGGGAATATTACATTATCTTGATGAATTGATCCCTCTGTCATTATAATATAATCTTTGCCCATAGCAATCTTCCTCATACTCGTATCTTTATTCTTTACTTTATACATTGTGGTTTTAGAGTTTTATTACATTCCTTTGGGGTATCAAATCTTTGAATCTTGCTCTTTTTGCTTTTGATGATTGTAACTGACAATGATTGCCTCTTAAATTATGTATGTTGTCCTCCTTCATTCAATATGAATAATCACATGAATGAACAAACATAGCGCGTGGCTGTAACCCCATCTTTGTCTCATCTACGCTTTGTTCCCTTCCCCCCTACTTTTTGATTAATTAGATTTTTACTTTATTCATTTGTTTTACTTATAATCTATATTTTATTTTAGTACTTGTGAAGGACTAACTATACATCTGATGTATCACTGCACACCTTCAGGTGATACATTACGTTGTACTTACAAATGGTATAATATTCTTACAGATGATACAATAATCACAAAATAATTTCAGTTCTCCTTTCCTGGAATTTACACTATTATAATAGCATATTTTAATATTATATAAATTATAAACTAAACACTATGCTATGGTTTAGCTTTAAAAGATTTAAATTTTTCTTTGAATACGTTTATACAATTTTAAATTTCCAACTCTTATTTGATAATATTCTTTATACTCCGAAAGTTATTTATTCATACACTTATTCAATGTCTTCCGACCATAGCCACCCACCTCCACTTTGTTTCCATCTTCTCTTTGTGCCACATCCCTTTTTTCTCTCAACTTCTATTTTTGTTGTTATTAATATTTCTAAGTCCAATTGCTGTTGTTTTATATGCACATGGGTGTGAGGTCAGTGGAATGAGCAACCTATCAGTCATGTCCCCAAAAGAGAGTGATACTACATGTCTCAATAGCCATCTATTGCTGATAGCTTCTCAACCAGAGGTGGTGCTGAGGGCCTTCTTCTCCATCGACACTGGCATTTTGACTAGCTTGATCTTATGCAGATCACACACAGGTAACTACAGTTGCTGTGGTCTGATGTGTGCAACAGCCACGCCATGACTGCAGGACAGTATTTCACAGCTCTCCTCTCTATCTACCAGCTACTGTATTCTTTCCACACAGCTTCACAAAGTTCTTTCAGCCTTCTATGTCAGTAAGTTGATATAGATGACTCATGCACAACCAAGCACTCAGTGTTATGTATACTCAGCACCTTGATCATGATTGTGACAGTTATGACTGTTACCCACTGCACAAAGAAGCTTCTCTGACCAAAGCCTACAGCAGCTCACATCTATGGGTGTAAACAGAAATATTCAGAAAGCAGTTTGACAAGATGAACCTTTAGCAAAACAATAACAGTACATCTCCTATGGGGGAAAATAATCTCCCATTCATGAGCTTTGGACCATATTTACAGTACATGCATGAAATTCTTCCTGGGGATCAAGCCTCATACCCAATCAGAAAGTGGGCTGTTAACTAAATGACCATCATTCCACTATTGTACCAGTGGAGATATATTACCTGGCTAGTTGATATTGTACCATGAAGAGTCCAGTTCAGGGTACAACCATTGACGTTTTCACCTCACAAAAGCCTGCATAGTGCTTTCTGGAACAATGTAGGCTAGCCAAAAAAGAGAGAATTTTTTGATCAGTTGGAGATAGATTACCCTATGTTCCACACCCAAAGTGAATGTCACTTAAGCAATTATATCTCCCTAATGGACAACCAAGAGGTATTTTCATGTTAGTTTTTGTTCCTCTGTAGACTCTCTAACTAATAGCTCATAAGAAAGTATGCTCATGCCTGGCATTAATACTTTTTACTTAAAAATCCATTAGTAATTCTATGTCTGGGTGATATCATTCAGAATAATTTTTCCAGTTCCAGCCATTTATTTTCTAATGTCATGATCTCATTTTTCTTTATAGCTGAATAATATTCCTTTGTGTATATGTATATCATGTTCATTATCCACCTGTCAGTTGATAGATTAATTCTATTTTCTAACTATTGCAAATTCAGTAGCAATAACCATAGATGTGCAAATATCTCTAGTATGCTCTAGAGTCTTTTAAGTACATGTCCAGGACTGATCCAGTGGGACATATGTTAGTTATATATCTATATTTTGAAAAACCTCCAGACTTATTTTCACAATGGGGCTATATTCTCACTATCAGTACATACAGGTTCTCCCTTTCCCACATTCACAACAGTGTTTCTTGTCATTTGCCTTCTGACCTCGGTGATTCTGACTGGTGTGAACTGGAATCTTAAAGTCATCTTAATGTACAATTCTCTGAAAGTTAAGGATGTTGAGCACTTTTGTCAGTGTTTACTAGTTATTTGTACTTCTTGGTCTGAGATTTCTCATACCTCACTTCTTGATTGGGTTGCTTAGGGGCCTAGATTTGGAGGAGAGGAGAAAGAATGAAGGACTAAAGTTTACCTAACTGCTTCCCTGGCAAGCATGGCTGGTAGAATCCCAGGGAATGCTTGCCTTAATAAACTTAACTCACATAAATAGATTCACAAACAGAAACTACATGATCTCATTAAACACAGAGAAGGTCTTTGAAATATCAAATATTCCTTCATGAGGAAAAGTCCTAGGGAATCAAAGGTCTAGGGACACAGCTCCATATAATAAAGTTAATATACAGCAAACCCGTAGCTAACATCATACCAAATGTGAAAAAAAATCTCAAAAAGCAGTTCTACTAATATTAGGAACAAAACAAGTATAGCCAGTGTCTCCTTTCCTAGTCAGTGTTTTGCTTAAACTTTTATAACCATAACACAAGGGAAAGCAGAAAAGTGGAAATAAATAGGTAGGAAAGAAGTTAAAAAACCTTTGTTTGCAGATGATATGCTTCTATAAATAAAAGACCCTAAAGCCTACAGATGAAATCTCCTACAGCTGATAAATACTTTCAGCAAAGTAGCAGGTTATAAAACCAACACACGAAAATCAGTAACCTTCTTATATACAAATGATAGACATGCACAGAGTGAAACCAAAGAAACAATACCCTTCACAATAGCATGAAATTGTGTATCTATCTAAGGAGTCAAAGTCTATGCTGGTTAGGTTGATGTCAGTTTGACACAAGCTAGAGTCTCTGGAGAAGAAGGTTCCTTAATTGAGAAAATAGCTCCATAAGTCCAGCCTGTATGGAAGTGTATAGAATATTTTCTTAATTGGTGATTGATGGGAGAGGGCTCTTCCCGTTGTGGATAGTAAAACTCCTGTAATGGTGGTCATGAGAGCTATAGTGGAGCAGGCTAAGCAAACCATGAGGAGCCAGCTGGTGAGCAGCACTCCTTCAGGCCTCTCTGCATCAGCTCTTGCTTCCATGTTCTTGCCTTGGCTTCTCTCAGTAAGCCTTGGATCAGGATATGTAAACCAAATAAACCTTTTCTCTTCAAGTTGTATTTGGTCATGATGTTTCATTACAACAGTAAAAACCCAAACTAAAAAAAAAAAAAACAACAACAAAAAACAAAAACAAACAAACAAACAAAAAAACCTCAAACAATAAAAACATTAAGACACTGAGAAAAAAAGTAAAAGAAAGAAGTTGAAGAAGATATCAGAAGACAGAAAGATCTTTTATTCTCACATATTATTGAAATTAATACTGTGAAAATGGCAATCCCACCAAAAGTTGAATTCAGTGCAGCCCCCCATAACAGTTCAGAACAGTTTTTCACAAAATTTATCTTAAAAAGTTAAATTTTACATGAAAATATAAAAGACCCAGGATAGGCAAAATGCCCTGGACAATAAAATATAAGCTTCTGGGTTATCACCATCCTTGACTTCAGTTATACTATGAATTTGCAATAATTTCAACCAACATCATACTACCATAAAAACAAATTTCCATTTATCACTGGAAATCATTGGAGGATCCATATAGCCTTGATTCTCCTATACTTCTACAGTCATTTAATTTTAACAAAATGGCCAGTGATACACATTAAAGAAAATACAGCATCTCCAACAACTAGTGCTGGTTAAAGTGATTGGCTACATGTAGTAAAATGAAACTAAGTCGTTACCACACACTGATGAGAACCAAGCTCCAAGGCGATCAAGGGCTTCAATATAAGACCCCTGGCCCTGAATCTCATACAACAGAATGCAGGGAATACACTTGAATTTATTGGTACAGGAAAGGACTTTGTGAATAGAACTCCAATAGTGCAGGTATTGAGACTATAATTATTTAATGAGATCTCACAGAACTAAACACTTCTGAGCAGGAAAGGGCATGGTCATTTGTGTGAAAATCAGCATACAGAATGGGGGGAAGTCTTTACAAACTACATATCTGAGAAAGGGTTCATATTTAGAGTACACAAAGAATGAAAAAAATTAACACTAGGAAAACAATCCAATTAAATATGGGGCTTGAAACTGTGGATAACACTTAAAAGATAACATACATGTAGCTGGGATTCTTTTCCCATGTTTAACATCCTTAGCTATCATGGGATTACATATTAAAACTACATTGAGATTTCATCTTACCTCAATCAGACTGGCATGCATAATACATATACATATAAACACATATATGCATATATAGAGATGATTAGATAGATGAAATAGATATAGATAGATAGATAGATAGATAGATAGATAGATAGATAGATAGATAGATGATATAGATGACAACAAATAATGACATGGATGTGATAAAATAGGCTCACTTATTCAGTGCTAGTATGAAGACAAAATGTGTAGTCACTATGAAAATCAGTGTGGAGGTTTCTTAAAAAGCTGTAGACCTACCAAGTGATGCAGCTATACCTTTTTGGAATGGAAATGGCCTAGATGTCTGTCAACTAATGAATAGATAAAGAAAAATATAATACATTTGTGCAATGGAGAGTTATTTAGTTGTTAAGAAAATTGAAATTATGAAATTTGAAGTCAAATGGGTACAGCAATATATAACCATGCTGAGTGAGGTATCCCAGACACACATAGACAAACATTGCCTTTTTTTCTCATTTTTGTATGCTAGCTATAATATAAATTCTTAGATAGATGGGTCATGGGTTTGTTTGTCTGTTTGTTTATATTTTGAATACTAGTAAAAGCCAGGAAAATAGTAAGGGATGAGGGGTGTTTTAAATAAGAGGAAATAAAAATGAACACAGAGAAATAAAGGGATAAAGAATGGAAGGCATAAAATGGAGCAGAGGGCAGAGTAGAGAAAGAAAAGGAGAGTGGGGTGGGCAGTAAGACTCCAGAACTTTTGAATAATTAAACCTTCTTCTTTATAAGCTTTCTAATATATAAATATTCACACATATAAAATGCACTAAGTGGAGTTACCTTCAAATGATGCAATGTCTTTACTAGACCCCAAAGCTAACCAGCAAGAAGTCCAATGCCTATGTTCATTCTCAGATTTATTATTCTGTAGATAATGGCATTCTTTTTTCGTTCTGGATTCTTTTTTAGATTCCTTGTCACCAACTTTGTGGTGTTTGATTGTGATCAGCCCGGGTGTTTAATTCATTTTTCTTGTGCTTGATACTCATTAAGCTGCTAAGATTGATGGGTTGTATAGCTTTAGTAAAAGCTTAAAATTTCCATCCATTAGTCTCTTCTCTTTACCCACCCACCAACCTTTCTCTTTCTGAAAGGCTTTAATTATATTTATATTGGGCTCCCTAAAATATTTTCACAGTAAAAAAAAAAAAGTACTCTAATGCTTTTACTTACCATTCCTTTTTTCTTTGATGCTTCAGGTATATTTTATGTTTTTAATTGAAACAGAATTGTATAACTTTCTCCCTACCTTCCTCCACCCAGCCCCTCCCATCTGCCCTCCCTAAAGCCTATTAGATCCCCCCCCTTTCAAGGTGATAGCCTTTTTCTTTACTATTATTGTTAGCTACACACATATGTACTTTTGTGTGTGCTGTACAAATACATACACACACAATCTGTTGAGTCTGGTTTTTGTTGTATGTGCATGGTTTCAGGAATGACTACCCCAATCAGACAACCAGTGAGTGGGCTCATCCCTAGGAGAGGCTAGTTCTTTCTCATCCACACTTCTCTTACAGCAAATGAAGATCATTGCAGAAAACCACATCTGGACACAATGCAGAGACCAACAGTACTTCAGGTTTGAGAATTTCTATTACTGCACCTTTAGGGATTTTAGTAATTTCTTCTTTGATATCAAGCTAACCAGTAATCCTGTCCTGTATTTTTTTTCCTCATAATGCTTTGAAACTTTCAATCTTGATATTCAACATGAGATTGGTTTAGTCTTCTATGACACGATTTATTCTTGAACGTATGCAATATAATCATTACTGTTTTAATGTTGTTTGTGTTAATTCTGAAATTTATGTGTGTTCTACATTTGTTTTGATTGACTTCTCTTTTAATATGACATCTTTGTCTTACTTTTTGCATGCCTAGCCATGTTTTATTGGAATGCAGCTATTACTTGCATAATTTGCACATTCCGTTTGTTGGTGTTGTTCTTGTTGTTGTTACCAGAACTATGACTATGCTTTGTTCTAAGCCACAAATAGTCTATTTGGAATAAATAGGGTTATTTTGTATTAATTCAAGATTTATAAAATTTGGACCGAGGCAATGCTCAGTGAGCTCCATTGTTGAAGGTAGACAGACCCTTTTACATATTATCCTTGCTGCTAGTGTGCACAGAGAGGTTTTCCACTCTTGCTACTGAAATGGGCACTGTCTCTGCCTGCAGCACTATTGTCTTTGTTCATTTCCCATGGGTCTTTTCCAGAGCTGACTTGCTTTCAAGTGCATGCTTCTGACTGAATACTTGAGGAAGTTCTCTGCAACCTTACTTTTCTGTGACAGTTGTGGTTTTAACTTTTCCAGCCTCTGTCCTGTTTCCTAACTTTCTTTATTGTATTAGACTTAAAGGCCTGTCTCCTCAGTTCTGGGATTTCCCCCAGACTTTTTCAGATTTTCTCTTTAGCCTGTAAGCTTTTCCAGTGGAAAGCTGTCTTTTCATAGGTTTTGTTTATATTTTTTGTTGTTTAATGCAAGAGTCCAACTATGATTTTTATCACTCTCTTCATTAAGCATATAAATATTTACATTTATTTATTTATTCAATTCTTTATATTAAAACATAGGAAGTAACAAACTAGGTGTTAAGCACTTTCATTACTATGAACAAAAGTAAGAAATTTTGTGACTAACTTTTATTTTCCAAGTCCTGATTATACTAAGAATCTTAGAGAGGTCCCAAGGGCAGATTTACAGACTAAAAACATTCTCCCTCTGTAAAATTTCAGGTAGTTTCATCAGGAAGATTTAACAAACAGATTGGCTGGGTCAGAAGTTAATGTGTACATGTCATTAATATTTTAGGTAATTTCTTCTCTGATTGCTTAAATAGAAAATACATTTGACATTGGCATGGTTTCATGAAGAAGAGAGGAAACTCTAAAGAACAGTTTCTATTCATTGTCAACAGCTTCTGAGAGTCCTGGAAGCAGGTCTTAGTTAGAGGTTGATGGGTGAGGTCTATAGAGAAGAGTGTTTCTTCAGCTTTAATCTCCAGAGGTGCTGAAAGAGCACACTGGAAGGTAGAACACGATGGTAGTAAACAAGTCCTTCCCATGATCAGCTATCTATCCACCAGAAGCCATGGCTATGAATACATATACTCATGGCTGTGAACATGTACTCGCCTAATGTACTCACCTATAGAACTTCCTTTAAATAGCTAAAGAACAGAGCAAGGGTTAGCAGAAGAATAAGAGAAGATGCAATAAAGAAAGCAGGAAAGACAAGACTGCCTGTGGCATTGCTTCAATACCTAGCTGTACTCTGAGGAACAATATACCCCTGGGGGGGTAAGAGAGAGAGAGAGAGAGAGAGAGAGAGAGAGAGAGAGAGAGAGAGAGGCAGAGAGACAGAGAGACAGAGAGACAGAGAGACAGAGAGACAGAGAGACAGAGAATGAATGAGAATATTAAGCTGAGGCCATAGGCTTGCCTAGAGTCTTACAAAAATTCTTAATAGTACATGGCTCTGGCTAGAGGACAACCTTGGGCCTGGGCTTCATCTTCAACTGTGACAGCACACCAACCAACCATTCTTGGCAAACCTGAACTTCCCTTGGCATCTAGTGATCACAGCTCTGAAAAAATAAATTTACTACTTAGAATTTCTGCAAGAGTAAGAAGGACCAAGTCAGAATAGGAACATTAGAATCAATATGCATCCTTTCAATGGAGGCATTGCCATGTAACAGTATGAATCATGAAGTTCCATGCTATTAGGACCTTACCAAATGTACAGAATAAGGCACTAGAAAACGATGTAGAGAAAATGATATGTGAGAACTCCTAAAAAGATAAACTTAAGTAGCTGTTTTAAGGAAACAACAACCAAAAAAACAAACAAACAAACAAAAAACAAAAAAAAAACCCTCAAGAAATAAAGAAAAGCAATTGAATTAATTAATTAATTAATAGTCAATTAATAGGAAGAACAAAGTGGTTCTTAAATCAGAAACCTATGTTCTGGAAAGTACTCTAAGTGAAATGACAACTGGGAACAAAGGCATATGTGTAGCAGAATATATGCAACAGAACAATCACTGGACTTAAACTACTGCACTTGTGCAGGTGGAAGAACACAAAGACAAAGGAATGAAGAGGAATGGGTACTGTACGGGAAGGCGTTGACAGAGTGCACGCTGAGGTGGTAGAGGTTCCAAGGGAAATGGAAATGCCAACGGTATAGAAAGGTCATTCAAAGAAATGCTGCCAGAAAACTTCATGGTTAGACTGAATAACCATCCAGCTACAAGAAGGTTAAAGGTCACCAACCAAATTTAACCCAACCAAATCTATACCAAGATTTAGTGTAATTACCGAAAGGATGAAGACAAGGATTCTTAAAGCAGACAGAGAAAAGAAGTAACAACACAAAGGTTGTCTCTGCTTCCCTGAGGGCACAGTTCTCAACAGAAACAGAAACCATAAACGCTAGAATATTAAAAAGAGAGATTTACAGTATTGAAGGTACATGGTAGGGGAGTCTGACAAATGGACTATTCTACCAAGTATCACTGTCCTTTAGAAATAAAGAGGGGATGCCAATATTCTTAGATGAAAAAAAAAACTGTTTATTCCAATCAGATCTATACTTGACCAATGCTAAATGGAGTTCTTTATATTAATAATAGAGACAGACAAGTAACAAGGAGATATGAAACACCAGAAGGCTACACCTTGAGAGAGCCATTATTCTATTCAGCCCGTCATACACTGCGGGAGTTTTCTTGTCATTTGATCCATTTGAATTAGTCTTGTTTGAAAATTATTGTTTCCCCAGGACAACAATGATTAAAACTACCCCCTGTGTGTTTAGGACTGACGTTAAGGAACAGACGTGGAAGTGTAAGATTTTCCATGTAGAGAAATACGGACTCATTGTAATTACTAATTACGAAATAAATATGACAGCAGAGAAGCTGTGTTTACAGAAGAACAATGCAACTGTAACCTCAGAGACAACCTTTCATTCTGTAGAACACGCTAACCAAAAGGTTGGAGAACAGGAAACATATGTTCAGAAATGACAGTAAAAACGAACACTTACAGTGTTTGAGATGTGACTTTTAACAGCCTGACACCATTCATTCATTAGTCAAAGAAACTTAACACAATTAACTTCATAACTAAATCTAATGTTACAGCTCTTTCATATTTTTCAGTATGTTTTATTATGACAGGTTGCAAACAATGTTACAATATCGTTGTAGCCATCTCTTAGTTTGTAGTATATTATATTACTGATGAAACTTGGTTTTTTTGTTGTTGTTGTTATTTTAAACTAAGTACAAGAGTAAGGTAGGAGCTCCTCTGAATATTTCTCTTAATCTCTACTCTCACCTAGGAAAGAAGCTTCAGAAATACTTTCTGTAGATGTTAGTGTTCATTCATGGAATTCAAGTTTGCTTTTAAGTTTTGAAAATAAGATCAATATGTAGGGGGGTGGTCCATGTTACACTCAGCTATTTTTTTTCATTAAAATATATCCTGTGTGGTAGTTTAATTATATTCTATTCAAAAGCCCAAATAGCCTTGGAACATTTTACCTTCAAAGAGAGAAGATAAACAAAACTAATGTTTAGTGCACATTAGTGACCCAACTATGTTCCATGGTTAACTTGCTTAGTCCTAAAAATTTATTAAAGGCTTTCTATTTCATCTCTTTTTAGTTTTTTCCTATTTAGTCTTCAATGTACATTTGTGGAACTTACTACATTTCTTTTCACTTGTACGTGTTAGTTACACATAATGAATTTGATCATGACATCTTCATACATGTATATAATGTATTTTGCATATTTATCCTCTGTTATTTTTTTCTGGTCCCCCTCAACCTGTCACATCCATTCATATCCTGAATTCTGACAACCCTTCTTGGCCATGACCTTTATGATCCTATAAAATGCACAATCCTTATTTCATAAAAGCAAAAAGCAGCCATGAAAAGAAAAATCATTCACAGAATTACAAAAAAAAAGTCAAGTCATTAAGTTGGTCAGTAGTTATAAAATAGAACTATTCACACACGAAGATGTGAACTTGGGGAAGTACGAGGAACAAATGGGCAGAGGTTAGAAAATTTTAAATGTAGTTTAAATGCATATATAATATATGTATTGAGATTATAATATAATTATATCATCTCTCAATTCTCTTTCCTTCCATCAATCCCTCCCATGTACCCCTTCTTGCTATTTTTCAAATTCAGAGCATCTTTATACTTTATTTGTTGTTACATATACGTGTGTGTGTGTGTGTGTGTGTGTGTGTGTGTCCGTGTGTCCCTAAGTACATGAATACAACCTACTCAGTCTTTATGATATTACTTATATCTACAAGTTTTTAGGACTGATCATTTGGTATTGTGCTCTTCTCTGGAGAAGGCTATTTCCTCCCCTCTCAGCATCCCTTAGGAACCTGTAGTCCTTTAGGTTGGGTTGAAGCCTCATGAGCTTTCTTTTCCATGTCCACATTAGCATGTACATGGAAGTAGTCCTTCTCTGTGTCATGCTTAGTCAGTCATGTTAGCAATATTTTATGGTTGAAGCTCCTGGCATTATTAAAAGCCACAGTCTCATATGAAACTCCCTCTTCCTCTGGCTCTTAACAATTTTTTCTCTTCTTCTAAAATGATGCCTGAGCCTGAACTTCAGGAATTATGGTATACATATATCAACTGGGACTGGGCTCCACAACTCTGTATTTTCATTGATTGTGGTTTTCTGTAATGGTCTCTGTCTGTTGCAAAGAAAAGTTTTCTAGTTCACAGGTAGGGACTGCACTTATTTGCAGGTATAAGGATGAATATTTTTGCTGTTTCAGTAAAGTCCTGGTTGTAGGTAATAGGCTGACTTCACTTGCCTTGGGTAGTTCTCTATGTTTCTAGTACCAGGCATGATTCTCTTCTTATTGAACTGGTCTTAAGTCCAGTGATGGTTTGATGGTAGCACTATTAGAATGTGTGGCCCTGTTGTAGTAGGTGTGGCCTTGTTGAAGTAGGTGTGTCATTGTGGGTGTAGGCTTTAAAATTCTCATCCTAGCTGCCTGAAAGTCAGTCTTCCACTAACAGCCTTCAGATGAAGATGTAGAACTCTCAGCTCTGCCTGCACAATGCCTGCCTACATGTTGTCATGCTCCCACCATGATGATAATGGAGTGAACCTCTGAACCTGTGAGCTAGCCTCAATTAAATGTTTTCTTGGCCATGACATTTATGGCCCTATAAAATGCACAATACTTATTTTATGCAAATAGAAAAATCAGTCATGAAAATTAAGAAAAAAATCATTCACATGACTACAAAAAAATATCAAGCAATTAGGTTGGGCATTAGTTATAAAATAAAAGTATTTACATACAAATATGTGAATTTACAGAAGTACAAGAAAGAAAAAAAAACAGGTCACAGTGTCTGTTCACAGCAGTAAAACCCTAAGTAAGACAGAGAAGTTGGTAACAGAGACTGCGGTATTGCTGTGATAGGCCTGATCATGCTTTTGTTTGGAAGAATGTGGTTTGGGGACTTTTGGAAAGCAGTGGAATGCTTTAAGTTTCATGGGCTATCCCAGTAGGAATATGGAAGACTTTGTTACTGAGAGTGATTTGAATTATGTGGACCTGGACAAGAGGTTTCAGTGGGGAAATTCAATATATGGACTAGAAGCTGTTTTTGTGGTATTATGCAGAACATAGCTGCTTTTTGGCCTTGTCTAAAGAGTCTGCCTGAGACTAAGGTGAAGAGACTCAGATTAATTGCATTGACAAAGGAAGTCTCAGAAATGCCCATCATGGAGTTTGCTCTCTGGTAAGTCTTATGAAGAGCATTTTAAACAAGCATAGCAAGCCAAGAAAGGAAAAAAAAATAGAAAATTCATGGTTAATGGAGCACCAGGAATTGAAGTCAAACTGAATCTTGTGTTCAAGAAAATTAAATGGAATTAAGGGAGTAGTTACCTTGGGGCAAGATTCCACCCAACTAAAATTTAGGTCCAGGCATGTTAGTACACACCTTTAATCCCAGGAGGCAAAGACAAGCAGATCTCTGAGTTCCAGGCCAGCCTAACACAAAGCAAGTTCTAGGTGAGAAAAAACTTAAATCCACACCTTTAATCCCAGTGCTAAGGAGACAGGCTTCCAGATCTCTTAGTTCAAAGTCAGTCTACAAGTTCCAGGACAGCCACGCTTATGCAGCGAAGGAGTTGGAAAACACAAAACTAGTGAGAATAGAATAGAATAATAAAATATGGTCCAGCCCCAGCAAGCAGCAGAACTCCACAGCTTTGGCCATGTGGCTCTGGCTTTAGCATTCAGACTCAGAAGAGACTACTGGGACAATTGATGCTGGCTAACTGGAGCTAAGAAATTATTGGTGATTAAGACGGCAACATCACTGAGGTGAAATCTTCTGGGGAGTGTTTTCTGAGAGCACAGAGAAGCTGTATTCCAGAGATGGCCAAGGTTGTACCTTACCCTGCAGCTATACTTGGTAATGTGTAAGAGTCACCCAGGCGGTACTGCTTTTGAAGGCTTGAAGGGGTCATGAAAAGCAGCTGAGACTTGGCACAGTGAGAGGCCATGGAAGGCCATAAATACATTAATGTATTTTCCATTGGTGAAGGTGCAGCCTCAGTTGCAGTTGGTGGCCCAGGATTAAAGGGGTCATGCAAAGGAGTTGAGGCTTGGAATCCTGAAGAGAGCTTTTGAAAGGCTATTGGTGAAGCTTAGTTGCAGCAGAAGACCCAGTGTATTTGGAGATGCCAGTCCTTTGGGATAATCACTAAGAACAGCAGCATAAGTGGAGTGGATCTATGTGAACTTACGAGTGCTAAGAAGACAGAGCTGGAGAATTGAGGCCAGCACTTTGGAGGAGCCCAGATCATGTGTGGATCCCAGACAATGAAACAAGAAGCTGTAACATTGAAGTTGCCTTGGAGACCCCAAGATATTTTAGATCCCAGAGCCATGGGCTATCTTTTGAGGAAATCTGCTTAACGGAGTGGATCCAGCCCAGGAGAAAGAAGTTTGTTGCAGTTAACAAACATGAAAAAGGAGTTGGAGACCTGAAGTCTGCTTGGTATAGGACATGGAGAGTTAAGAGTTTGCCCAGCTGATTTCCTGTCTTGCTTTGAAGATTACAGTGAAGTGATTAGATGAATCTCAGAACAGACTTGGAGCTTTGGATATTTAACTCTGTTGAGACTTTTATAGACTATGGAGACTTTAGAAGTTGGACTTAATGTATTTTGCATTGTGCTATGTTTAGCTGTGGCCCTTGTAGATTCATGTATTTGAACAAGCCTATGGGGGGCAGGGAGCAGAATTTGATGATTTGTACACACACAGCTCAGGGAGTAGCTCTAATAGAAGGTATGGCCCTGTTGGAATAGGTTTGGCCTTGTTAGAGTAGGTGTGTCACTGTGAATGTAGGCATTAAGACCCTCATTCTAGCTGCCTGGAAGTCAGTCTTCTACTAGCAGCTTTCAGATGAAGATGTAGAACTCTCAGTACTGCCTGCGCCATGCCTGCCTGGATGCTGCCATGCTCCCATCTTGATGATAACGGACTGAACCTCTGAACTTGTAAGCCAGCCCCAATTTAATGCTGTCCTTTATAAGACTGCCTTGATCATGATGTCTGTTCATAACAGCAAAACACTAAGGCAAGTCCAATAGAGAGCTGATAATTAGCGCAAACATGTGTGACAATTCTGTGTTCTTTGTGTTATCATGTTACCCTAATTGTTTTGTAGTTCATAAGCTTCATGGCTGGGATGGGCTGTTGATTGTTTTTCTCTGGAAGCTTTATGGTGCCTTCTGGTACCATAAAAGCTATTCCTCAGGGAAAAAGTTTTCAGGTCCTTTCTAGCTCAGGGGCCTCTAAGCCCTCTATTTTTCATCAATAGAGAGTTACTTTCAATCTCTGGGGGTAAAGGGGAGGGGCAACAAAAAGCAATGGTAATAGCCTATAATATTTTAAGAGTTGCTTTAACAACTCTGACCAACAACTTAATAGAGGACTTCTCATGCCTGGTGAATTTGTTCCTATTGCTGAGTTTTGTTTTGTTTTGTTTTGTTTTGTTTGTTTTGTTTTGTTTTTAAATTGTTTTCACCTCTTAGAGAATTGTCAGCCCAGATAAAAAAAATTTATTTAAATTTTAATTTTAGGGAATATTTACCCTTAGTGAATGAGTCAAATGTCTATTTCTTTGTCTAATCGTGATTAATGTTTACATAGTTCTTTCCTCTGTTCTGGCAGCCATTTCATTCTGAATTATTCTGATAGTCTTAAAAGTTTAGTGGATGGATAGTTCGAAAATTTTTTTCTGAAAAATCAAGAAAGAGCTGAAGGATGTTCCATGAAAAATTTTAAAACCTGAAAGCTTTAGTTTTTTATTCAAGGTCTCTGAACTTGGTTCTTTGTCAGTGCTTTCCTTGCCAAAGAAGCACAATTACCTACTGTGATTAAAAGAATTTCAGGGGTGAGAAAGTTAGAGACTTGGCTTGGGATATGCAGATAGACAAAGCAGGGTAATTTACTACCTGTGTTCAAATACCCACTTTTTAACTAGATGAAGGAGGGGAGAGAGCTTCTTCTACAAACCCTGAGATGGTCTGAAAGCAGCCCAAGCAGTTATCACCAAACCTTTCCCCATCGTTTTGTCAGTAGAATTTTAGAAGAAAATTTATTGTGATCTTCCTTCATTCTCATGAGATTTTATATGTGGGGTATTGCAGTGCATACAATCATAAATGAATTATACTTTGGCATAAGTGGCAAAGCTTTTGTTTGACAAGTGATTTGATATATGTCAAGACTTTGTGATCCAATAGCTTTAGTCTAAAAGTAAATGGTCAAAAGTAAGGGACTGACAATAATGCTTTCTAAAATATCAGTCAAAACCGTTTAATTTTCCAAATGCCACATGATAGTTTTAAAAGCTACCTTCCTCTGGTTCACTGTTACTTCTACAAGTGACATCAATAGTATTCCTAGCTTCTTGACTCTTTAACCGCTTTGCCTCCTGTGTGCTTCTTTTCCTTCTCAAATCTATCTAAATCTGAAGGTCTTTCATGGTGTTTTATCCACCTACAGTTTCAACATTTTTCTATAGTGTATTCCAGACTTATACCTCAGGGCAGAGATATTCATGCACTGAGACAGTAAAGCTGTGGTTGGCTCACAGTTGAATCTTTGGAATTGCAACTCCACTTAAGAGCTGATTTGTTCACAGTTATACCCCTGCTCCAGAAGAAGCTTACATCCAATGACTGGTGATACCACCATTCAACAGTCCAAACAATAATCAACCGATAAGGACACCTTTGCAGTCCCATACTAGCTTTGTGCTCCTAGTAAGATGTTAGAGAACTGTGCTGTAATTGCATGGCATTTCTCCTTTCTTCCAACCTCAGCCTTCTAACTTCAATATGTAGATTTATTTCCCAGGTTGTTGTCCTATGAAATGCCCGCATGCATGCACATGTGCACACACACACATGGGCAATCATGGTTGTGTGCACATACATACATCAGAATTTAGAGGAAAGAACGAGCCCTAAGAGCATAGCCTGTAGAGTCACGCTTAAGGAAAATTCTAAAGTCATAATTTAGTGTTAGACTCTATGTCTCCAAGTTGGAAATGAGAACAATACTATTAGTGACCTTCAGAGTTACAACTCTGGCAAGGTAACAATGGTATAGATTTTAAACTCCTACTCTTAAGAAACTGAGAAAGATTATCTATGAAAGAGAGTATACCAACAGTCATGGACAGACATGGGAAAATATAAACTATTAAAAATATAGGATTTGATGCTACTGAAGTTTAAATAGAAAGATAATAGAAGGCCTTACCTGATTGATTATCAGTTTAAGGAAAATGATGGAAAGCTTCCTCGGCCACTTGCAAAGTCTTTAATATAAAGCTGCTAGGAATCAAAGAAAGCTGGTTATCAGGCCCAGGACTTCAAAGGCAGTGACGGACAATATAAAGACGAATTCTCACAATGTGGAGAGTCTGCTACACCAAGATTAGCAGCTTGAATGCTAAGTAATGCAATTTTGAGACTTGATAACACATAGGACTTTGAAATTTTGGAACATTCAGATTTTCCATGACATTCTGGTTTACTTGAGTAGCCTTATCGTCTCTGCCAAGAGTTGTTCTTCCCGTTTCACTCGGGAAGAATCAACTTTCAGGCTGACCAAGATTGTTGGCAGAATCCATTTCTTGTAAATGTGGAATGCAGCGGCTTGTTTAGTTTTCGTAATTAGCTTCACTGTGAAAGGACATCTATGGCTCCATAAATTGTCCTCATTATGGAAGCTTGGCCTCCTAAGACAATCAATAATTTCCCAAGTGCACTCTCTGCTGGACCAGGGTGGAGGTATATAAAACAGAGGGGGGGAGTATCACAAGTGACTGACTGTGAGTCCCTTCCCTCAAGGAGTGTATCTGGGAAACTCAGCTAATAAGGTCTACTACCATCTCCGATGTTTTCCTTCCAACAGCAAATCTTTACTATTTTAAAATTCATGATCCCCAAGCTTACTGCCTTGGTGTGCTTGCTCCATTCATACTCGAATGTTATACTTTACATTTCCTTCTTGTTTTTCAACACACTCCTCTTCATTCTCACTTTCATCCGAGAACCTTAGTGAGCAAAAACAAGCATTAAGACCTTGTGCCTGGTGCTAGGTTTTCTCCATTCTCATACACACATGATGTTCTTTGCTTTTTTGTCCCTCTTAACATCATGTTATTAGCCAGTCACTGCTCTACTTTCTACTCCTAAGAAAAGATTCCCTTTCAAAATGATAATCTCTACAGCAGCATGATGAAGGCCAATGTGGGGACCTAAAAAAGGATACAAAGGGGAGAAATGAGAAAGGAATTCAGAAAACTCTTCTATAGATCTTTGGCTCTCTATATTTGGTCTTCATTTCTTCCCTTTATATTTTTTATTACATCCACTAAAATAAGGCTACTGCCTTCTCTATGCCACAGAAATTATCATTCGGGAGGTAAACACTGGCTACTCTGTTACCAAATTCAACAGAAACTTAACAGTCCTAACTGACCAGAACCCTCGGTAGAGAACAGTCATCTTCTCCTTCTTGAAGTATTTTATTCAACTTGCTTCCAAGACTTTATATTATATTAGCTAATGATTATATCCTACTCTAAAGGAATAGTACTCACACCATAAATACACATATATGTTTATATAAAGGGAGAATTTATTGGATGATACCTTTTCATCCAGATAATAGATGGCTATATCATACTGGAGAGACCAAGAATCGAGTAGGGGTTCAGTCTATAGAGCTAGATGTTTCAGCACTCCCAATCTGAAGGTCCAGAGAACTCCTGAAGAGTTTTTGTCATTTAGTCTACATTGAAAGGCTGAAGAAGCCTGTTCTGAGTGAAGGAAAGCAATAGCAATTAGATATAGAACTTGCCAGAATGAGAGAAAACAAGGAGATAAAAAGCAAACTTTCTCACTTTTAGTGTGGGATGCCACACTTAAAATGCTCTTCCTGGTTCATATAACCTGAGCAAGACAGTCAGCCCTTCATTGTAGTGTCTGACCACTTGCATTTTAGTTGAGTTCAGATGCAATCAAATATGAAGATCAGGATTAGTTGTGACATATATGATCACAGATGTCCTTTTCAATAATACCATCTCCAGCTCTTCTATCCATAACCTGTCATATTTGCTGTGTTTCAACACCAGGATTTCTCTACTCTGTTGAGGCTTCTTTTCCATTGTAAATCCACACTGCCTGGGCTCCCAAAATGACACAAATGTTAATGGCTGTTGAATACATATTTTATCCACAGCCTTCTTCTGAGTCAAAGACCTGAACATAAAACTGTCTTTGCAACATCTTTACATTTTGTTTATACAATATTATTTTTAAGTGTGTGTTTTACTTATTCTTTGAGAATTTCTTATATGTGCACAATTTGATGGATCATATTCACCCCCATTTTCCTTCTACTGCTCCCACAGATTTTTTGACAACATATCCCCTCCCTGACTTCATGCCATCTTCATTTATATTGCTTATTCTAATTAGTACTGTCCATGTATACATGAGTATAGAGTCATCCACTGTCATATAGGCAGCCTAGTATGGTCCACAGCACCCTCCACCCTCAAAAATGACCCTTCTCCCTTCCAGGGGCTATCAACTTTGAATAGCTCCTCACTTGAGAATGAGGATTCATTGCCGAGCGGTGGTGGTGCTCGCCTTTAATCCCAGCACTTGGGAGGCAGAGGCAGGAGGATTTCTAAGTTCGAGCCCAGCCTGCTCTACAGAGTGAGTTCCAGGACAGCCAGGGCTATACAGAAAAACCCTGTCTCAAAAACAAGAGAGAGAGAGAGAGAGAGAGAGAGAGAGAGAGAGAGAGAGAGAGA
>JANHMN010000015.1:19827184-19913466 GCA_030674055.1 Rhabdomys pumilio
AGAGAGAGAGAGAGAGAGAGAGAGAGAGAGAGAGAGAGAGAGAGAGAGAATGGGGATTCGTGAGCCTTTCCCACATCCATATTGGAATGTTGGCTGGCTGGATCTTGTGCTGGTAACCATATCTAACGCGATTTTAATAAATGAGTGAGTGAGTGAATTAGTAGCTTATCAAAAATAATATCTTCAGCCTCTTGAGTCATAAATCAGCAAAGGCAGTGGGGAAGGAGCTGAGAAGAATCAATAAGCATGATGCAATAAACAGGGAACAAAGACAATGGAAACCAGCCCTGTACCTGAATAAGCAATGCAGGAGTCAGATGCCATAGCATTAAATGCCGTCTATTAGATCAAGCAACCCAGCGGAAGTTGTGACCTTCAGGGAAAGAAAGCTGCCACTCAGAAGCAGACTGTAGAAAAAGACATTCCAATAATCAGTCTCCTCTTGAACTTCTGTCTCTTGCTGATATTTCTACTGGCCAAGACCAACTACAAGTCAGAATCAATGAAGCATTCCAGACAGCCCCTCACAGTCAGAAGTCAAACATAAGGCAAGAGAGGGAGTCGTGGATACATTCGCTTGGTTCTGTGTCACTCACAGTTTCTTATGGAGTGAGAAGATTAAAAGACCTGTTCTAACATCAGTGTACTTGCTATAGAAGATAAATTCCCTTTGTGCTAGAAACTGTGTGTCTATAACTTCCATTCCCCTTTATCTTTTTAGCACTTATTTCTTGCCTTTTAAAAATAGAAATATTCACTCTTTGGAAGGTTCAGATATATATAATTTTTTTTCACTTTGAATCGCTATAGTTCAGATTGTTTTCCTCAAATCAAATGCTAACCTTTAAGAGAATGTCTAAAGGCTACATTCTTTGGCCTGTTCTATTTAGGTGACTAGAAGGAATAGCATTGAAATTTGCTAAAGGCGTCTTTGGAAATTTTTTGAAATGAGTCTTTTCTTTCTTTCTTTTCTTTTTTTTTTTTTTTAAACAAATGGAAGCAGAGTAAAATCAAAGGAGCTGAAGCAACATCCCCTGCTGTGGAAAGATAAAACTCAGCTCTGGTTAAAAATAGCATCCATAACTGCTGATGAGACTGAAGCACATCTGGTAGAGAGAATGTATTTATCAGGTGACACTCTGGAGAAGGTGCCTGAAGCATTTATGACACCGTGACAGTGCCAGCATGGTGGTGCTCCTAAGAATCTAAAATGAAGAACTGAGTCCACTGCTTCTAATGTTTAGGGTGAGGTGTGAATGGACAAAATGGCTGTGTATTCTCTAAGGATGAGACTTTTTGTTTCTGCAAGGGGTTTGCCCTTCCTTCCCTGTGACTTTTCTTTTAAAGGTATAGAAGCCAGGAGCACACAGATATACAATAGGAAATGTTGCAATGAAATCCTTTGCTTTGTATGTTAACCAGAAGATCAATCTAAAGGGGACTTTAAGTAAAATACAAACAGAAAAGGAACATGTAAAAACTGGATCAACATTGAGCCTCGACCAAAAGAACCAGTCATTGCAACAATCCAACTCTGAAGGTGCAAGTGTGAGCTCCAAAAACCCAAGGGGATGTCATGATAGACTTGGGTAATGGGTCTAGAATATTCTGTAATTTAAGGGTACTGAATGAAGGTGGTTATGTTTCTGTTCCTTAGCATGTATCACTATGGGACATTCCTATCTTAGGCATATCTGCAATGACTCATTTTGTACATAAGGTAACATACAGAAGTCCCAAAGGCAGGACCACATTTTCTTCACAAGGATAAAGAATAATTTAAAAATTACAAACAGCCGGGTGTGGTGGTGCATGCTTTTAAAAGTCCAGCACACATGAGGCAGAGACAGGTGGATTTCTGTGAGTTGGAGGCCAGTTTGATCTACAGAGAGATCCAGGAGTCAGGGCTGTTATACAGAGAAATCCTGTCTCAAAAAAGCAAAGCAAAAAGTCATAAACTGTTCTGAATAACAAGAACAAAAAAGTCACAGGAGATAGATTATTTAACTTTAGGACTTCTCATAAAGACATCGCAAGGACAGTAATATAACACTTCCTTCAGGACTGGCAGACCTGGGGAGGAAAGGGGAGCCTAGCAAGAGCCCTGCATAGCAAAGCCTATTGGTTTTTTACAAAGGAGACAAAGCAACTTAACAGAAAAGGAAAATCTCGGCAGCAAATGATCCTGTAGAAATTTTCTGTAGAGAAAGGAAAATTCCTGTTTTGTATTCTATACTGTAATCTATTGAGCCGAATCCTGGACCTAGACATAATAGCCACAGCTATAAAGTTCAGACTAAAGAGATGGTTGAATGGTAAAGAACACTTGATACGTAATCATGAAGTCAAGTTTGTAAATCCCAGAGCCCCTGTAACTAGTTGGGCGTCCTGTGCACGCTCACTTGTAACCCAAGATCCAAGTGGCTGAAGCGGAAAAGAATGTTGCTGCTGCTGAGAAAATGTGAATCCCAGATTCAAAAAAAAAGACTATGCCTAGAAGTAATAGATAGAGAAAAATTGCAAACTACACACAATAATCACACACACATTATTTAGATAGATAGATAGATAAATAAATAAATAAATAAATAGCTATTAAGTGTTCGAAATATGATAAATGGAAATCTCATCATGATAATTTGGACTATAAATTAAAAAAAATAAACTTACATTCATCAGAAATGTATAATTATCATAGAAAGATATCATTTAAAAAAGAAATAATTGGGCCACTGACCAAGAGAAGATATTAGCAAAATAAATATCTGACATCTGGGACATACAGAGAACTGCAACTTAACAAGAAGACAAACACCCTAATTAAAAGTCTGGCCTCAGTGGGAGAGGAAGCACCTACCCTGTCAGAGGCTTGAAGTGCCAGGGTGAGTAGAAACCCAGGGGTCTCCCACTAGCCCAGAGGAGAAAGGGAGGATGAGTGAGGAAGGATTGTGGGAGAAAGTGACCAGGAGGAGGACACTAAGCCAGATATAAAATGAATAAGTAAAAATTAAATTAAATTTTAAAAGAAATGACTTGAGTCCATCTTTTACAGGGAAAACATACAAATGGCTGAGAAAGCATAGGAAATGCTCTCCCGCTCCATTAGTCATCAGAGAGAAGAAAATTGAAACCTCAAAGGCGTAGTACTGTACACCCACCAAGCAAGCTAAAAATTACACTTATTGAAAACACCAAATGTCGATAAGAATGTAGAAAAGTTGGGACTCACATATATCATTGGTGAGACTCCAAAATGATGCAATTACTCTGGGGAAATCCTGGCAGTGGCTTATACAACTAAACATCCACCCACAGTATGACATTCATTTTACTTCTGGGCATTTACCAAAGAAAAAAATATGAAAATAAAATGCCCACTCAAAAAACATGTGAACAGGTTTTTGCAGTGCTGGAGCTAAAGCAAAGCAGGGTCATGCCCTCTACTATTGATTCTTATCATCAGCCTCCAAGAAAACATAGGGTGTATTTGTGCTTCTAATAACCTTGATGGGCAAATCCCGTATGTCTGTCTGCAGGTGAATAGAGAAGATTAAACTGATACAGTAAGGCACGATAACTGTGCTCCTAGATCGCAATCATCTGCTCTACCCTGTTCCTAGGTGCACATTACTAAGACTCAAGTCATTGTTCAAAACTACACCACTATGTAAGAGACACATAAAGGAAGGTATTTGTCTAACTTACTGATTCCAACATTCTTATTCACTTAAAAAAAATCCAATTAAGCTATTGGTAGAAACACTAGTCTCAAAACTAAAGGAAAATATTTTTAATTGCAAAATAAAAACCAAAGAAATTGTACTATTTAAATATGCATGAAGCATATACAAGATTGTCTTTCAGCCCTTGCTCAATAGATAGATCAAATAAATAAATAAAAGAATTTAAAAAAGCAAGCAAGTAAAACAAACATATACAAAGAATATACCATATTCACTAATGGTTTTGCCTTATGATGAAATTGCATCCTCTAAGCATATCATAGGTCAAAATACAGTGAATGAGGTTAACCCAAAACATCCCAGCTTAGTTACACTATCATTGTAGTCCACGGGATATCTGCCCTGGGGGTCATGTGTCAAACTGCTATCTATGGCTCAGTATTGCCCAGCACCCAGAGAGTACCACATCAGTAGTCTGGAAAAGATTAAAATTTAAAATTCATTTTATACTGAATAAAATCTTCACAGCATTATAAAAATAATACTAAGTCAGTGTTGGCAACACCACTTTGTGTGTAAGGGCCTTCCATTGCAGGTATGGTTATCTGAATTTGATGTCTGTAACCTCATAAAGATAGATTAAAACTGGGCTGACCCAACAAAGATACACTCTGACTTCTGTACATGCCCAGCGTACGAACACCCACTTACTTAACAAACATCATGGACTCACATAATAATAATAAGGTATTTGAAATTTAAAAGAAAATTGTAAATCATAAGACCAAGTTATACCATTCCTGGGCATATACCCAAAAGACTTGATACCCTTCTACAAATAGACTTATTCAGCCATGTTTATTCCTGTTCTAGTTACAATAGCTAGATAACAAACATACATGTTCATCAGCTAACAACTGATGATGAAAACACAGTACATATACATAAGGGAATTTTAATCAGCTATAAAAGAAATGAAATGGTAAAATATATAGAAAACGAATGGAATTGGAGAATATGATACTCTGTGAGGTAACCCAGGCCCAGAAAGACAAATGTAGACTTTTCTACCTCATATGAGGACCCTAAAATTGTGTGTTCAACTTGTAGTCCTATGGAGTCCAGGAAGCTAGGAGAGATGGAAGGATGCCTTATAGGAAGAAGGATACTGTGAAAGAAAGGTTGAAATGATACTGGGGATGGGAGGTTTAAGTAGAGATGGGATGGTAGTATAAGAGAAACAGTGGGCTCGAAGGGCAGGTTACTCAAAACATGCATATAAAGGTTGCATGAAAACCTACATTTTTGTAAGCTATTTTAAAATATGAGGCCCAGACATTAATTCAGTTGGATATTCCCTGCTGTGAAAAAAAAATGAATTTTAAAAAGGAGTTAAAAAAGGCTGGGCAGGCCCCAAAGTCTCCAGATATAGGCTCTTGTCATTCCTTTTGGTTGCCCATAAGAACTAGAAGGTAGGAATTTATTGACCAAAATAAAATACACCTTAGTTATTAGATATAAAGAAATCAAGTTGGAACTGAGCTGAGAGCTTCCAGCAGTTTTTCTGCTAGAGGGCGCTCTGTAAGCTTCTGAGAGAGAAACATCAAGGACTTAATTGTGAGCCCCATAAGCTACAATCCCATCCAGTCAGATGTGCCCACCGGTACGATAGTGTTACATGTGTGGATGAGAGGATTTCGGACTGGATTGTAGGCACACTCACAAAAGCAACCCACACCAGTCCCTGAAAACCCTATCAAAGCCCATGGCTACAGATTAGAGGTCCTACGGCTGGATCTACAACTGTTGTTTTGCTAAATGGACATGCTGCCAAACTTCCTTTTGAATGTTTATGCTTGTACTCATAGGTTGGTCTTGCTTTCAGCTGTGGTCAGAGAAGATCTTGTTTGTAGTATACAACAATTAATGCAGTAAATGGTGTGTGTGTGTGTGTGTGTGTGTGTGTGTGTGTGTGTATACACATGTGTTTTCAACTATAAAAGAGATGATAGATAGACAGACAGACAGACAGACAGACAGACAGACAGACAGACACACATATGCACATATACATAGATTCATAGACACATAGATATACAGATAGATGACTGAGTTGGTGATACTTCTCAGCAGGTAAGGGCACTGGCTTCCAAGCCTAATGACCTGAGTCCTGTGTATAAAACCTACCTGCTGAAAAAAGATATTTTGCTCCCACAAGTTTCCTTCTGATCACTGATAAGCTGACATATGTGTATTTGTGTGTGTGTGTGTGTGTGTGTGTGTGTGTGTGTGTGTATAAATATAATTTCAAATCTTTTTGTAATGCTACGTTGTACCACTGTGAGGCTGGCACTGATCCATTTGCACAAAGCTATGGATCTGGCGAGGTTGCTCTGCCTTGTAGAACAGAAGAGTAGATGTAATATGAATTTGGGGAAAGGCACAAAGGAATTTTATTCTTGTTGGTAATTCTTTTTGAAAGGGGCTCGGAATTAGAGGAAAAAAACCTGAACAGATAGAATACACTAAATTATTGCATTTCAATGTGCATGATTTTCTCCTAATTATAACAAATATTGAACAGTCCACATTGAAGAAAAAGGTCACACTGAAACCGCAGCATGTAGGTCCCTGCAGCTTACAAATGCACTAAAAATGATATGAACTGATGGATGGAGCAGGGCAGATGGATGGATAAGAACAGATGCAATAAAATTAACTTGATGAAGTGGAAACATTAGTGTGCAGGTGATATTCATGGATGCTCACCCTGAAATTCCATACATTTAATTTTTTTTTAAACAAAACTAGTATTAACAAGTTAGGAAGAAAATCCCTGGGGGACCCTGAAGTCCCTCACTTCTTCATATCCACAAACTCTCACCCACCCACTCCACTGCACTCAAAACTCATGTGTACACCATATGCATGTTTTGGTTTGGTTTTGCTGCAGTATTGCCTGTGCTTGCCTCCATCCCTAATGGAAAGATCCGGTCTTTGATGATAAGCACGTCACACAGTATACATTACATTTAGGGGCAGCTAAACATACCCAAGTTGACTTTCTTAAGTTCGCTCTGCTTTTCACATTTTTTAAGACACTGCTTTGGCTGGATTCCTTTGCTAGTCTGATATTTTTCAGTCTCTAAGTTGATGATAGTAATGACAACGACACACTCCTTATGAAATCACTGTGACAAGATGACATATGTTAGAACACCTGCTCTATCTACCTGCTTCTTTGGTGGACGTCACCCCACCATGCAGTCTTTGCGGTCACAAACAACTATGATTTGTGTCATACAGCTTGTCCCTGAACTGTCACCTCCCTCCCACATTCACCTCCCTGACACACTCATACCTGCGTGCACAGGACGAGACAAATGAGATCAGTGATCAGAAAGCTTTGCTGTCCATGGAATTTAGACTGTGGCGTGGTTTAACAGCAACAATTAAAAGTCCATAGGTCTATCATTCAGTAAAATAAATCAAGAGGCATGGAGGTAGTTGGTAGTGGATACAGAGATTTGTCTTAAATAGAGACAAACATGAGTAAAGGTCTGTACCGTGTTCATGATTATTCCGTCTATAAAGTTACTGAGCGTGGGGGAGTTCCAGAAAGAGGTGAGAAGCAGAAATGTGAAAGACCATGCAGATGCCAAGACATTCATACAAATAGCCCCTGCTTCTGGCTTTTATGTTGCTATTACAAATTCTCCTTCGTACTAGCTAGTGATGTTCATTGGATTCCCTGCTAATTCTTTTTCCACCACTTCCCTTCACTTGATCTATATTAAATGAAACACTTCCAGAATAGGATACAGTCAAAGATGCTGATGCATATAAAAATGACTATCAGTGGCCACAGCAACAAATGTGTCTACATATTATTCATGATACACACCTAGTTCAAGTTAGCGGAAATTCTCTTTGAGGCATATTCATCATCAATCACATGGCAAACCACCATAAGAGGATGCATGAAAAAATGTGAAGAGCTCGAACAAGCATTTCTGCTCCTATTTCTTGGGTAAAGGAAGATATATGACCACATTGGATCCAACGGGTTTGGGAAAGCGGGCACTGAAATTTGATGAATGCTAATACAATCTGTCATGAAAACTTGGTTTTTTTTCTATTCCTCTATAAAGTATCTCTAAATTGGAGTTAATGTGTGAAATATAGCTGGTACAAAATAGATTTTTTAGTCAGTGTGATTTGTGGCATTAGATAAGGCCTTTGCCCTTTGAATGTTGTTTCCGAAGTATTAGAATGTTGTTGTCCATTCATTCAGATACACACAGAGTGACTGCTGTATACTAGGGAGAATCCAGAAATAAGAGTAAAAACAAGACAGACATAGATCCTGCATAGATCCTGCAGGGCTGCAAAAAGAAGAATGGATAAGAAAGACCAACAAATGGGCAATTACAATGTTTTGATGCTTGACACAGATGAGCTGCTGGGCTCTTACAAACATGAAAGACGAATATGATTTAAATCTGGGACAGGCACAGTATTTCCTATGGAGAGTGGTACTGGTTGAAGCCAATAGGATGAGAAATTCCCAGTCAGCCAAAGAGCAGAAAGAAAGGTAAGTTTTGTGGACAGAGGGCCAGGATATCCGCAGATTCACCCACTAAAAGCAAGAGAGATTCAAGGATCTACAAGAAGGGAGAAGGTGAGGAAACGGTTGTTATGCTGCAGTAAGGAAATTAATATTTATTCTAAATTGTGAAGAGGCACCCAGAAAACATCCCTACAAGCAGCGTTATATAGATTGAACCTACTGTAGTATATATTTAGAAATATATATATATATATATATATACATATATATACATATACATATATGTATATATAAATATATATTTATATATATTTTTTTATTTTTTTATATTATTATATTTTATATTTTATAAATATATATATGTATATATATGTGTGCATATATATATATATATATATATATATATATATATATATATATTCAGTAATTAAAAGAAAAGGGCCCATGTATATGAAAGAGTCCAAGGGAGAGGGGATGATGTGGGAGGAGTTGGGGGAAGGAAGGGAAAGGGAGAAATTGTGTAATTATATAATAATCTCAAAAATTAAAAATGTTATAATAGACAGAGGTTTTAAGTAGAAGAGAGCCTCATTAAATTTGTATTTTAGGAAGATCACTAAGGGCATAGTTTATTGCTAGATGCTTTGCTGTATGGTTAAAGCCCTGTGTCGATTTGTTAGTTTTTAACTCTGCCTCCAATATAAGTATGCTTAACTTAAAACAAAATCAGAAAACAAAACAAATAAGCCTGCCTTTGTTAACCAAACTGTCTTATGATCTATAGCCACAAACTCTACTGATGTTCGAGAAAGACCACTGAATTAAAAAATCATGTCTTTTTTCAAAATGTGACTTTGGAGAATCACTTAGCATCTCTAAAAAGCATTGTGATAAGAGGCGAACAGCTTTAAAATATAAATATATTTATTATGGAAGGCATTGGGAAGCTTTCAATAACAATAATAAAAGACAAAACATAGGAAACTTTCCACTTGCAGGAAAAAAGCTATATTGTGGGCCATAGTCTGATATTTCATGTAGATACATTTTCCAACAGCCTCATTGACAAAGAAGACACACAAATTGATTACCAGATAGCTACTTCATGAACTAATTGGAGCTGGTCTTTCTTTGTATAGGTGATAGAGTAAGGCAGGCACCTGTATGAAACTTGATTGCCCTGCCCAGGAGCCATTTCTGAATACTGAATTTAGCCAGTCTACACACATTGTCTTTTTTACAGTTTAGGCTGGACTTTCCAATTTACATTTCAAATTCAAATTGTCAGGCCTAATACTCCTCTTGCATCTCTGAGGGCATGACATAGCCTTTATAACTAAATGTTAAAATGTAATTCGAGCCTGATAGTTGCAATCCCATTTTAGAATCCCTGGTGCTGTCGAAAGCACTATGTAACAAGCTGTCAAGCCAAGTTGAACAAACAACATGGACTCCAGTTTCCTTTTGAGATACTATTTTTAGGCCGAAGAACACCTCAGAGTTACTTCATGTCTCACAGGAGTGGGACCAGAGACGCTGAGGATTCATTTCTGTCAGAGATGAATTTATGTCAACAGAGAACACTCCATAGGTTGCAGAAAGACACACAACATGGATGTTGCTCAAACTCAATTTTCACCTGTCTTTTTTTTTTTTTTTTTTAAAGGAAACATCTTTGGTGCAATGAAAAACTATCCTACAACTACATAGAATGGGACATTTGTGAACAATGGCCTTCCATGGTCTACATTATTCTACTGGGTTAGAAAGAGAGTGAAGACAAGGAATTCAGGATAAAGGTATCATCGGGACTCAAGAGTAGCAGAAATAGTTACCAAATGATTTTGCATAGATGTGTCTGATGTGTCTGTGACTGGCATGGTGGCATATGTCTGTGACCCCAGCACTCAGGAGGCTATGGCAAGAGATCAAAGATATCTTGAGGTAGCTGATGAGTTTTCGGACAGTATAAGTGACATAGCAAGACCATGCCTCCAAAATCAGCCATGTGAAAACTACCCAAAAATTAGTGTTCAATTTAATGGGTATTTCTCACTGTGAATACTATCAAAAGGATGCCAATAAGAGATTGAATGAAGGATGATAAAAGTATTTTGTCAGTAAATTAATGAATGTTAAATTTATACAAAACAGAAAACAAAAGAAGTGTTAGTTTCCTTCAAAAGAAATAATAATACAAGGGTCAAATAATAGTACAAGGGTGCTGGCTAATCTTATGTCAACCTGACACAACCTATAGTCATCTAAGGAGTAAACTCCAATTGATAAATGTCACCATAAGATCAAGCCTCAGGGCATTTTCTTAATTAGTGATAAATGTAGGTGGTCCCAGTCACTGTGGGTGGTGCCATCCTTGGGCTGGTGGTCCATCATTGTAAAGAAAGCAGGCTAAGCAAGCATGATGAACAGCATCTCTCCATGCCTCAGCATCAGTTCCTGTCTCTAGGTTTCTGCCTTGCTTGAATTACTGTTCTGACTTCCTTTCATGATGAAGAGGGATGGATATAAAAGTAAAGCCTTTCCTTCCTGTCGGACCGTGAAAGGCACCCTGGTTTTCTGGTTGAGCACAGGCTAGAAACTGTTGGAGACCATGAGGCAGCCCAGGTGGACCAGGTGAACCTAAGGGAAGGTGGGCATTTCGCCACGCCCCCAGACTCCAGGCTCCTGACACCAGGCCTTAGCCCTCCATAGATTTATGTCCTTTAGACACCATAGGGCAACACTCTTACTAACCCCTCCACAGGTAGAGAGTGTGACTACAGGTCAGGAGCCTCAAGACAGATCTCCATGTTAATGAGGTACCAAAAGGCAAGAAAGACATAGCCAATTAAGTTTTCCTTCCCAGACACTACTCCCTGCAAAAGGTATTTAACCTCAGGCTTACCCTGAAAAAACTGCAGTACAGTTTCTCATTTACTTTCTGGCATGACAATAAAAGCTTTAAAACCATGGACTGTTTCTCTTTCATCGAGATCCACAGTGAGGAACAATGGAGAAGATTGTCACCTACAGAGCCACTGTCTAATTTCCCACAGAAGACCTCTCTACAGTTTTCAGTCACCGAAACCACCAAGCCAAGCAAGTCAACCACTGCAACAAACCAAGGACTCTCCTCTCCTCTCTTCTGGGGGCAGCCGGACATTTTCTCCTTTTCTCTCCCCTTTGACAGTGGCCAATATATCCTGTAAGCCCCCACGTTGTTCTTAGTTCTTTCACGGCTCCCAGCTGCACCTTAAGGTGCAAGAGCCTGAGAACCAGTAAGTTCCCAGCCACCTTTTGGCCCAAGGACCCTCCAGACAACTCAGGCAGTCCCCAGGGACCTCAGACAGTGCTCCCCACCCCTGGATCAGAGTCCCTCAGCTTCCCATAGCCTGATACCCACTTAGCGCTGGTGTGGGGAGAGTGCAGTCAAACTTTCCAGGCCTCTCTCCCAAAGTGGCCCTAACCCCATGACTGAGCAGACAGGACACACTTTAACCCAACACTTTCCCAAGTGGCTTTTGGTCATGGTGCTTTGTCACAGCAATAGCTACCCAACTACAACAGGTAAGCAACTGCAAAACCAAACAAACTCAAAGACTTTTGAGTATAGTTTAAATAAATGTGAAAATCTGAACAAACAAAACTGAGGAATTTTTCCTTCTGATAATGGAGGTATTCACAGAAAACCAACTGTTCATTTCACAAGACCTTAGAAGGCTGGACACTTTTCCTTTTGTTATGTTGGAGGGATTAAAAAGGTGGCCTGAAACAAAACAAAAGAAGAGATGGCTCAGTGGATAAAGAGTCTTCTATATCAGCTTGATGACCTGAGTGCAAATCCCCAATATCCAGGTAAAAAGTCAAATGAATACTACATACCTGTAACCCCAGTATATCCCCATAGTGAAATAGAAGACTGAGACAGAAGTACTCAGACACTCAACGGTCAGTTAGTCTGGAACATGAAGCAAATTGCTGCAAAAGGGCAGAAACAATAAGAGAGGAGAGACCCTGTGTCAACAAGATGGAATGGGAAAACCACCTCATTTATATTTTCTGAACTTCCTGTGCACACTGTGATACATGTACAACCATACTCATACAACATGTGCATGTGTGCGTGCACACATGTACAAACACACACACACACACACACACACACACACACACACACACACACACCAGGGAGATTGGGGAGGTTGCAGCAGTTAAGTTGTATTTGAAAGTATGCTAAGATCAAAATGGCAGCCAGGTTTTGGAGGCTTAAGATTCCATGGGGGAAACAATTCAAGGAATGTTTTTCCCTTGAAAATATTTGCAGAGGTCAAGAAGAGCAGAGAGCCCCAGAAGTCAGCAATTTAGTAGTTTCAATGTTTACTAGAACATTTGGCGGCAATTTTCCAGAAATGGAGTACCAAAAATCCTCTTTAGTGTCAGGCCATGGAAGGGTGTCCTGGTTCTTGGGTTGTGGGTTTGGCCGTGCCCCCAGAACCCAGGCTCCTGTCATGAGGTCTAAGCTCCATTCCACCTTTATCCTTCAGTCACATACACAGGTGGAGAGTGTGACAAACAGCCCCCAGGCCCTAGAGAGATTTACATACTAATGAGGTGCCTGAAGGCCAGAGGGTGGAGCTGACTAAGCATTTCTCCTCAGCCCTTCTCCCCTCTTCCCTGTCCTATTTAACTCAGGTCCACCCTGGGTTTTGTTGGGGGGTGTGCATCCAAATCCATCCACCATCCACCAGGACTTCCTCCTGTGTTGGGGCGTGCCTTGAGGAACTGTGGTGAACAGCGGGGCCTAACTTCCAGCTGGAGGAACCCAGGGGGTTCTCAGCTCACTACACACAGCATGGCTTGAGAGACCCTGTGATTCCCCTGCAGAGTTTTTATTTTTATTCCTACACTTTAGGGCACACAAAATCTGGGACTAATGTCAGTTCCTCAGGTGTCTCTGTAAGATTCCAAATAGGCAGCATGTTGGTATAAGGACAGCCTAACTAGGGCTCATTGGCAACTAGTTTAGCCAAATCAATACTGAGTTTCAGGTTCAGTAAACAATCCTGTCTCAAAAAAGGTAGAGAGAGTAATCACAGATACCTGATGCCAACCTCTGGCCTCTACACATATATCAAACACATACATAAAAATAAATAAAAATATTGCCAGAAAAGATGCTAGGATGAATATATATATATATACATACATATATATATATATATATATATATATATATATATATATATATATACACATACACACACACATACCTATATATATGTGTGTGTGTGTATATATATGTATACATATATATGTATGTATGTATGTAGATGTAGATAGATATATAGATATAGATATAGTTATATGAGACTTGTAAGAATTAAGCCCTAAATTTATTTTTAAAAGAAACTAGAAAAATTGTAGCATTAATTCAGAAACCAGTAGGGTGCATAAACAGTGTAAAAAGTAGTCTTCAAAGCACTGAGCATGCTTTAGATAATGAAATGGTGAAAATATGTGTTCACCCAGAGGATATATTGTCTTGTGGAGATAGAATGGGCTGAACTTTAGGTCACTGTTAAGTTACTCTAAGACCCACTCACCTAGTTACTACTTACTAACATTGGCTTCTATACTCAGCAGCTTGCGTTTCAACTTCCTGTTGAATTCACCAGGGGCAGAAACTATTCACTCTTGTGTAGCTGCGTAGAAACAAGAACAGAATACACGTTCAATCCCAACTAAAACAGATAGGTGGCTTGATGAACAGATAGTGGCTCAGATCTTCAGAAAAGAAGTGTATTTTCTATTCATGAAGTAAGATTATCCTGATTCAGTGGCGAGGACCAGCCTCACCTTGGACAGGGGTTCTGAGAAAAGAAATGTTTGAGAGCAGTGAAAGCAAAGGACATAAAGTCAAATCGTGGGTCCAAGCTGGTAGCTCATGTTCTGTTTGACATGGCTCACTGGACAGCTCTCTGTAGATAGTTCTTGGCTCTGTAGTCTGCTCCGGACAGCTTTTCAGACTGGTGTCTGGTGTGTGTGTGTGTGTGCGTGTGCGTGTGCGTGTGCGTGCGTGTGCGTGTGCGTGTGCGTGTGTGTGTGTGTGTGTGTGTGTGTGTGTGTTCTGCTAGAGACAGCCATTTTTTTCATTGTTTGTTGCTATTCTAAAAACTTCTCTGTTTGAGACATCTTTCTGTTTGAGGCAGCTCTCTCTGTTAGTAAAAATTCTAAGAGCTTTTTGGATAGCTCATGCGTTTTCTGACCAAAGTCAGAAAAGCTGGTATAAAAACTTTCTTGGATTTTTCTACCAAGTCAGAAGTCCTGTTAGAAAAAGTCTAAAAAAGTCATTTTCGGATTTTCCCATCGAAATCAGGAAGCCACAAAACAAAAACTCTAAAAAATGGTGTGTTCTCTCTTTAGACAGCCTTCTCTATATAGCTGTTTGAAAGCATTTCAAAAGACCCGTGTTCACTCTCTAAGAAGTTCCTGGGATTTCTGACCTTATTTTAAAAAAACTTCTAAAAGCGCTAAAAATTCTGAAGGAGCCATGTTTGCTCTCATAGATTTTCCGACCAAAACCAAAAATCCTATTAAAAAAAAAATTTCTTGAAGAGCTGTGTTTGCTCTCCAGAGATCTCCAGACAGCTTAGTTCATGCCAAGCAAATGCCCAGATTTTAATTTACATACCAATTCAGTTATTTGTTCCAGGTTCCCTCTTGACTATCTCAGGAATCAGTATTCCATGGTCTTAGCCCCTTAACTCCTAGGAAAAGATAGCAACCACAAGCACAGACAATAAGATTTCTAGTGTAGGTCCCTTGTTCTGGAGGGTGTCCCATGACGAACTCCCGGCTGGAGACAGGGTGAGAACAGGGAGGGTTTGCTACTGTCTCCACACTGCCTCTGGTCTGCATCTCCACTGTCTGTAGGTCTCTGGCCCGGGCCTGATGTGGGAGGTCTGGGCCAAAGAACACAGAGTGCGAGCAGGTGGGGAGATTGCCTGCCCCTGCTGCTGCCTGTGCTTGCTAGCTGTACCTGTCACTCCTTACTTGGACTGGGCTAGCCAGCAAGGAGGCAGCTTGGTGTCCCAGGCAGGTTCCAGAAAAGCAGATCTCTCCCCAAGTGTTACAGCTCTTGTGACAGAAACTCTCAGACACCAGGATGATTCTTGAACACTTTACTTCCCCTAAATAGAGCCCTTATATACAGTTTCAGTGTGGGTTAGGGTCTGGCAGCAGATAATGCCTATTGGCTTGGTCTGAGAGCTTGGAGATACCTCATCTGCATGTGGGAGAGCCTGAAGCACTGTTCCTTGTGACTGATGGTCATAAACCTCTCTGTGGGAGGGGTTGTTGTAAATGAAAAAAACCAGGGCCTGGGAGCAAAGCTGAACTTCTGCAGTCCAGTAGGGTTCCAGAGTTCCAAGCTCATGCTCGACCAAGCACACAGCTGCTTCTCACAGCCCACCACCCCACAGTCTGGGTGGGACTTGGCCCTGGAATTATGATTCTGACCACACCTGGACCTAAATTTGCTCTGATCTTGAACTCAGGAGTCTGCCTGCATTTGTATTTGTCTGTCTTTGTGTCTTCCTGACAGGCTGGGTCATAGTACTGCTGCCTCTGTTCCTTATATCTGTAAAGCTCCTTATACAATTCATATTGCACCCTTATATTTTGCAGTTGAGAAATTATGTAATTTTTTTTCTTTCAATTTTTTTTATTGGATATTTTATTTACATTTCAGATGCCAATCCCTTTTCTCATTTCCCTTCCCCAGAAAACCCCTATCCCATGCCCCCCCTTTTCCATTTGGCTTTTATACAATTTTTTAAAGGTTAATCAAGGGCTTTGTAAGTATGGTAATGCTCAATCAGAAGTGTAACCTAATACCCAACCTAGCTATGTAAACTATCTTTGACTAGTGGAGACACGTGAACTTCTGCCTCCATGCCCCCTCTCTCTTTCTCTCTCTTTTTCTCTCTCATTACCGAGCTTCTCATCTACTTCATCTTCTCCTCTCCTAACTCCATCTTTTCCTCTTGGTGCTCCTTTCCCCTTAGCTCCTCCTACATATCACCCTTCCTGTTAAAATAAAGCTTTTCTCTCAGAATACAATTAGAGCACAATTATTCCTATTTGTACCAGGGAGGTACAAGTTAGTCTTAATACCCAGTCCATCCTTTTGTTGACTAGCCAGAACCTCTGCCGTCTCTCTTGACTAGAACACTTAGTTTTGAACCTGGCTTTTTCTTGGCTTTAGAATGAATGTCAGCTGAGAACCCTCCACTCAGATCTTTTCTCTCAAGGTAAATAGCCTGGATTGGCTATGAGTCTATAGGTTTTCAATGCCATCAGAAATCCAGAATGACTAAATTAACTGAATTTATGGGAAGCAATAAGCATAGCTTCTAAAACTTAGCCAATTTGAAACTCATGTTTTTGAGTTTTTTTTCCACAGCCTTGAGGGTTGTCCTGAAGGTCCAAGCGTATATCATTTTGCATAAGACATAGACCCACTCTTGACTCCTGGACTCATGCTGGTTCTAATTATCATGACGTTATTAACAATAACAGAGAGGACATTCCTCCGAGGAACATGACAATATGTGCATTATTATACAAACCAGATTTATGCCCACAGTAGGTCATCAACACTCATGAAAACCCACACTTGCTGGCCCTGTTCCAGGGGCAGGAACCAAGTCACTCCACCCCTATCAAGGCCATGCGGGACCCAGCAATTCAGAACAATGATTATGTGAGGTACAGGGTTTTGAAATATGGTAATAAATTTTGATAGTGTAGGAAAGAAGTATCAGGGTCATCCAAGTTATAAAATTAGAACAAGGAGTTGTAATAATTGCAGCTATTCATTGTTAGAAATTGCCTTGGGCCTTATCTAACCACCTGATTCTCCCCTAACTTTCTGTGCTCCAGTTGGATATATTTCAGCACACTTGTGGATACATGACGTCTCAAGCAGTGCCAAACCCTGTGTCTACTTTGTTCTTTTTCTTTACATATAATCCTGTGAAAAAGTTTAATGAACAAGTCAGGTACAATAGGAGATCAACCATACTTCTGACAAAAATAGAACAATCATTAATTAATAACTAATAGCCTGTTCATCTTTGTATATCGAGCCACTATTTACATAAGAGTAGAGTTAAGTGTACAAATTTAATGTGATAGTGTGACAGTCAGTCTGATAACTGAGTTATTAACAAGTGAGTAGCAGGGAATCCAGGATAGACATGCTGGACGGAGGGATAAATCACGTTCCTGGTAGGAAGAAACAGAGTGACTGAAAAACTCCCTGTACAATTAAATCTTAGCAACTTTTGAGCATTTTAATTTGCTATTTTTAGAATGTGGTTGACTTTAGGGGACTGACACAAGCAAATGTAAACCCTCTGTTTTATATGGTATACAATGCCAGGATCTTCATGGGAAATCAGTAGCTGGAAGGGGAAGGATGTGTTCAGTCCTTTGGCAACAAAATGTCAACAATGTCTCACAATATCTTCAGATAGTTACTTTGACTACAATTACTGTGTTTTTATTGTTTCCCTGAGACTAACATCGGAATTCTTCCTCGGCTGATACCTGAGACGTTCCAAGGAGAAGGTAGCCAAACAGAAATGTTTTCTTCTATCATTTCTCCCCATGTTGATCTGATCAGACCTTCTAATTCTGCCATTCTGTGATGTCTTCTGTGAGCGTGCCCCAACCTATCATATTCATTGTATATGCTTTCAGTTGAAGCAGCTCAAAAAATAAACAAATAGAAAAGAATAAAATCAAGATGTTCTTCAGGAAGTCTATGGAAATAACACCAATCTGTGGGACATTTAAAAAAAATCCCTGGGCATCTGCTCAGTTTTCATTTTTGCTCAGAGAACTACCTGCTTCCTAGTCATAAATACACTGCACCTTCCTGCAGACCTATAATTGAGTTACTTTGGTTTCCCTGGCAACCACCACGATTAATTAGAATACTTGAGCATGGTAAGTTTATAGATGCAGAAAATATTTCATGTATAAATAGTGCAGTCTGTTTATGCTCAAAGGACTTTTCTCCCTCAGTTGAGAAGCAGGGTTACTTTTTTCTTTCTTGTGGATTAATCACAACCCCCCATAAACTCTATAAATAATATTCAAAAATTAATGTTGACCCCTTCAGCAGAATTTTTCAGTCCTGGCACCCCTTGGGGTTGGTGCCCTGAATCCGGAGTTCCTGCTTGGTAAAGAACAGTTGGGTCCACACTCTATATACTTCATGACAACACTAAGATGGAATACCAGGGTTACAAAAGTCCCTGTTCCCTTTAAGTACTATGTGGCACAAAGGACAGACACATAAGAATATTTGTGTGAAAACCGTTTTCTATTTGTGATAAGCTTTGCACTAAGCCAAAAGAAGATCACCAGTTTGTTTTAAAAAAACGTCCTGTAGGTAATTAATATCAGTTTCACATAGAAATTATGAGTCACGACACAGGGCTTTCATTTATTGGCTATTTACTCAATATAGATTAATCATTAATTCTGGCGTTTCCCATGTACTAGTCTATTTAAGCAGCATTACTGAATATGATTGGGACTGTGAACCTTATTTTTGAGATGTGAACCTGAGACATTGGAAATTTAAGCAAATTTTTAGATTCATAATGTTTAAAACTAGAAGCTGTATTGCGATCAAAAGCCTAGGCATCCACACATTGCCTAGCCTGTCACCTATTCTCTGACATTGTGAAAATTAAATCAAAAGTTTCATGACTTTCCATCAGGGGAGGGCAAAACAATCTCGTGGTTTGCACAGACTCCAGCCATACCATCTGCTGATACAAATAAAGTGGATTGATGTTGTTAATCTGTTGCCTTTGATGAAATATACTTGGTTATTTGTAGCTAAACCCAATTAAAACTTAAATTGATCCTGGTGGTCGTGATGTGTTCCTTGCTACCTGCCCCAGTGTTCTGGGTTCTCGAATGAACTACACACACACACACACACACACACACACACACACACACACACACACCACAGCCTTTATATTTTGATATGCCTTAAAAAGCTCAATGGTTGACCCCTTCCTAACTTTCATGTGGCTACTCCAACTCTTTATGATATATACCCAAGTTATTACTTACTAAAAATCTATATTCCATTTTGCCTACCCCAGACATGTAGCCCTCTTGGTCTGTGATCTGCCCCCCACCCCAAAGTGGCTATGCCCTCCCTCCTGTGCCATCTCAGGTGTGGCAGCTTTCTTCTCCTTTCCCTGGAATGGCAGATCTCCTTTTCTCTTCTCCTTTGGTCCCTTGCCTGGGAATCCTAAACATCCTGCTTCTGTCTGCCCTGCCCTATCATTGGCTGCTGGCAACTTTATTTACCAATCAAAACCAACTGTTATCAGGGTCCCTGAGTGTCTTACATATGGACGCATAAGACACTGTGAACAGTTTAGGGCACCCAAATTAACATAAAAACACAAGCAGATATAGCCATTTGCTAACTTTTTCTCCAAATTCTATGCTTCTTCTCAAGAATTAAGTGGTAATAGTGTAAATGAGTCCTATATCCCCAGACTGGATTGTAAAGAGACAGAAAGGGGAAGGGATAAGGACACTGTCCATTTGCTAAAACTCTTTGGCAAACTAGCTGTATGTAGGGAAGGGCCTGTCTTTAGTGTTAGAACAGATTGTAGTACATGTTACCACTGTGATGAGTATAGCTAACAAGAAGCTCTGTGAACCATGCTTAGGGATTACATCACAACACTCATTGGCAAGAAAATATTCTCTAGCATTGTGCTATTTCCTTCCAAGAACCAGGCCTAATAACAATCATAGGAATTTATCTTCTCCCTCCCCTGACTAAGTTATCGTAGCCCTTGTAAATAATGGATGCTTTAGCTATTGCATCAGAAACTCACATACTGGAACAAGGACAAGGATCCCTGCTAATGGTTAATCAGCAGGCCTGCCCATGACCAGTTCCCAGTGTCACTGTTCTCGAGTACCTGTGATAGTAAATGACACACTCATGGTGTGTATCGATCTAGTTAAATCTAGTTTGATTTTTTTTCCATTCCTATATCCATTTTTCGGAGAAGCGAAACAAAGAATATTAATGATCTTAGCTGAAGATTAGCAGAACTTCCTTTTATACATCCTAGTCTCTGTTGTAATCTACACATCTATATCTAAGCCTTTACATATTAAACTAGGAAGTGCACTCATAGCATTTTAGATGCTCACCCCAGTGTACAAACGTTCATTGTATTTATTGACATCATAACACTTTTTAAAATTTAAAACAGATATTTGGCTTGAAGGTTATCATCTATACTGATTTGTTAAAAACACAGAAAGGGTCAAAGGTTGGCCTCATGAAACATGAATTACTGGCTACTGAATATATTCAGTGTACAAGGTATCTGGCAATTTTCATCTCTCTCCCTCCTTCTATCAGTGAGTCTTTCCTTCCCTTCCTTTTTCATCCTTCCTTCCTTCCTTTATTTTCCTTTCTTATTTTTCTTCCTTTTTTCCCTCACTCCTATCTTTTACCTCTTTCTTTCTCCCTGACTCTTTTCTTCCCTTCCTTTCCTTAACCTCTTTCCTATAATGTTTTCTTTCCTCCATTCTTCCCTCTCTCTTTCTTCCTTCATTTCTTTCTTCTTCTCTTCCATCTCTGTGCTAGGAAGGAAACAGTTCTTTTAACCCCCTTCCATTCTAGGCAACTCAGACGATTCTTTGTCTGCATCTGTCCAGACAGGAGTTCTGGATGTAGCAACTATCCATTCAGACCCTAGTCCTAGAAATACTCCCTTGTGTTAATGGGTGTTGGGGCTGAAGTATTAATATCATTTCACTAAGCACCAGTATTATTAAATTCATGTTTCTCTATTCCTAAAGAGAAAATTAGAAATATCACTCAAGACATTTCTGAATATTTTCTCCAAATTCAACGTCTATATCAAGTTCTCAGAGTTTGATACTCAGTATAAGTCAAGGAGTTATAAAAAATAAAAAATCAATCCATCTTGTGAGATTAAAATTCAAACATCATTAATGTTTGAACACTAAACACTTATTTCTGCAAAGTTTCAAAGTATATTTGAGGAATTAACCTATTGAATTAATATGGCCAGTATTTTTTTATATACCTCTATGAGGTTTGCCTATGTTGTAAAAGATTGAACTCATACAGAAATAATTTACTCGTTGCTTGAGAGATTTAGTCAAGAATTGCTAACATGGTGGTGGAAAGCAAGGCAGCTGGGAATAACAAATCCACTTCTACTTCTGGTTCATGCAAGCAACATTGTGTCCTATTTGATGGCAGAGAACAACGCCAAGAGAAAATGATAATTGTCTGTGACATCATCCTTAGAGTAATGGAAATTTCCAAGTCACAGTTTTCTCATTAGAGCAAAAATTTAAATTATATAGTGAAAATTGTCACAAAGACAAATGTCTAAATGCTTTGTACGAAGTTCAGGAGATCACAAATTTCCCTTTGTTATGGTGTTAGTGAAATATTTGTTTTTTACTGTTACTTGTCTTGTCTTATTTAATTGAATTAAATCCTTCAATCCCTGTAGCCTAGTCTTTGGTGACATTTGCCCAGTTTATCAGCTTTTAGAGGTATAATTCATTTTGCCTTGTCTCTTTATATGCAAGACCTCACTGTTTATCTCCTTTAGATGGTAGCTCCTAAGCCTGTAGTTATTAAATATTTTAGAGCCTTTTACCTAATTTCCTTATATTGCTCATTAACAAGTTGTAACTCTAGAAAAGGAACCAAGTAAGGCCTGGGGCCTGAGCGATTAATATTGTAAATATTTTTTTCTACAGAATCGACTTATGCCCAGTGTAGGTTCGGGCCAGATAAAAATTATCTCTGACCATCTATTGAGTGAGGACCAGGATTCTCAAAACGGCAACAGGCCCTGTTCATTATCTGGGTGGCAGAACTGTGACTCCAGGTATAACTCAACTTCTTAGGTTTCAATTAAATCCAAATTCATAACAGCATCGTTTTTCACAAACATTATTGAGCTGTCTAGTTTGTCTGTTTTGTTTTGTTTGCTGTGGTTCTCAATGTGATATTTCACAGCAGTCCAAAGATCTTATGGTGAGCGTCTTTTCCCTCTTCTGATTTGTTCTGCCCTTGTCACATCCCTCTAAATTTCCCCTCTGCTACTTTTCAGAGTGAGCAAGAAAACCTTAACACAGAAGGAAGGGGCATAGGCTTTGACAGCCCATCTCAGAGCTGCAGTATCTCAGGGAGTTAAGGTAGAACTGAATTCTCTCTGTAAGCAAGAAGCATACCTTTCTTTCTAACTCGACCTACCATGTCAGTCTACGTTGTTTAAAAACAGTTCCACAAACAGTCCGTTTACTTTTCCAATAAGCACACCTAATCTCTAAATCATATATCTCCTAACCCCTGTCCAGTAGACCAGAAAAAGAACTGGAGTGTGATAACCGTTTCCTCATCCTTCAGCTTATCCAAAGCATCCCCAGAAAGACATGATCTCCCTCAGATACCAATTTTATATCTTTCCTGTAGGATCAGAATCCTTAAACACTACAATTTTTACAAAGTTTCTGATCTATAGCTATAACCAATAAATCTTCCAGTTACACCAAAAAAATTGAATTTTGGGTGATGGGATACCCAGGGGTCCCCTTACCTGCTTGGAGAAAGGGAGGAAGAATGGGGGGAAGAATTTTGGGAGTCAGTGAGCTGGATATAAATTGAATAAGTAAAAAACTGAAATTTAATTTAAAAATTTGAATATCTACCCTTGAAGAAGAAACAGAATATTCTCTGGAAGCTGTTAAAAAGCATTTTAAAAAAATCATGAATTCAAGAAAAATACTAGAATCTAGAACCTGAGTATGTTGTTACCTAAAGAATTCTTTAAGTGGAAATGAGCCTCAAACTGGTCACAACTTACTATGAACAGGGTCTGCCCCTTACCAAGAAGGGAAGGGCAGAGAGCTTCAGTCTCCACTCTGGGAAGGAAGCAGATTAATTAGTCAACACTATAAAATGTGGCAGGGCCTTACTTGCTGACTCCTGTGCAGAAATGGAGACTTCTAATCTTTTCAATTAGTCCTTAAACAGAGGTTGATATTTGCTTGTGTCATGATGTCCTGGAAATGCAGCAATGAAAACAAAACTCATTATCACAGCTCAGGAGAACCACTACCCACACCTGAATAGCGTGGTATCAACACCACAGTATTTTCTCTCCTTGTTTCATTACATGGCTGTGACAAACACAATGACCACAAACAACATTGAGGAAGGAAGGGTTTGTTTTGGCTCACATATTATAATGTGTCATTGAGGGAGGTCAGGTCAGGAGCTCAAGGAGGAGCTTGCAACAGGAACTTTCTCATGGAAAACCACTGCTTGAAGGCTTGAGTAAGCTCATGGTTAGCTAGTTTTCTTATACGTTTTCTTCTATAGCACCTCCCACAGTGAGTTGGGTCCACTTACATCAAGGAACAACCAATATAACTCCCACAGATATAACCACAGGCCCATTTGATATAGTTCCTTAGCCAACTGTAGACTGTAACAAATTGACAGTCAAAACTAACTTGGTCCTATGCTTCTGGTTTACAGCATCATTTACTATTAAATTCTGATTCGTTCCTGCATTATCATATGTTTATTACAAAGACATTTATTCTCACATCTTAGAGTGATCATCTGCTGTGATTTTGCTACTACAGTTTTTTAGAAATTAGGAGGTATCGATTTAGAAGTTCAGTGTTGGTGATATGAAGAAGAGTAATAAAAGTACTTCTTATCTGATGGTAGTCAGTGCTTGGTGCTTGGAGACTCGGAAGAATGTAAGAAAAAAACATGAAGATTGAGCTGTACACGCTTCTCTGAAGTTTTTCTCCTTTAGCTCACTTTCTGGGAACATAACTTTCACCAGAGTCAACTCTCATTCTCCCTAATGGATGCAACATGTCTAATGATTTAAGACTCAGAAGCACAATGTAATTTACGAAGCCTTTGAACATTTAACATCATGTAGCAATAACCCTGGAAAGCGCTAGTTTAGAACATACATCACCTAATCCCACACATACTACTTTTTTTCTCTAGAGAGGGAACTAAAGCTTCTAGGCTAGCAGCACATAATTGAATGTATGGAAGATGTCTGGTCAGATGGTATGTCTATCTGGCATGTCTCTCTTCCTTCTTGATATTGCTTCGCCTTCCCCAACCACCTACCCTTCTTAGAAGGCATTCTTTGGAAAGATGCAAGCCAGCAAGGAGGCAAGCCATCTGCCCATCGTGACAGCCACCGACCTCATCAAGATTTACTGTATGCATGCATGAAACTGTAGAGGAACAAATAAAAGATAGATGAAAGAAATCAAATAATCTTATCTTTGAAGGTAAAAAAAATAAATACTTTGTGGACAAAAATACATGCTGTGTATTTTGTTTCGGGATATCGTACTCCCCCTTATGAAAGACATAGAATGGTGACTTCGTATGTATTTGCTCTGGCCAAGTACAGAACTGCAGAATTGTGTGCTATGGATCAGAATTTGAAGGCACTCCCTGGAGGACTTACTGGTTCCTATCTTCCAGCATTTCCCGTTACTTTGTTCACTTCATTTGGCTAAATTCTCAAAGTATCCTTGACTCTGTTCCCCATTTTGTTGTTGTTGCTGTTGTTTTGTGCTTGTCCATCATGGTTATCACCAGATGCACAAAGCATTCAGAAACTAGCTCAGAAATACTTCCTACACTGAGCAAAACAAATTGCTCAGCAATGTGGAAACAGATGCTCATTTGCTTACTGAGAGCTCCTGAAAATAAGGTTCCAGTGCACTGTCATAGAGAGTGTGAGCGGAGGGGGCAAGGAGTACCTGCTGACAGCCAATGAGGTCACTTCCATCCATCTGCACAGGTGGGGATGTGACGCCTGTGATGGTGGGAGACAGAAGTGCTGTCCATATGGCAGGCAGAGCACATGGGGACTCATCAGCACTGCAGAGAGAAGTAGAAACCAGACTCCTTCTATTACTGCTCTACACTGGCCACTCTGGATCACATGCACATGTATGATCACATGCACATGTATGATCACATGCACATGTTCAATCACAGCCCCAAGGCATTCTGGTCTGTGTGCATGAACATACACACACGCGCACTCGCACATGCACACGCACACATGCACACACACACATACACACACACACACACACACACACACACACACACACACCACAAACAACAACATCAACAATTTGAAAGCACCATGCTACTTACAGCTATCAGAGTTCAAATTCTTAGACAGCACATGAGAGAAGCATGCATCCTGTCTGAAACCTGGCTACTCTCCTCTCAGCTTACATCCTTTGAAAGGATGCATTTTAACAATTTTATAACCCACACATAGACTTTGGTGTGGAACAGGTGGCTAGAAGCAGGTTGCACCCAATGTTGGCTGTCCACTAGGTAAACAGGTATCAAGTCTCTAAACATCTAGTAAGTGGGAGAAAACTGAAACACAGCAATGCCCAAACTTCTCTAACCAAGCCAGTGAATGAAACTGTGATCCCCTGTGATCACTTACAAAAGAACATTTGTACATTAGACTTCCTTCGTGATGCTTACCGCCATTGCCTGAGAGGTATTCTACAATTTGCTTTAGCTATTTAATTCAGCCTCAGTATAAATCGAGCAGCATTCCTGACGTTCATTAACACACACATATCCATTCATCTCTGTCCCCTTTTTGCCTCAGGAACCAACCTTGCATTGCAAAGATAAAAGAAGAAGAAGGAAAAAAAGACATACACAGAGCCCATAAAGACCCACTGATAGAGTGATAGATCTTCTTTAAACACTGGGGCATTACAGGGTTTTATGAAGCAGTAAAACTTTCTCCGGGCGTGAGAAGTGCAGGCTGACAGAAACCATTTTATCTATAAGACATTAAAGTGCCACATTGGACAAGCATAATAGAAGGGAAAAATAATAATTTCAGGAAGAGCAGCCAGCTCCTCAAGCAGAAAGGATCAGACCAAGAGATACCTAATGATCTTCAAGAATGGTAGGAAGAGACTGGCCTGCGAGCTCCAGGGCTTTCAATCAGGACATCTTGTTCCTGTTTCCTCACCTTCCATTTCATGGCAAAGCACTGTATTAAAAAAAGAAAAAAAAAAGCAATTCTGTACAGACTTTTCTGAAGTAAAAGTTCAGATACTACAAGAAAGAAGAGATCTTTCTCACCCCAGCCTACCTTGTTGCCACCACTGTAGCACTAACAAGGGTTCCCATGTGCACTTCCTGAATGTCTGTGTGTTCAAAGTAAGGTCCTGTGCTGGGAGGTTTGTACCTCAGTATTTTGTTCTCATGGGAGAGAGATTATTACAAGAACAGAGGGAAAAGTAAGTTCTTTACACAATTACCATGTTCACGTGAAAGAAATAAGAGAAGGTATCGTGATACTTGGGTAGGAGGGAGGAATAAGAGAAAGTAAACCCTAAATTGGGTAATCTGGGCAAAGTGTTTTGAGAAGCAATATGACAACACAATGTACATGAAGGCTCATGTCTCTTGTCCCCAAGTCACACTTCCGGAACAAATCCTCACTGTCTGATTCATTTTGCTTTGTTGTTTAGGTAATGTGGCTTACTAACTGTTCCGGTTACCGTGATGTTTGTCCTACTTTAAGAGATACAAATCCTAAGTACTTTTAATACATTGCGGGGGTTCCAGCCGTTATAGGTATTGTTTCTGCTTTCATCCAGCTTCTTGCGTTGCTTAATTTATACATCCATCCTCTTTCTAGCTTTAGTAAAGATCTGTAAAGCTGATTCTTGCCTCATCAGCAAGTCTTCTGTTCCTCAGATCCGTTTATTGTCTTCATTCCATCTTTCAGCCCTGGATATGTTTTTTTCTTGCTTTGGATGTTCTCAATTAATCCCATCAGTGTGTGACATCTCCAGTCTTCTCTCTGGCTATGTAAAGCTGCTTATTTGGATGAAGTAAGAACATGCAATCCTTGACACAGACTCAGCAGGCAAGATTCAGCAGCCCAGAGGGGCACCAATCATGCGTCCACAGAAAAGATAAAATCATATTTAAGACTGTCAATAAAAGAATTAATTGTAGACTGCTTCAAATCTGTTTGCCTCCTTTGACGCATGGGCTATGTGTCTTATCAGCTCAGTTAGATTTAGAGATATGTAGGAAATTAGGAAAGCAGGGCCTGGAAGGCATCTGTGGTGGTGTTTACAGAGACAATTTGATCTTGAGGGCCCCACCTAATCAATGGCTTAATATGCTGATGGATTTTTTTTTGATAGAATACTTGTAAAGTAGTGGAGTGACAGGGTGGGGCTTGGTTGAAGGAAGTGAGTCATTAGGGCAATGGCTTTGTATTTTGTGTCTTGGTCCTGGCTCCTTCTTGTTATCCTAGTCCACTTCCTGGTTGCCATGTGCCCACAGCCGAGATATTCTATCTTGCCTCTGGCTCAAGGTGGTGGATCCAGCTGAGCCAAAATAAGTCTGTCTTCCCTTAAATTATTCATGTCAGGTATTGAGCCACAGCAGCAATCTATGACACTGAAAGATTTAAGTCTGGATTAGGGAAGTGATTCCTTAGAACTTACTTTTAACAGTTTTCTTTGAAAATTTAACCCCACAATATGAACTGACCTCAATTGCCTTGGAAACAGTGGTTCCCCAATAACAAAACAGCAACAAGACTGTACAGAGCTCTCTACAGGCTGCGTTCACATAAAGTCCTTCTTTCTTTACTTCATCGATTCTATCCTATCTCTAAATTTTGTTTTCCACTAAGCTCTCTGTGCTTGTTTGAAACCCTATTGGTTTCTCCTCACCTAAAATGCTGTTAGCATTATTATCTACTCTCCTCTTCTTTCCTCCTCCTTGTTTTTCTTTTCTTTTCTTGAGTGCTGTGGCTAAAACTCAGACACTTAATCTTCCAAAGCTACGCTTATAGTGTTCTAAATTTCTTTTAGCACAATTATGTATAGATATGTCAATTCTGATATGTACCTGGTGATTGAAAACCCAGAAAATATATAAAACGCCATGCATACAGAACTCAAGGAGGTACATGTGAAATGTAAAACTAATTCGGATAATAATATGTAACTATTTAATGTATTACTCTGTGTCCAATATCTATCCCTATGAATTTCCTCAATGCATTCCTTGGCATACTAGAGACAGTCTCTAAACTTTAGTATCATACTTTTCTTTAGCTTTGTTGATTTTTAAGCAAGTCAGATACAATAGTCTCACAAAAGACTTTTTTACTTGCTTGGAAATAATGACATGAATTAATCTGTGTTTACTTAAGAAAAAACATACTTGATTCTTTCAAGTTTATTAGCTATAACATAATAACAGCCTATTCTGCTAGACCCCAAGAGGCATTGTGTTAGACATATAGTATAGCTAGGTTGTCTTACTCACATGACAAATATGATAATTAAAATAACCAGGGGTCATCAAAATAAATACATAGCTTTCATCTGTGCTAGTAACCAATTAGACATTGAGAATGACTCATTCTTTTCTGAAGACAGTGTGCAGGTCTTGATGTTGCCAGATAGTGTGAATGTGACATCTACCCACAGTGATTCTATCTCTGCCCCAATGTGGAGGGAGACACACTGGTAGAGGCTGGAGAAAGTGTTGCCATGGTCCAGAAAATAATATTTTTTGGTGCTTTTGTTGCTCTACATCATTTAGCTGATTTTGCATTTTTTTTTTTTTTACTTTGTGGTTTTCTTTTTTATGAAGTACATATAATTCAGGTTATTCTACATCAGACATAGCACTGAGAAGCGTACAACATAACATATTAAATCACAAAATTAAAAATGTCACATACAAAGTTCAGCTTTGCACTAGGCAAAAAAATGTTGCTTACAATTTAGATTCAAGTGCCCCCCTTTCCTGGGGCTTTCTTTGTCAAGTAAAAATTTAGTCCTCACATTTCTTAATAGACTATTTTACATGATTATAAAAATAATGTCCTAGTCTTTATTTGAATAGTTCTCTACTCTTAAAAGAATCTAACATTTATTGAGCATATATTATATACAGATACTTTCCAATAGTCTATGTCATGCAAAGTTTTTCCTTCAAGCCTTTTTAGTTTAAATTAGTTCCTACAGTTTTACATTGTTCTGGAGAGTAAAGATGATTCAGTACATGTATACAACGTGAACTGATAACATCAGAGGAATCAGTCTATTCCCTTGCTCCTCTCTTCAAAGGGACAGTTCCAAGTTCATCATGTACTTTAGCCATGTGCTCTTCCACCCTCTCTGCCATCTCTCTTTGCCTCCTAACTACTCTTATTTTCCCCTCAGTTTCTCTTCTCATTTAGCTGCTGTAGCCACCATCTCCTAGGCTAACTGGAGAATTCTAAGTGATGTGTAAAGTGAACATCTGTCTGCACAGATGTTGAGCATATCTGCATCCATTAATTTTTTTCATCCTCTCCCCAAATCAGGGGTCAGACACTCACAATGTGTTAATGTCAGGGCATCCTCTGAACTGGGCCTTGCAGCTATGGCTGGAGAAGAACATGAAGACCCATGTAGGGTCTACCACCCACTCTCAAAGAGAAAACAGAAATGGCATTTGAAAACATGCTCTCTTCCAAATGGATGGAAATAAAGAACGAGGTTGCTGCTGATTGCTCATGAAATACTCATCTTTTCTCATGTATGCTTGTTTAAAACAAGCAAGTTTAAAAGCTCTGTCTGGTATCGTGTTCCCAAATGTGATAACCAATGACCTCTTCTGATTTTTCTTTCACCTTCTATGAAAAAAGCTTATCAAACGTTATCTTCTTTTTTCCACTGTGAATTCTCAGCCTTTCATGCTTTGTTGCATCTTTTTGCTCTTTATTCCAGGAGAGAAAAGCAATGATCCAATGCTGCCAATGCCTCTTAACCGTGGGTTCAGATTTTCTGTTCCTTTCTCTTTTCTTCCATCATCTGAGGTTGGGTACATGATAGGAAAGCACCTTAGACAAGACAGATAACTATGACCTCTGTACACAGCCTGCAGGAAGGAACAAGCGTTTGCTTTGGAAGGACTGGAGTAGTCCTTATACAAACAGTGTAATCTTATTCTATAGAAACATACTATACTCAAAAACATTTCCTTGCTTAATTACCAATCTCATGGTGTGTTAAATATCTAAAAATAACTATCCATTGTCCTTCTTTGCTGAGAGTTGAAATCACAGCAGGAGGGCCATGAAGAGAGAAGATGTTTTTAAAACTTGGATAGTTTCCCAGGTTTTTTTTTTTTTTTAAGATTCCTACTTTCCAAAAATACAAAGTAACTTCAAAGACTGTTCAAGCTGTTATGAGAGTTGGAGAGAGCAAGTTGGCATGTTCTCTGCCCCCTTAGGACACTAGGTTATCTGGTTTTCTTCCCAGTTTAGCAGCCCATGTAAGCATTTTGCTAACAATAAGGTGCTTTAAACCTAGTATCCATCAGCATAAACCTTGTAACCCAGGATTAGACAGTATGTTTGGGGGTACCTGGCTTTCTTGAAATATACCCATTATTAGAAACTGTTACTGTTTTGTGAAAACATTTCATCTAACAACATTTCTTCTTTAAATAATATTGCCTGGTTCCTTTCCAGCTTTGTAAACCATGGCCAAGGGCAGCAGCAACAGCCATGTTAATTACCCAGTAGACACCTCTAGCTCCAGGCTCTGTTTCTTTGAGCAAGTAGTGTAGCTGGCATCCTGATGTCAGCTGAAGTTTTCAGAGTTTGCACTCTATTTGTATTCTTTATTATTTATGCATATTAATTATACAGATCACTGGGTTTCACTGTGAATTTTCTATACATGTCTATACAGTACTTTGATCATATATAACCCGCCCTCTTTCTTAACTACTACAGAATGTCCATCTGTTTCTGAGATTGGAAGCTTGAATGCAGGTATTGTTGAGTATAGGATTCATTTTCACAGTTGTTTTACCTATGGATAGCAGCCCTCTAAATGTTTATAAAACGTTTTCCTACATGGCTTACATTCCTCTCAACTTCAGGTTGCACAAGATTAAGGGATGCCTGCAATTTGTTTGCAGAGACAAAGTTAGAACACATTCATTTTTTTTCTTTCAGCTGAGGAGCTAGTATTTACCTAATACCCCACTGGGCATTGTGGCAACATTTTACATGTATTACCTTATGTGATCCTTAGAAATATGAAATCACATGTTCAAAATAAGTTCTCCCTTTTGTCCTCTTCTATAAAGACACATGAAGTATAGCTTCTAACAAGTATTACAAGTGAGTCAAACATTTAGATTGATGATAAAGAGTCGTGAGTACCACGGTGTACAACAGTGATGTGAGATGGGCAATGGAAAGAGCAGGCAGAACATTATGAACCAGGACTATCTGCTGAACTCATGGCCCAGATTCTGATTCTTGGCCACATTATATACAACCAACTGTAAACGAAATCCTGTGCAGGTCTTTATGGCTTGCTTCCTGAGCTGTAGAAATGTGCTCCATTTCCTGATCTGTAGATGATATTGTATAACAATTTAGAATACTGAAAAAGCATTCTGTTTGCTGACTTGCAGACAGTGACAGCTCACTTGGCAGTCCTGGTCATAAGACATTTCTTTTGTCTTTGAACCTATAGGTAGTAATTTCTAGAATTGGATACTGTCCAACTTAAGAATGTGTTGATTTTTCTCTACCTACTAATTTATCCAGAAAGGAGTTATTTAGGTTACAACGTGAACTTAACTTTTCCCAGTGTAAAATAATGTATGAGTAAAAGTAGTTTCCTACTCGTTAGAATATAAGCAAATACTCACTGCAGTGAGGCCCTAAATATTAAGATCTATGGGAGAGCAAGTTTACAACATGTGCCTTGAGCCTTAAATATTCATTTTTTTTTCTCAGCAATATACCCTGTAGAAAAACATTACAAGAAACTGTGTTATTCAAATAGATTTATGAACTCAGTTAAAAGTCACATAGCAACATATAGTTTAATACCAAATTGTAGAGGTTTTGAATTATTGAGATGTCACTTACATACTTTGAATAACACATACTTAAAGTATATAACTTGCTAAAGTTTGATTTATGTTTCTACTTGTGGCACCATCAGAACAATCAAGAAGCAAAAGATTTCTTTCACCTCTAAGATTTTTCATGCCTTTTGGAATCCATTCTTCATCTATCTCCATTCATGAGCAACTGCTCACTTTAAAGTATTTGGAAAGATGGCAAGATGGCTGACTAGGTCAAAGAGCTTGCTATATAAGCTTCATGACCTTAATTTGATCCTGAAAGTTACAGAGGAATGAAAAGGCTGATTTCTGAAAGTTGCCCTCTTGCTTCTACATGCACACTAGGACACACATACTTGCACTTGCACACAAACACATCACACACGCACATGCATACACACAGACCCATGCATGTGTGAATATACTAATAGCAGGAATAGTGAAGAAAATATTAAAAAGTACAAAATAAATAAAGTACTTTGAATTTTATAGGAACTTATGTAAGTAGAATTGATCATTGCATGTCACTTCGTAGTTTTGCAATTTTGAGATTAATTCATGGGGCATATGTCTATGCTTTGTTTCATTTTAATTGCTGAATGATTCTGAATTTTAAGAAACACTGTGCCCTGCCCTATTTATTTTATTGCTAATAAATATGTGGTTTATTTTTAGTCTGTATTGTTATAAATAAATTGTAATAATTATTCATATATCTCTGGGGTAATATTTCCTTTCCTTTTAGCAAATATATAAGCAGGATTGTAGGTTTAACAAGTAACAAATACATTTAACTCGTTGAATGAAATTTTTTACCTCCCTTAACTAACAATAAGTAAATCAAATATGCTGTCTCCAAATGAGACACTGTATAATATTATTTAACTTAAAATGTCAATTCTGAGGATTTTGATGAAGTTCAACATGCCTTCATGAAAAAAGACCAAAAGCAATTTGAGATTGATAGAACCAAACCCAAAATAATAAAGGCTGTAGATGAAGAGTTTATTATCAACATTGTACTAAGATTTTAGAGGGACAAAATGCCCTCTAAAATCTGGAATGAGACCAAGATCCCACTCTTTCCATTATTACTTAACATATTACTTGAAGTGTTAGTTGAAGTCACTGAACAAAAGAAAGATATAAAGATATAAAAGAGATGCAAATAGGACAGCCAGATGACTCCTATTCACAGAATGTATTGCTCTATATGTAAAAGACCCTATGGACTCAACCAAAAAACTTTAAGAACTCATGAAAACATTCAACAAAGTCATAGAATACAAAATCAACATAAAGAAATCAATAGCTTTCTAGATACTGATAATGTACTTGTTAAGAGAGAAAGTCGGAAATGCATCCCTTTCGCCACAGCCTGTAAAAACAATAGACCTAGGAATAAACTTCACCAATAAGTTAAAGATCTGTACAATGAACAGCTCAAGACACTGAAAAAATTAGTTGAAAAAGACACTAGACAATGTATTTCTATCTTCCCATGCTCCTGGACAAGCAGAATTAATACTGTGAAAATGGCTGTGTTACCCAAAGTAATCTACAGATTCAGTGTCACTCCCATCAAATTCCATTCTGTGACATTATTCAAAGAAAAAAATAAGTTCTAAAACTTACATGAAAATACAGAAAATGCTTATAGCCAAAGCAATTTTAAGGAAAAACAACACAGCCAAGAGTAGCAAATGAACTCAAATGATACTGCAAAGACATAATGACAAAGAAGTCCGAATTACAGTGCAGGCGCACACAAAAACCATTAGCCCAGTACACCAGAGGGCCCAGATATAATTCCACATGAATATAACCACTGAAAAGTGAAAAGGCAATATAAAGCATAAAATGACATTTAAGATAGCCAATTTAACAAATGGCACTGTCAGACTGGATTTCCACATGCAGAGAGACGAGAGTTGATGCATATCCCACACAATGTGCATAGATCAATTCAAAATGGAATGACAACCCTATTTTAAAACTGAGACTGCTAGAATAAAACATAAGGACAACACATGAGTGTATAAAATGGGAAAGAGGGGTTTGAGTATTATTCTGATAACATAAGACAAAACATCAACATGAGAGATTGCACGGTATTAACAAACTTCTGTGAGGCCAAGGAGGCTATCAGAAGAGTAGAAAGACACCCTACAGAGTAAAAGAAAACCTTTGCCAGCTAGTCTTCAGATGGGGGATTACTATCTAGAATACATAAAGAACTGCAAAAATTAAACAGCAAAACCCACAAAACTATCAACCAAAACATAAGCAAATTGAGGCGAGCAATCAGTTCCGAAAATAAGAAATGGCACTGAATATTTTAAAGTGTTCAATAATAAGGCTGAATAAACCATTAGAACAATCGAGTAGGAAGTACCTCTCTCTGGCCACTGCCTCAGCTCTTGCCTCCAGGTTCCTACTTTATGTGAGTTCCTGTCCTGATTTTCTTAGTAATGAACTGTGATGAGGAACTGGAAGCTGAAATAAACCCTTTCCATCCCCAAGGTGATATTTGTCATGGTGTTCTATAATAGTAATAGAAATCCTTAGACAATTCTCAAAAGACTAAAATATGAGGTCTTGAGTCATAGAACTTTCTTCTCCACCCATATTTTTAATTTTTTGAAAAATTCTGTTTGACCATTTCTATTGCTGTTATAAAACACTGGGAGATAATGAGTTCATTCAGATTATTTTTAAATAACTTGGACATCAGTTTACATTGCCCATTCTTTGTGTACAGTTGCTTAAGGAGAAAAGCCATGCTGCTTTCTTTGTGCTTTGAAGGTATTGTTCTGAGATGCATTTGTGCGTCTACGAGCAATCACAGGAATATGAACAGGAGAGCATCTGGGTTCTTATATGTCCACAACTTAAAAAAAAATGATTAGATACAAATTTCATAAGATAATGATTTTTCTTGATGTAGCTCCCTTCTTCTTCCCTCAAATCCTCTATCTTCCACTCAGCCCCACCTCTAATAATTTCTTCAATGAATAAAACACGGGATCCTCTCTGAGACCCATGATTTTCTAGGTGATGTCATGAAGATCTGAATATGTATTTAAGCCTGTAATAGCTCTTTTCTCAGATTCCTGCTGTGCCCTTCCCAGCAGAACATGAATGACTAGCCCCGGACGTTGAATTCACATATCAGCAAACATTCAAACCCAGCCATCTGCCTTCTTCCCAAATACCTACTACCCTTTACTCTCCTTTCCACTTTCATAGCATCATAAGTCTGTTTTACATGCTTAATTCAAACCTGTATCATGATTTCAAATTTTAATCTACATTTCTTAGTTGCTTACTATTCTATTGCCATGACAAAACACTACTTCAGAGGCAACTTAGAGAAGATTCTGTTGTTGTTGTTGTTGTTCTTTTGTTTTTTATTTTTTGAGACAGGGTTTATTTTGCACATAGCCATCTCTGTCCTGGACTTGCTTAACCAGGCTGGTCTTTAATTCACAGAGATTCACCTGCCTCAGCCTTTCGAGGGCTGAGATTAAAGGTGTGTGACACCATGCCCAGCTAGGGAACTTGCTTACAATTTTAGAGGGTTATTCCATGATCATCATGAAGGGGAGCATGGCATCAGGCAGGCATGCATGTGACTGAAGCAATAGCTAAGAACTTACATCAATCTGAAAGTTGCATCCAGAGAGTGAATCTGGGCCTAGCATGGGCTTTTAAAACCTCAAAGTCCACACCTAGTAACACACCGTCTCCACCAAGGGCATACCTCCTAAATCCTCATAAATAGTTCACTAACTGACTACAGAGTTCATACTTAATCAAATCATCATATTCCAATCCCTGGCCCCATAGGCTTGTGGCCATACCATAATGCAAAATTCATTTAATATCACTTCAAAAGTCCTCATAGTCTTTCAAAGTCTCAGCACTGTTTAAAAATCTAAAATCTCTTCTGAGATTCAAGGCAGTCCCTTAGCTATGATTCTGTATCAAAATCAAAAGGCAAATTGCATAATTGCAACCTTCAATACATCATGTTTAAAGACGGAAAGGGAACACAATGAAAAAATACTAGAACAAAGCAAAATCAAAATCCGGTAGGCCAAACTCCAAATGTTGTGTATCTTATGCCTGATATCAAAGAGCTTGTTGACTGGCTTTTCATATCTCACAGTCCTTCCAGTTTTTCTGCCTACAATACATTTCTCAATCTTGGGCTGGTTCCATTTTCTGTTTGTCCTTGGCGAGTATTCCATGGCCATTACATCTCCTGTATCTTGGGGTTTTTAATACAATCCAGGCTTCACCTTCACAACTTCACAACATGCATCAGCCTGCCTGGACCTTTATTTAAGGTCTCTCATGCCATATGCGTTCCTCTGTAGCTTTTATAACCACCCTGAAGAAGATTCCACAAATTCTTTACTTCCACTTTTCTTGATAAAGCCAGAACAATAAGATCAAAACTGCCCAGTTCTGTTGCTTGGTAGGATTGGCATCATGGCATTGATAAAATGTCACTCATGAACTGTATACATCAAACTTAGGATCTAAGGATCTTCATGGGCTCCTTATTGCCAGCTTTTATTAATCTCTTTAGCTCTTACCTGATATGGAGAGTAGACATCCTGTTTCCTCTAGAGATTTGTTCCACAATGCTCAGAAATGTCTTTTTCCTTCCATCTCAGTAAGAAAAACTGATGCCAAAATACCTACATGTCATGCAATCCTTAGTGTGAATGTATCTGTTTCTTATAGAGGGTTGTAACTTCTCTGGACATTATTATTAAGTGTAAATTTTATTATAATGGTAAAAACTATTTAGTATGCTATACTTCCATAGATCCTGGTAGAGAAATCTAAGATTTCTGTGATAGATTCAAAAGATTTTCATCACAGGCTCAGGTCATACCAGGACTAATTTTTATTCTAGTTCCACAAAACAGTAACACAAAGAAGGTCATCCCTACTCCTCTTTAAAAGGAAAATCCTGAACATAAGCAAATGCAATCCTTTGTAATGGCCAAAGAACTGGTCTTCCCTTTGCTCCAAAGGAAAACTATATCTTTCTAAGACACAAACCAACCAAGAATGTTTACCAGAAAAGTCTAAAACAAGGTACAGTTAATGTCTTATATAATACATGAGGAAGAAATTTTAACAGTTGGAGAAAATGTACCCCCAAAATGTCTTGTACCTTTCTCCCTGCTTCTGAAAAACATTCTCATGAGTATGTCATACCAGAATCTACTTTAGTCAGACCAACTAAAGCTAGGAAGAGATGATACCAGCAAGGAACACCAAATAGTATGAGGTCAATCTACAGTAATGGTCTCAACAAACCTGAAACTATCCAAGTTTACTTTAGAGTCAAATGACTTTCTTTTTAATGTTTTTTTCTTCTTGAAATGGGATATCAATTCAGAAATAGCAGAGTGTATTTGCCTTTGGACTCTGCCATTACTAACAAACAAAAAGCCAGGAGCAATTTCATCTCCCCTAACACTTACCAATGAATTGAGGTCTTAAAGAATTCCATTTAGGATAAAGATGATGTCACTGATGACTTCAGCTCATGCTGAGACAAATTTTATGTCATTATTTCCTCTTGGGATATTATATACAAAACTGTCTATTGTGCAAATAACTATCTATTGAGTGAGCATACAGGATGAGACAGTTATCTCCTCAGAAAGCTCCCCCCTGCTGTGGTTTGAATAAGAATGGCCCTCACAGGCACATATATATTTAAATGCTTAGTCACTAGGGAGTGGAACTAGTTGAAGGGATTAGAAAGATTAAAAAAGTCATAGTCAAATTTAAGATGCATCATTTAGGAGAGCCAAGACTGGAGTTTTCCTTCATTAGGAATGACCAAGGAGTATATCTGAGAGATGAGATGATAAATATCCAGCCATACCCTGCTTCTCTGGCATCCCCTATTCCCAAGGTACCATATAAACACAGTAATGTGATTGCTGTTCTCATCATAGTGCTTTATGATGTCACCCATCTCCCACATATACCCAAAACCTTTGTCTAAGAAGATCAAATGCTAAAGAGAAAAGGAATTTTTCATAAATTTATCAGAGGCCCACTGTGCCTCCCAACTTTGACCCATATGGGCTTCCCTAGGGAACTCTGCAAGCAATATATTGAAGTCTTTGACCCTATCAATCAATCAAGATATTCCAGGACTGAAGCAAAATTAAATTTGAATCTCCTAAATTCCCTTTTGGCTACAGTGCCATTCAGAGATGTGTCTTCCGAGCTAGATTGGAGTTGTCATTAGGGAAAAGAAATATCATCATGTCTAAAATTAGAGAAAAATCCAAACTTTTAAAAAAATGCCTATATAACTTTTTTTCTGTTATCAGAAAAGTATGCCTTGAAGTGTCTGAAAGATGCACTCTCTCTGGGAAGAGTTATGAAGTAACCAAACTAAAGTACCTAGGAGGGCATGGAACCGGAGAGAGAAGCAGATAGAAAATCTTCCTGAGCTGATTTTAAGGCAGGGCATTTCAGCCTCATTAAAGCAGACAGGCATGCATTGTAGAAACATGGTCTGTCCATCAATTCCTGAACAGCCTATTGAGTGTTTGCTGCAATGAAACCTACAGAGTTTGCCACATTTCCTGCCTGAAAATGGCCTAAAAAAATTGAAAACTTGACATGATCAGTTTCTAAGCTACAATGGTGGAGTCACATATCAAGCTGGTGTCAGCAACAGAGTCCTTTGTGCCTAGCCTGGCATAGTTGACATCTGTCGAGTCTTAGTGTCTATTCATGTACTGAAAGTTTGTGAGCAACGTGGTCTCAACACGAAGCCCTGACCACATGCACCTGCATAAGTAGCATGCATGGTTCGGTGAACAGCATCAAACAGGGCTTCCCATACTCTCCAGAGAATGTATCTATCTTCCCCAAAGAGTATGCTTAATTTGCAAGTCTAGTTTTTCAAATAGCAGAGCCAACAGCCAGACTGTTGTAAACAGTTTAAAAGCAGTGAATGCAAAAGGCATTTAATAATGGCAGGCAGGGGCTACAAGTGTGAGTACAGCTGTGTATACACACTATACACACAGCCCACCAGATGTGGAGGGAGAGGGCACCAGCAGGCATTCCTTGCACCCAATACCTTGTCAGAGGCCCAGCTCTGCACTAAGCTCTTGTGTCTTTGCAGTAGGCAGTAGGTATGTTCCTCCATGTGGACCGACCAGTAGACACTTTTGCTGGTAGACTGAGCCTCTGCTGAAATCAGGCCTGTCGCACACTGCTATGGCATTTCCAATGGGAAACAGTCTTTGCTGTCCCTCTTACCTTGTTCGTGAGTGTATACTGAGCTCTGAGATAAAAATGTCCATCTGTCAGTGACAAAAGATTCTGAGTTGAAATTTTGAGTTTCCAAAAGAGCTCATTAGCTATCCCCTAGCTGTTTTCCTTAAAGGAAGCAGTGTGTTCACACTTCAAGGAGTATGTCCAAAGAGAACCTAGCTCCTATTGCAGGAAGCTTCCATCTCCAGATCTTAAGCCATAGAGACTGTGCTGGCTACAATAAAGGTAGCCCCAATATAGGAATGAATATCTATTCATGTGCAGCTTTTCCTGGTTATGATTCTATCTAACATTTATAGGACAGAGAATCAATGCGTCAAAAGCATCAGAACTTATTGTGCATGGACACGTTTCTAGGGATGGCCACTTGACGTTAGATAACTAATCAAGGGGGTTATTTCTGGGAAAGTCTAATTCTCCTTTTCTCATCATCTGTTAAGCTTGTAGTGCTTTATCGAAAGATAGGGCCTGTGGTGGCTTTTCTGGTTTTCCCTTAACAACATCTGGAGTTAACTAAAACCCCAAGCATCTGGCTACACCTAGGAGGGAATTTTTTCTTTCACTTTTAAAAACAAATTTAAATTTTTCTCTCATATAGTACGCTCTGACCAAAGTTCCTCCCTCCTTCCAAGCCTTTCCTCTACCCTTTGAACCTCTCTCTCCCAGATCTACTCCCCTGCTCAGAGAAGAGCAAGCCTCCAAGGGCAACAACCAAATAGAGTATAGCAAGCAGGCACCTACTCTTACATCAAAGCTGGATAAGGCAACCTAGTAGGAGAAAAAGGGTCCCCATGTAGATAAAGGGGTCAGGGACAGCCCTTGTTCCCACAGGATTTTTACAAGAAAACCAAACTGAATAAATGGGGGCGGGGTGATACTGGGAAAAGTTACTGGAATGTGGGATGCATTTCTAGGGTGAGGTAGAAACCTAGTACAATAGAAACTCCTTAGAATCCATGAAAGTAACCCTGGCAAAGCCTTCTAGTGATGAGGAATGTAGGGCCTGAACTGGCCATATTCTGTAACCAGGCAAGGTCTCAAGTAGAGGTAACAAAACCTTCAACCTAGAGACTGTCCTGCCTTCAGAGTGTTCTGAGAACAGAACCTAGCAGAATCATCATCAAAGAGACCAGAGCAACTTCATCCAGCAACTGATGGGAGCAAATGCAGTCTCATGACCAGACATTAGATGGGGTTTGGGGAGTCCTATGGAGGAGGGGAAAGAAGGAACCAGAGAGGCAGGGACATATCAGGAGAACACAGCCCACAGCGTCAGCTGACCTGGACTCACGGGAACTTGCAGAAATCAGGGAGAGTAAAGGGGTCTGCTTGAGGGACTTTTTTCTTTCTTAACTGAATCATTTGAAGTGGGAAGACCTACATCTAATCAGCATCTTTTGAGGTAGGAGAGCCACCTTTAATCTGGGTCACACCTTCTGCTACAACTATATAAAGGACATGGAAGAAGGAAGCTTCTTCCATGCTAACTTCAAGAAACAGGCCTGATTATCAAAGATATATATATACTCTTAGATAGGATGGAAAAAAAGTATTCTAAGCAAGTGGACCAATGATTCTAGAAGACAAGCATAACAGTTCTAAACACCAGACAAAGTAGACCAAAATAAAAGTATTTAAAATAAACAAAGTCACTTCATGTCAACTAAAAACCCAAATTATTAAAGGGACACTACAATTTTAAATACATATGTTCCAAGTTCAAGTAAACTCAATTTCATAAATCAAATGCTATTATATATAAGATCAGAGATTAATTCCAACACAGTAATGGTAGGAGACTTTAATACTCCATCCTCACTAATAGATGGATAAATCATCACAATAAAAAAATAGAAAATAAACAGAGAAATATTCATGACATCATGAATCAAATGGGCCTAGTAGGCATTTATAGGAACATTCCACCCAAGCACTAAAAAATGCATATCCTCTATGTTCTGTGGATTTGTTAAAAAAAAAAATCATATAGTAGGGCAGAAAACAGAACACAACAAACACGGGAAAGTGAAATAAGTTCTTGTAATCTATCTAATCACAAAGGATTACAAGAGGAAATCAACAAGAGAAACTGCACAAACTCCTGCAGACTGAGTAATCTGAAAATCTAAGTCAGAGAAACGAATAAAACACAAAAACACAACTTACCAAACTCTTTTAACATACAATAAAAGCAATCTTAAATTTGTATATTTTTATATTTATGTTGCAAAATATAGTTGTATTTTATATTAAATAAATAAGTATATTTATTAAATATCAATATGTTTATATTTAAATTAAACAATATTTCTACTATTTAATTTATATTTATATTTAAATTGAATATTTTATTATATTTAATGCTTATATTAAAATATAATTATATAATTTATATTTACATTCTTTTTTATTTCTAAATGCCAATGTTTATAGTTCTTAGTGCCTATATTTTTTTTTAAAAAAATTCAGAAAACTCAAATATCTTACTCAAACTTTTTAACGTTTTTTACATCAAGACTATAGTTTTCCCTTTCTCTTCTCCTTCCAATTCACCCCAACCCCATCCACTCCTCCTTTATTTCTCTTCAGAAAAGGGCAGGCCTCTCATGGACATCAACCAGCTTTTTTTTTTTTTTGATATTTTATTTATTTACATTTCAGATACCATCCCCTTTCTCTATTTTCCCTCCCTAGAAACCCCCTATCCCATCCCCCCTTTTCCCTTTTGCTTTTATACCATTTTAATTACATGCAAGTATTAAGGTCCATTCTAGGTTGAGGAACTGTCAATACAACAGATGCAAATAGTAAAAGAACAAGCAAGGCAATAAACAAAATTCAGTGATCACTCCTGTGATCACTGTTTTTAAGGGCTTATCAGGATGACCAAAATATCTGAGCCAACTTCCCTGTCCTAGCCCAAAATCATTTTCATGTCTGAAGCTTACTTCCTTGTTCTAGCCTAAAATTTAGATTCCTGCCTGAAATTACTTTTTTGTTCTAGCCTGATGTCAGATTCCTGCCTGAAGCCCACTCCCTTGTCCTTGGCCAATGTCATATGTATGTTCCCACACATTGCTTCTTTCTTGAATTTAATTCCAACCTTCTTCAAAAACTTCTTGCTGTCAAACTAAAATGTCCCTCTCTCCAGTTTTTTTCTTAACTTAGTTCTCATCCCATTTAGTGTCTATTAAATCATGTGGGGGTCAACAACTAGTTAACCTGAATTTCTCCTTCTACGAATGCTTTGATTTAAGAGTTACACAGAAGTTGTTTGAGGTTGAGTGAGGAAGTGAGGACAGTCCTCAAATTACACACCTAAACCAGCCTTTAGAAAAGAGCAGCAATAAGCAAAGACAATCTATTATCCTTAACAGTTAACAAGATTACCGAGAGAGCTATGGGCTAAAACAGTAGCTAAGAGCTTGCTTCATCTGCCAACTGTTCTGTGTCTTCGGGAAACGTGTTGATTCACTGTCTGTACTCAGCTGTTGTGCAGATAGATGAGTTCTGCTTCTAATCCGGGTCCTTCCCGCCTGTGCCGCATGGACTGCATTCTCTACAGCATCCACAATCAGCACTGTGCTAAGGGACAGCATCCCCTTACTTTTCAGAGGACAAAGAGAAAGACGCTGCCATTTGTCACAAACATTTGGACCGCTCACCTCCTTTTCACAGTTTAGCCCACAAGCCATGGACAGACTCCTGATTGCTGTTTTGGATGGTTATTTCCTGTGCTCAGAGATTTTTAACTTCTCAGAGATTTAACAGTGGTGTTCCATTAATTCACTCCTTCTGTTCTATAAACCTGGAAAGACACGCTTGTATTTTACACTAAACTAGTAGGGGAAGACAGTAGTATTCAAATAATTTTTTTTCTCTAAAGCAGTTCGTTAATACATTTTGATGGCTACGGAGCTGAAAGTGTTTTGTGTCTGAAGTCCTTTTACTAGGGCTTCCGTGTTTAAGTGTTGAACCTGTCTACTATTTCTAAGCAAAATAGTTTGGTGCCTCAAGTCAGTTTTATTTTCTTGCTTTATTTTTCATATTCAGCATATCCTAGGAATATTTTAATTTCTTTCTGGCACCAAGCCCTTTGAGAAGTAAAAAATAAGAAGAGTAAATGCATTCCAGGAGGCTTTTGAAAACTCTGAGCTTATGACCAACACAGTTCTCTATCATCTCTCAGGTGAGTCAGATCTCCTCTGCCATCTTAGCTGCTTTGTCTTGGAGGATCTTCGATGGATGAGCTATGCTTCTAATGGATTCATGGGTGGATATCCCATGGGATTCCTGGGAGGAATATCCCTCCACTAAATCTGCTTCTCATTCTCTTTATTTTTGCTGTCTCCTCACATTTAATTCACTACACAACATAGAGCAGTAAATAGATTGAGAAAACACATGGCTTCACATTCCTTCTCTGCTCCATAGACACTTCTCGAGCATGTCTAAGCCTTGGGTTCTCTTTATTTGCCAAGTCCTAGTGATAATGCATGCACTGCTGCAATGATTCATTCATTATTTTGGAAGGGCCAGACAGCATGTTTAATACATATTGATACTCTCCATTTCTCCCCCAATTCATGTCATTCATAAATATATTTAAGACAGAGTTTTCTTTTATTTTTTTGATTGAAAATAGATTTTTCTCTCATATAATATATCCTGATTTTAGCTTCTCCTCCCTCTACTCCTCCCAGTTCCTACCCCTCCCTTCCAGCTCCACCCCATTTCTGTCTCTCATTAGAAAACAAACTGACTTCTAAGGGATAACATTTAAATAAAACTTTTAAAAAATGACAAGATTGAAAATATAACCTCCCATACTACAATAAGACAAAACAAACAAACCAAAAGAAAAGATTCCAAGGAAAGGGTACGAAACAGACATAAATGTGGAGACCCAAGTGTTCATACACTCAGGAATCCTATAAAACACTAGACTGTAAGCCATTCAATATATCCAAAGGACCTATGAGGTTAAAAACAGAAGGAATATGTAATTACATATTACTGTAATTTATAAAATTTTTATAATTAATATATTTAATTATATAATTAATATATTTATAATATATAATTAACACTAGTTAATATAATTGATATAAATTTTATATAGTTATATATGTATAATTATATATTTGTATATAATTCATATAAATTATAATTATATATATAAATTGTACAGTTTAAAAATAAAAAGGATTTAAAAGTGGCATGACATTATAAGACAAGAAATCTCCAAAGATGCCATTAAGTTCAGTTTCTGTTGGCCTTCCATCTACTGCTGGACATACAGCCTGTACTTACCTGTAGTTCGTTTCCCCAGTGAGACTTAGAATTTTCAATATTTCAACAGAATTTCAGATCTCATGGAACAATACCATAAGACCTCTTGTAGTCTTAGGCCCTTATAAAGAAATAATCTATTTCCCTTATAAAGATATCCCATGCTTCCTTCAAAGCACTGACTGTAAGATGCATCAACTCCACTCATCACCAAGCCTGTCACTATGTTTAAACTTCTCAATAATCCCAACCCTGTGACGGTGCTATCTAGGGAAATACAAACCAGAGTACTACATGCCTTTAGAACACATATCTCTTGCACCATATTCACCACTGGGATGGACATCAAATTGCATGTATTTTACAAATGTGAAAGCTATTGAAACTGCCAGGTACTTTTAAACCGACCATTGTGCAAAGATTGGGTTTGCCAAAGGAATTTTAGGCCCCAGATTGTTGATCAATTATTTGCTGAAATATTTTTCACTGTTAGTTAGTCTCTACCCTTTTCTCAGAGCCCTTTTCTCTGAGTATCTGTATAGATGGCTGTATTTATACATGTCTCCAACTAATAAGGGCCAACAGTATCATGAGGACTTGCCTAGGTGTCAAAGTTAAAGACCCTTAGCATTCCCACCTTGCCCACTGTGGTGGTTTGAATACATTTGACCCCCATAGATACATGTGTTTGAATGATTGACCATAGGAAGCAGCAGTATTAGGAGCTGTGGCCTTATCAGAGGAAGTGTGGCCTTGTTGGAGAAAGTGTGTGTGGAGGCAGGTTTTGAGGGTTCCTATGAACTCCCTGAATGTGAAATCATAGTCTTGTCCAGGCTGCCTAGGGAAGATAGTCTGCTCCTGCCTGACATTGGGTCAGGATGTAGAACTCTTGGCTCCTCCAGCACCATCTTCACCTACTATGCTTCCTGCCAAGATGATAATGAACTAAACCTCTGAAACTGTAAGCCAGTCCCAAATAAATGTTTACCTTTGTAAGAGTTGCCTTGGTTATATTGTCCCTTCATAGCAATGGAACCCTTACTAAGTCACCCACCTTTGACATTTAGTTGGGAGAATGACTGACACTATTGACCAATTAAGAACCTGTATCTCAGGTCTTGAGACACCAAATATTAATATTTATTGGATTTTAAAATGTAATTCTAGCCAGGCAGTGGTGGCGCACGCCTTTAATCTCAGCACCTGGGAGGCAGAGGCAGGCAGATTTCTGAGATCAAGGCCAGCCTGGTCTACAGAGTGAGTTCCAGGACAGCCAGGACTACACAGAACCCTGTCTCGAAAAGCCAAAAAAAAAAAAAAGATAAAAATGTAATTCTAGATCCTTAACATAGCCTATTGATTTGATGTTTTCTCAGTTTATTCTAACATTCTACTGTGTTTTTGCCTTCACCTAAGTTGGTGAACTTATGTGAAATTTCGACTCTCTGACACATTAGGCAATCAATGATTAGACAAACTCGTGTCTCTGAAAATTTATCCTTTGTAATAAAATGGTATAAAAGGGGGCTTACAGATATTTATTTCTAGCCTCGATCACCTACCTCCTTCTCAGCCAACATTAGCTCCAAAGAAGAGCTGGTAGATTTCTCAGGGATTCTAAACAGCAACAAAAATTATAAGGCAACTAACACTTTCACTCATTAAACTTGGAGAAAACAATGCCCTTAAAACATCATCTTCTTCATCTAGGCCCTCAAAGATCAATGCTGCATGTATCTCTCTTATATAAAGATTTGTATTAGGCATGGTTCTTTAGAGGAGCAGAACAGAAGTGTGTGTGTGTGTGTGTGTGTGTGTGTGTGTGTGTGTGTGTGTGTGCGTTCGCGGGCGCGCATTTTTGGTCAGGGGGAAAAATATTTATCAGTATGTCTTACATTTCTAGCTAGCTCAATGGTAACTATCTCCCAAGAGAAAAGCCAATTATATTATCCAGTGGTTGTTCAATCCATTGGCTGGATGTCTATATTGTTCTTCATTCTACATTGTAATCTCAAAGAATAGGTTCTAATATCAACAAAAATATGTCTTAATAGCAGGATAAATACTTTTGCCTGTGAAAGTGACAGAAAGCAAGCAAAAAGCAAGTTTTCTTCATCCATGCCCTTTTATGTAGGCTGCCACCAGAAGAGATGGCCCAGATTTAAGATGACTGGATCACTTCAAATGATTCAATTAAGAATATTCTTCTCTGGTGTGCCAAGATATTTAGTTTTAGTTGATTCCAGGTGTTGTCAAACCAAGATTAGATATCACAGGGCATATGCTTTTGTAGAAGGTAAGTCCTGGCTCTTCCTCCTAGCATCATCCCCCAAGAAATAAGACTCAGATTCAAAAAATCTTTACAAATACCTTGGGCATGTAGCTAGGCTATTCTCTGACTACATGTAACTTAAAATATCCCATTTCTTCCAGCCTACATTCTGCCACATACCTGGCTAGCTGTACTCAGGCACCATGCTTCCACCTCATCACATCTTCCCGGGCCAATCGCCTTTCTCTCTATCAGATATCCCGCCTCTATTTCTTGCCTAAGCCACAGACTATAGGCTTTTTAATCGACAGGTAATGCATCCATACAACATACAGGATATTCTCTCTACAAGCTTTAAATATCTTATTTTGTGTGTTTAACATAGAGTACATGTGGAAATTCGAAGACTAGAAACAGGTCACTGGAGTGCAGAGTGCACTCAGAGAGGAAAGATAGTAGAATACTATAAAGATACATTTAAAGATAGGTTAAAGGAAAGTAGAGATGGAGAATACTGAGGGCAGAGAGAATCAAGCAGGCAGTAAAGTGATGGGGATGGAGAAATGAGAAGCAAGGCAATGACTTAGCCAGAATGAGCTGTGTGTATGATGAAGCTACTTGGAAACCTCTGACTCTAAAATCCAAGTAAGAAAATACAAGGAGATAGTATAGGGACGCGTCTCCTGATCTCGGCTCTACTACCATCCACTGCCGTCTTACCCCCACTATGGCCCTCCTGCACCCTAGCCGCGTCCTCTCCGGGATGGCTGTTGCCTTTCACCCAGGCCTTGAAGTTGTAGCCTCTGCCAGAGCCAGCTCCTGGTGGACCCATGTCGAAATGGGACCTCCAGATCCCATTCTGGGAGTTACCAAAGCCTTCAAGAGAGATACCAATAGCAAGAAGATGAACCTGGGAGTTGGTGCCTACAGGGATGATAACGGAAAGCCTTACGTCCTCTCCAGTGTCTGGAAGGCAGAGGCACAGATTGCTGCAAAAAAATTGGACAAAGAGTACCTGCCCATTTGGGGGACTGGCTGAATTTTGTAAGGCTTCTCCAGAGCTGACCCTGGGCTAGAACAACGAAGTGTTGAAGAGTGGCCGGTTTGTCACTGTGCAGACCATTTCCGGGACTGGAGTCTTAAGGGTCGGAGCCAGTTTTCTGCAAAGATTTTTTTAAGTTCAGCTGAGATGTCTTTCTACCCAAACCATCCTGGGGAAATCACACACCCGTCTTCAGGGATGCTGGCATGCAGCTCCAAGGTTATCGATACTGTGACCCCAAGACTTGCGGCTTTGATTTCTCCGGAGCCATAGAAGATTATCTCAAAAATCCCAGAGCAGAGTGTTCTCCTCCTGCATGCCTGTGCTCACAACCCCACGGGAGTGGACCCGCGTCCACAGCAGTGGAAGGAAATGGCATCTGTGGTGAAGAAAAAGAATCTTTTGGCATTCTTTGACATGGCCTATCAAGCCTTTGCCAGCGTTGATGGTGATAAAGATGGCTGGTCCGTGCGGCACTTCATCGAGCAATGCATCAATGTCTGCCTCTGCCAATCATATGCCAAGAACATGGGCCTGTACAGTGAGCGTGTGGGAGCCTTCACGGTGGTCTGTAAAGATGCAGAAGAAGCCAAAAGGGTGGAGTCACAACTGAAGATCCTGATCTGTCCCTTGTATTCCAACCCACCTCTCAATGGGGCCCGGATCACCGCAACCACTTCCCCAGACTTGGGGAAGCAATGGTTGTAAGAGGTGAAAGGCATGGCTGACCGCATCATCAGCATGAGGACCCAGCTGGTCTCCAACCTGAAGAAAGAGGGCTCGTCCCACAACTGGCAGTACATCACCGACCAGATTGGCATGTTCTGTTTCACCAGCCTGAAGTCTGAGCAGGTGGAGTGGCTGACCAAGGAGTTCTCCATCTACATGACAAAGGATGGCCGAATCTCCGTGGCAGGAGTCACCTCTGGCAATGTGGGCTACCTTGCCCATGACATTCACCAGGTCACCAAGTAATTACAGATGCGAAGGAACAGAGACCACTTTCCCTTCAGCCTTTGCTCCTGTGAGAGTTACATGCAGGGTGAGGGAGGGTGGGTGGTGGTGAGAGTAGATCCTGTTTTTAACCATGGTGCATAACGCTCGGACGACTGAACGGATTCCTCGGAAAGAGGTACGGCAGAGGCTTCCACGGCTGGTATCTGGAACTTTGTTGGCTCTAAACCAAACTTTCTCTCATCCTTTTGTCTCCAGCTTTTCTGAAAGTTTACACATGCAAGAAAATCACAATACCAAAAAACCTGTCAGCCATGGCATTGTAATAGGTCAGAAGCTTTACCTGAGGCCTCAGATGGTGTCAGGGGCTCCCCCGTGGACCCCGGTAGAGTCTCTCATATTAGAGGCTGTAAAAGAAAACTAACTAGTTCTGTCATTAACAGTTGTCCTTGAGTTTGTCCTCCCAGTGTCGAGCAGACCACTTTACAGAAATTACGCTTTACAAAAACCAACAAGTCTGTTGCCACTTCAGCAGCGACAGTAGAAGATGTGGTGTCTTGTCCCCTGCCTCTTCTTGTCATCACTGTCCTACAGTCTAGAGTTCTAACCCGTTCTACTGCTCGGTTGACCGTCAACCTCATCCTATCAGGAGTTACCTAAGAATGGAGAACATAGTTTTTTCTGCTCATGCTGTAGCCTCTTTCAGCAAAGAGCCGTGGAGAGTGGGACCTTGCCCTTGATTTCAGTGTCCTCTTCAGTGATTGTTTGGCTCCTACTGGGATGGGGCCTCTGCCCAACTGGACCTCTTCATTCATCCTGGCTGCACAGCCTGGCCTGTCCCTTCACATGAGTCAGACATGTAGGGTGGGATCAGGAGATATTCTGAGGTTTGTGTGCTGCCAGCCCGGCTCAGACTCCTCCCTTGGGAAAGATAACCACCATCTGCTCTAATCATGTAGACATACTGCTACCTGGTTCCTCTGTTACAATAAAATTACTATAGCCCCCTCCCCCCCAAAAAGAAGAGATAGTATATATGTGATATAAAAGAATAGAGGGAGAATACTTAAACCTTTACTCATCTAAGCCACAAGGAAGACAAGGGCATAGAGGAAAAGAGGAAGGGCTGGTTAACCAAACTAAGAACGTATGAGGAAACTTTACAACATACCACTGGATGATCTGTTAATTAACTATTTCTCATGTTTGAGAATTTTGTGCATGCACAGTGTTTTGGCCAGGTCCATCCCCATTATATCTGCTCCAATCCCTCCTCCACACAGCATCATCCCCAAATGCATTCTTTTCTGTTATTGCCCATTGAGTCTATTCAGTACTGACTTTGTGTGCATGGGTATAGAACCACCTACTTCAACATGGGTGGCAGATCAAGGGCAGCATCCTTGAAGATAGATGACTTTCCTCCAGCACCCAGCACTTACCAATCGGTCCTAAGTTGGGGCAGACTTCATGTTTACCTCCCTACTCCATGTTGGGATTTTGTCCAGCTTCATCTTGCACAGATCAGGTGCATGCTGCACAGCTGCTTTGAGTATATATGTTCAGTTATGCTGCTGTGGTCAAATAATAGTTTCGTACAGTCATCCATCCCTTTGGGCTCTTATCTTTATTCCACCATTCTTTTGTAATGCTACCTGAGCTTAAGGAGGAAGAGCCGGGATACAAAAATCCCATTCAGAGCCAAGTATCTCTCTTTCTCTTTCTCTTTGAACCTTAACTAGCTGTGGGCCTCTGTGTTAATTGACCTTGCATTACTAAAAGAAATTTCTCTGATGCATTTGAAAGATACATTAATGTATGAGTATAATGATAAATCATTAGAAATCTGTTTAATACTGCCTTCATTTAGCAAGATAATAGTAGTACATTCTCCACATACATAGGGTCTATGACTTACCTTGAAAACAGTTCTCGGCCTTAACAGTGGTTGCTAATCACGAATTCTTGCTTGTAGGATGGTTCTAAATCCAGTCAGAGAGTAGCTGGTTACTTCTATAACATTTATTACACTACTGTACCAGTGGATATATCCTGCTTGGTTTGTCATTGTAGCTCACATGGTTCACAACTGGGTACAATTGATGATTGCTCTTTTCCCAGCTGGTGTACATAGAACTTATAACCACTATGAACTCTAGCCAGTAAGAAGAAGCTTCCAGGTGACTATCAGTTTGATTTCTCTATGCTCTATGACATAGTACATGATATGTACATGGTGTCTTCAGCAGCAGGGTCTTACCTTCACGTTCTGAAGAGAAACCAACAGCATTAGCATTGGTTTGTAATGTTTGGGGATCTATTAGAAGATACTGCTGACCAATAACCCATGTGGATTTTTTATTTGATATAATATGGTGTTTAGGAGGGAAATTGTTCCCTAACTATAGAGTCACTTCATTGAAAAGGACAAAATAAATAGAGAGAATGAGAGAGGAGAAAAAGGAGGAAAGGCCAAGAAGAAAAGAATAAAGGAGGGAGAAGAGAAGAGATGGGGGAAGGAAGGGGAGGGGAGGGAGGGAGGGGAAAAGGAAGAGAAGATAGGATTCTTCCTGTTTTTCCAATGTCATAACTGACAAGGCCTGTGCAACATTGAACTCAAATATCTCCTTAAAGTGCTGGGCTTGTATTGATGAAACTAATGCCTTGCAATCAATCCTTTGAATGTAGATGGATTTCTAGTGCCGAGTTCAGCAGAACTGTTGGGAAGAAAGTTAGGGCATTCTAAGTTTCGCCCATCAGCATTTCTTTAATTAGTAGCAGAAATATGACAATTTTTCTTTTCAGTTCCTGAGTTAAGAGAAGGATTTGAATTATAAATTCAGAATTATAACCTAGATTTTAACCAAATGCTAATGTTTTGTCTACAAGGTAATTCCAAAGAGGTAATGTTAATGGGCATTCTATTTCTAAATCTGATCAAGAAATGTCTCTCAGAGCCTCTCTAGAGACCCTATAACATTTTATACCTGCTCCATCCTCATTCATCAATATTCATAGATGCATCTGTAATTCTTAAGACACTGCGAAAAGCCCTGTTGGTGAGGAGAGAAAAAATAAGACAGATCTTGTAAGGGAAGTATTATTCCCTTACAAGTAGGAAGTAAAATTCCATTCCCACTGTAGCCCTAGCACATTCTCCCCAGTGTAGGCAGGCTCTCCTACAGTCACTGCACAGAGCCCTTTACAACTGATGCATTCGGCTTCTCTATGGACTATTCCAGAAACATGTTGCCACAGTGCTAAAATGATTGTGGTCATTTAACTTTTGCACTTGTTTAATTGTTAATGGTTCTAAAGTTTCATGTGTTCCCCACCCTAGGCAGCATGCTTATTTACTTGCCATTTTGCAGGAGTTTCTAGGGCTTTAATCAACCTCCAATTTCCATGATTTTGTTTCCTATAGTTAATAAAATTCAGAGCTCATCCACCATCTCATGTCGAGCAACTCTCAGGAAGAGCAACATCTTCCTACCTTCCCTTTGCTGAAATGTGAAAAATCAACACTGGCTTCCCTAAATTATTCTGCCACGACACTTCTATGCTAAGCAGCCAAAACACATTGTTCAGGTGACAGCCCTTGAACAAACATATCAGATTCTGCTAGCACAACTGGCAGAAGTCCAGATGTGTTTGTCATTTTAGCTTCACTGTCAAGTAAGAGAAATTGTTTCTTGATTCCCCCTATGAATGGTGCAGGCAACCCAGCCCAAATATAATGGGGAAAAAAGGCACCATTAAAAGACATAGACTCAAAAGCAAGAAGACTCAAAAGAGTGTGTACCCTCAATTTCCCTGACCAAAATATTGCCAGAGCAAGGATTGGAAACATCTTCAGGGTCTTTGTGTTCTTTCTCCACTTTTCTCCCATTTTGTAAGCTTCCTGGTACTATCTCTTTTCTTTCTCATTCTCTCAGTTCCAATAGCAGAAAAAGAGTAAGAACTATTTTAAAGGTACTGGAAATACCCTCTCCTTCTTAAAATGTAGAGATTTATGTGGCATCTTCAGCCCTGATGATTTTTCAAAGAAATAATCTGCAACTACTTGAAAAGATCCTTTTTTCTTTTTTCCTCTAAATCTCTTGCATCAGAAGTCCATTGTACAGAATTGTTTGGTGGCCTGGTGTGCACAAAAGATGATGTTTTGTCAATATCTGTCCCTTTCTAAGTAACCAGGGAGCCATTTGGCTGATACTAAACAGGTTCTGCATTGACTGACTGCACTAAGAAAACCTGAGTGTTAGTAATTAATTTTATCCCTGAATAATGCCGTTGAAATGATAATCAATGGGATTAAAATGAGTGGTATTGGGAAAGCTTGGGAAACCGTCCATGTCTACAGATGTAGAAGGTCCCAGGCCCTCACTCAGATCAGAGATTCAATTGCTCTCACATTATGTTGTAGTTTATGGATCCTGGTTGGAGGTAGAAATGGCAGCCCACCGATCATAAATTGCAGTCTTCCCTTAATGACCTTAATGGGTTGCTATTATTTTACTGTGCTATCACTCAAAAAGAGGCCATCTGGTGTTCATGAATATGAGCAGAGGAGGGTAGATTTCAACAGTATTAAATACAACTGAAGGATAGCCACAGTTCAGGGAAAATCGGGAGTTGTTTTGTGTAAGAGCTTCTTCTTCAATGAATTTACAGGATTCCCTTGATAGAGGAAACAACCCAAAGGGTCAGGATGAGGGCCTTTTTAAGAAATTACATTGTTTTTATTGATAATATTTTCAAATATTTAAAGTTAAGGATTTTGAAAGATGTGTGACATACACTTGATACAAACCGTACATGTTTCACAATCTCTACCATCTACTATAAAAAAAAATTGTGTCCCATAAGAAAGCCTACAAAATCAACTAACCTGGGCCCATAGGGGCCCACAGAGACTGAACCACCAACTATGCACTAGGGAGCATGCGTAGGACTGACCCTTGGCATATATGTGTACCAGTAGTGCAGCTTCCTGTGGGATTCCTAACAGCAGGAGCAGGGGCTGACTCTGTTGCCTGTCTTTGGGACCCCTTTCACCTACTGTGTTGCCTATTTCACCACAATAGATATGCACCTAGTCTTATTCCATCTTGATATGGCCAAAACCAATTGATATCCATGAGAGGCTTCCCCCTTTCTGAAAAGAAAGGGAAGAGAAGTGAACGAGGGTCTGTGGGGAGTGGGGGGAGGACTGTGAGGAAGGAGGAAAACTGTGGTCAGGATGTAAGGTTAATTATAATTAAATTCTGTAATACAACTGGATGGGGAGGAAAAATCTGTGTCATCTAACACATACATTGATGAAGGCTTTGGATATAAGAAGTTATTAGCATAATGACTCCTGCTAGCAGAGGGAAGAGTAGGGAAATAAGATGGGAAATAATAAGGCTGTTAACTGATGAGCTAGTCCTCTGACAGGGTGGATATAAATCTTACCAGAGTTCTTCTGAGCTGACCACTTTTCAGAAATGTCCACCATAGGGGTTGTTGATCAGTGCTTGTTTCTTACTGCTTGTCAGTTGATGTGGAGGTACGCGTACTGATCTCATGAGGATCAAGTGAGCTTACACTGCCAGAGTACACCCTGAGGCAGAGAACTGCTAAAAACCATCAGAGCATAGAACTGCCTCCAGGGTAAACCAAGGGGATGTGGGCAAAGTACAGATAGAACACTTGAAGGAAATTGGATTTGATGACTTCTAACATACCTTCAAGTCTTCAAAACTGATTTTGGTAGATGGTGATGAGGCTGAATGAATTCACCTTACAACTGCAGGACTTTCTACAGTAAGCACTGGAGAGAAAAATAGTAGGTGTTGAGGAGATGATAATATTAGAATTTCTCTTTCACTCTCAAGCATGGATCTTTGATCAGAGATGCAATGGCAAGGTGTTTGCCTATAAGTGTATTCATGCTCTTAAAAGAAAAAACAAAATCATACATGTTTTGAGAGGAGTGCAAGGTAACTCAAAAAGAAAAAAAAAAAAAAACCAGTGTGGAAGCCATGTTATCGCTGTAAGTCAATTAACCCTTAACATTCTGGAGAAGCCTGAAAGACATATAAGAGCATGCCCTGGAAATATCTTTATGAGAATAAGGAGAAGCAATACTCATTCACTGAGGATGCTATATGCTTGAGACACTGAAAGCATTGTTATGAAGCCTTATCGCAGTACATAGAATACCTAAGGACCCTGTAATGTACTATGTATGCATTGTATAGATCACCACATTAACCTCTGAAGTCCCTGAGTTACTAGACACTAAGAACAAAAATCGAAGCAGGCCTACTGCTTCTATCTGGGCTGTGTTAGTAGCAGCTCCTGCATTTCTTCACATCCCTCAGAACTTGTTGCAACCTTATGGTTGTAAACAACGATGGCTGAGAATGGCCTCTAACATATGTCTAATGCTTGGTCCCTAGTTGGAAGTATGCCTTTATTGAAGGACATGTGGCCTTGTTGAAGAAGATATGTCACTGGGGATGGACTTTGAGGTTTCAAAAGCCTATTATATCATTCTTGTTCTTTCTGTGTCTATCTGTGTCTGTTATCTCTCTGTCTGTGTGTCTCTCTGTCTCTATCTCTCTGTCTTTCTATCTCTCTGTCTGTCTCTGTCTGTCTGTCTCTTTCTCTGTCTCTGTCTCTCTCTCTCTCTCTCTCTCTCTCTCTCTCTCTCTCTCTCTCTCTCTCTCCTCTCTCTCACTGCCTCATGCTTGTAGATCAGATGTAAGCTCTCAGCTACTACTCCAGAGTTATGCTGTGCCTGATACTATGTTCTTTGACATAATGCTCATAAACTCTAACCCTCTGAAACCTTGAGCCCCAATAAGTGTTAGCTTTATAAGTTACCATGTTGTCTCTTCACAACAGTCGAAAAGTGACTAAGACAACTAGGTGACTTCTTTTTCTAACAGTAGTACAGTTTTCTGGAAAACAGATTCTCTGTCTTACTGTAGTGTTCTCCTTTCAGTGTCAGTAATTCAGCCAAGCACAATTACACCAGAGTCCTGGCTATGAGGGATTATCCTTCTTAGAATTGTACAGGAAGATCCACCTTAAAGGGAAGTGTCTCAGTTCCCTTGGGAAACCAGCTGAACAAACACATTCTCAACTCCCTTCTCCCCGACTGTAGATTCACCACTATCTGCTTCAAGCTCCTGTAGCCTTGGCTTCCCCACTATGATGGACTCAAACTTGGACTGTGAACTAAAATATACCCTTGCTCTCTTACATTGCTTCTGTAAGGTGTTTTGTCTGAGCAACAGAAAAATTAAGGAGGACCACACCCAATCTCCCAACAGTTTTTCACTTGTTACTTCTACCAATAGAAAATGCCTTCATGTAGAAGGTTGCCTGGCTTCATATAGAAGTCAAAACTATACTCTATTTCCACGCTTGAAATGGGGTTTTGGTTTGACTGCCTTTCTTCATTTCAATGTATAATTATAACTGCCAACTTGCATTCTTATATTTTAGAGAAACCTAAGTGTCCATTGGCACATAATTAACAATTAATGGTCAGGTTTAGGGTGGGATACTCTAATTTTAATTAAAAAGCCTTCACAGGAAAGGTCAATGAATCCTACAAAATCAATCATTCATAAGCAGTCTTTGGTTTTTTTTTTTTCCTCTCTGAAATATTTATGAATGCTAAAGTTATTTTGACAAGGCAAAGGTCAATATGGAGACTGTTCCAGACAACATGACATGGTTTCATAAAAATTCCTGAGTATAGTTATGGTAAGTCAGAAGGCTAAGCCAGGAGAAACAGATTAACTTCCCTTTAAACTCTCCATAGAACAAAATATCTAATGTGAACTTCACATAACCACACAGGCAACACTTTATATAAGAACAAATGAGATAGCCAGGAAGAAAATGAGCCATAAACATTTAAGGAAAATACAGTTATTCTCTAAGCAGGTGTCTGGGTGTGTCTCCTATTAAGAATGGCCATCAGAATGTACATGTAGTATACTTAGGGACAAGCAAGGCAACATTTTCAAAGGCAGGTCTCATTATGTTTCCCAGAATGGCTTTATAACCCTCCTGGCTCACGCTCTGAAGTGCTGTGGTGACAGGTAAGCAGCACCATGCGCAGCTAATCATTCTTGCTTAAAAAAAAATTCAAAAGTCCTAATCTCCCTGAAATCAAACAGGTATAACGGCAGCTGACTATGTTGCAACCACAGAAGAGACAGACCCTTGGTGGCTAAATTAAAGATGCGTTTCTGATGGGTGCACTGAGTTGAGGCCACTGCTTCAGAAATCACTGGAAATTCAAGCAGGTTTCTAAACTGCTTTCTATAGATTATGTATAAAATTAGCCCATGGGTTCTGCCAGCATTAATGTGCACAAAAGTGGGTTTTAGTCAGGCAGCCTCCCTGATTGGTAGCTTTTGCTATTCCCTAGGATCTAGGAAAAAATCATTCATACCTGGGGTGAACTCTCAGGGTCATTTGCTGCTGATCCCTCCATAGCTCCCATCTACACAGGTCCCACCACAAAAGACCAAGTCAATGAGACCTTAGTGTTCAAGGAGAACCAAACTAGTTCACTTCATTTGCATATCAGTCCATAAAATAGAATATGCAAATGCGACAGCAAGCCAGTTATGTTTTTGGGCCAGTCCAAACTTGTTTAAACTTATTTCACTATGTTTCCTTTCCAGATTGCTTGACTGTCTGGAATGTTAGGAGAAATAAAAATATTATATAATTTGATATTTAGATTAATAGGTCACTAAACTCATGTTAATTTAGACTAGTTAGGCAGAAGTAAGACACACAGACTATAAAAATTATCAGTGTCATTCTAAGCATATATATAAAATATTATATAATTAAACTTCCCAACAGGAAGCTGTGAAATACTGTATTCACAAAATTAATAGAGCTGTATATTTTTAGTGTTAATCACACACCGGTAATCCTCATTCAAGTGACTTCAGAATACATGAAAACAATTTTCTTGAGATTTTTGAGGACAATGATCAATCTGCTTTTGTTAGTAATGTGCAGAAATAATCATTATTTTTTCTACAGATGATGCAGAGTGTCTAACTAATCATCCCATTCAAGAGCTCAGAGCATTCAAATGAGTACAGCTAGAATTTATTAAAGTATACATCCCATCTCCAGGGTGATGTGCTTCCAGAGAATTACAGGTCAAACTATTATCAAGAGAAAACTTACTAGCCTGGTAGCCTGAAGTTCTGAACTGGCAAAAAGAAGATTTGGGAGTGTGGACACTTGCAAACCCCGTAATACTTATACTAAATTTCTCAGAGCGTTTGCTCACCTTTCTTAACTCTGATGTCCTCCTCTCCATTTTCATCTTATCTACCATTTTCAGAGATTTCCCATTTAGAAACTTTTTTTGGGAAAAAACATTATCTTTTTATTTTTTCCTTCCAACCGATATCCCGTTAATGCCATCTCCCATCCTTTCCCAAGAACCATCATGTCTGCCCTTTCCACATCATCCTGAATTTTCACCCGCAGTCATGGAAATATTCTTAGCCCACCATGTATCCATTAAGAAACCCTCAGTGGTGTCAGAGGCTTAAGGAGCAGACTTCTGACTGACTGGTGAGTGAGCATGTGGGACATGGTTGTTCTATTGCACTGGAAAGCAGAGAAACACTTCACCTGTCCCTGTGACCTTTCGTCTGCTAATATGTCATCTGTTGTAATGGGAGATCCACACATCTCAGGACAACAGGAAACATGAAACAAAAACATAGAACTGGATGTCCTCTGAAAAATGTAAATCTCTGAACACATGCATTTAGCATTTATAATTCTTCCTGTATCTTGAAAGTCTCTTTGTTTCACGTAGTTCTGGTAGTACCAGGTTTTCGAGGCTATCAAATAAAACAGCACACAGTGACACACTTCCTTCCTGGGCGCTTCTCTTCTGCTGTATCACAGAAGTAAGAAAGCTCTAGTCAGACACACTTAGCCCCTTGCTGTGAAAACCATTACCATGTTTTGTATAATTATTGTGTTTATGGCTTTTGAAATTCTTCCCTTGCATTTGACATTTTACTTGTTATTCTGTATCCAATTTTTGTGTGTAAATCAACTCAATCTAATTTCATCATCAAGTTCTTGAAACAAGTCTCAAAACCCCAGGCTTCAAAGTCTCTTTCCCTCGGTGACTTCTCTCTTTACTTTGTACTTCCAACAGTCATCTGGTCCATTTGGCAGTTACCACATAAAAGAACAAATGTGAAAGGCCATAAGGAAACATCCCAGGATGCCTTTTGCAATCCTGATTTTTCAGTCATTACCAGGGTTCCTGTGTATAAAGTTATCACTAACAAAAGCTTAGTTACTGACTATAGTACATTAGCTGAATTCTCTGTGGATTCTCTAGTAGGCTAAACTTGGATTTTATTTAGGCATTGGAGATCCTATGACATTGAAGGTGCCTGAAATGGATGGACATACAGAGAGTCTAGGAGTATAAAAGCAAAGTGGAAGGAATTGTGGCTGAGACTTCTTAAGGCTTAAACCAGGCAGTTTTTATGTCTTGCATCTTTGTGGACTTTCCTGAGTCAAGTAATTTTATTGTGTTGTGCTTTCCTTTCCCAAGACAGTTATGCCAGGAAGAACGAACACAAAATTCTGTGAGAAATAAAGGAAAGAATATAGCCTAGGGCTAAATGACAAAAAGCAAGAGTGAAATGCAAATAATTAAGAAATACATCTTTCAAAGGCCAAATAGAATATCCCTCTCATCTCTGAGAACAGTGAAAGCAAGGTCCTGTGTTCACTGAAAGTCTGTTTTTCAGTCCTGCTCACAGGACAGAGATTCTGTTCCTACAGGTGACAAACACTAATAAAATAAAATGCAGTATTGCTAACACTGTGTTTGTGAATTAGCATGTGCCAGCTCTACACTTGCGTTAAGGCTCAGAGTAGCTCATTCAGGTTTAAAATTTATTGAAAGTCAAACACTTAACCTTTGCTCTTTTCCCTGCCCCACATAGACTTGTTTAGTAATTGGGCCAGCGGCATCAATACGATGCATGTCTAGACTCTCTTAATGTGTAATTTCTTTGTTGGCTGTTGGCACTTTGCATCGCATTACAAAGGAATGACACTGTGTGAGTTGTAGATGGAGCCTTAACACAGGAAATGTGGCATGAATTTTTCAGAAAAACAGGAGTTAGGTTCTTCTGTATGATTTTAAAAAGACTTAAGTAGGTCCATTAAAATATATGTTTATTCTTATTTCTATTGTATGCTAAGCACATTCCCCCATACCCTGCACCCTTCTTCCCCACCCAACCCCTAGTACCACCACAATTTTACTTCTGCTTTTAAAGGTACATGACTTTGTGTATCTGCATAAAATCTAAGATGTACAAGTGAGAGAAAATATATCACATTTATGTTTTGTCTTCCTGAGAATGGCTCAATCTACTTAATTGTCTCTACTTGAATCCATTTCCCTGTAAACATATGTTCATTATGCTTTATATCTGAAAAATGTTCCATTGTGTATTTATGACACATTTTATTTATTCTTGTCTCTGATTTTGGTAACCTAGATTTGGTTTATATTTTGACTATTGTGAATAGTGGTACAATAAACATTGATGTGTGTATGTGTGTGTATTTTTGGGTATGGAAAATACATAAAATGAAGTCCAGTGATAAACAATTACCATTAGGGTATAGTAAGTATATTACTACCTAAAGAGATTATTGACAGTTGTTCTAACTTATGATTCTCCTGGATGCCAATGACAAAGTAGATAATACCAATGAGCAAAGAAAGAGAAGAGTGAGAGAAAGCCAACTGAGCTGCATTATAAAATATAATCTATATCACAACAGGAGAGCATTAATTTAGAAGAAAATTAGCCAGGTTCTGTTAACAGAATAATGAATGGCTTCAAAGGTTTACCATATCAAAAAGCCCTAATTGTGTTCATTAATTTCCAGCTCAACGTTATTGTGGGAAAACTAAATGTGAACAAAGCAATAATCTACCTCCTATCCTCAGAACCCTGCACAAATGCCTGCTATCCATTACCATAACTTCAGAACGGCCTGTCTTAATTACTCTGCCAATATGATGAATACAAGGCTCTGAAGACTATGAATAAATACGTTGACTTGAAGCAGGATGGGGGGGAGGGCTACATGTGGAAATGTGGAGAAAACATAGCCATGATTATTACAGGTAAAGATACAGTAAAAAAAAAATAATAAAGTGGTGTGTTTGAAATGTTTAACTCACATAATATTTAAGTCTAGTGAGAGTGAGACTCACATGTGAATCTGAACCCAGGCTCTCATTGAATATAATCTAACAGAAAATAAAACAGTCCAAATGATAATTTGGAAAACACATAAAGGAAATATCCCAATGAATGGCTGCTGTTTTTCATTCTCAAATTGGTTATTTATGCTTTATTAATCACTCTTAATATTGATGTCTGTGTTCTAAGAGAAATAAGTTCTTCTGTTGCAATTTTTCATTTTTATTAATATTAGTTCAAACTTCCCCAGTGCCTTTTATTCCATTAGCTCAAAGCACTTTTCAAACCACTAACGAATTAGCCTCCCTGACATCGCAGACATTCGGAATGCATCCCACCCATTTTCACCATGAAATGTTTCATGTCTGGCAGCACAACCCATTAAAGAGTAGCCACGAGTGTTTCAAAACATACTTCATCATTTGAGAACTTCCCAGCTGGGCTCTTTCTTCACAGGAAAATCTGGAGCATTAAGAAGCTTAATGTGATCACCTATATAAAAGCACCATCAGACTCGGTCTATAGTGCTTTTGTCTGTTCACCATCTGAGATGATCGACAATAAATCAATCTATCTAGAATTTCTGACAGTGTCAACTCTAGAACAAAGAAAAGGGAGAGACAACCCCAAACCAGTCTCCTACCTGGAGACTCCTCCTCTTTTCTTTCAGCAGTCACAAACTCAAGAAATAAATCACCTAAGTACAAGTTAAGGGACAATATCACTTCTCCAAACTGGGTAACTCCTCAGCAGCAACTCCCAGTAAGCTGTAAGAGAAAGCAGTGGCCAAGCAGAAGAGTAAAGCTTCAGGTCTGTTTACATTCCACTTGGCCTCACTGTAGAATCCATGCTGAGGAAGGTCTCCGTAACAGAACAAAACAAAACATAATGGGTTCTTTTACCTACCACCCATCTCCACTCCAATCCCTCCAACTCCCCAACACTAGGTAAGCATGAAAGAAGGTTAGAAGGAAGGAGGAGGGCCATAGATCTCTTTAAATGTACTTTCTGCTGACTAGGGATGTCAAGTTCCGGGGGCAAGTTGAATCTCTTTGGCAGGATATCAGCAACAGCAACCAGCACCCAACAAATGGCAAAACAGCAGTACAGTCCAACAAACCAACAAATAGCAAAACAGCAACCTAAAGAGCAGAAAACAGCAACAGCAGAGTCCAACAGCAGCAGGGGCCAGCAGCAGTAGGGGGAGCAGCAGTCACTCTCTCTTGGGGCTGCTCATAGACTCGCTCAAGGATTCTCTCCTAGAATTCCAAATGTAAACTATCTTCAGTAGGCAGAATCACACCCCTGCCAGAGCATGAAACAAATCATTGGTAGCTGCTGTGGACAATGTGATGCAGTCCCATATCCCACATTTAGGACTAGAACAAAAACATATCCACATAATATAATTGTTTTTTTAAAAGAAACTCAAGTTCTCACTCCAGGTCTCTTGGGTAATAGGCACAAAGAGCCGAAAGGAATGAAGTGAGCGAGTTTGGTCCTACTTTTAACAATCAAATAGTAAATAAAAGTACTTTGTGGCTTTTAATTTCCAGAACTTTATTTTTGAAGCTTTTCACCCAGGGTAAACGTTTTTTATGTTCTATGTGAACTGAATTGACAATGTTAAAATATGTAAAATTATATTATCTTCTAAATTTGCCTTCTATGATTGTCACAATCAAGTTCTATAACCATACAAGTGTATGTCACCAACACTGCAAAATTATAAAGTATTTTGATTTCTTTTAAGATTTTTTTTTTACTCCTATGTATCTCAGTGTATATAAGTATGCCACGTTCACACATGGATGGTCACAGAGGCCAAAAGAAGGTGTCTTATTCTCTGGAACTAGAGTTATAGGCAGCTGTGAGTCACCTGATGTGTGTTCTGGGAACCAAATTCTGGTTCTCTGGAAAAGCTAAAAGTGCCCTTAACCACTGAGCTACCTTGTCAGCTCCCAAATAATTAAAAAGAGGCCTATGTCCCAAATGGCATGAGTATAGATCCATAAATTTAAAAATGGCAGTGATCCATAGATAAAAATAGACAAGAACAAGAGGTGAACCCTGTAGAAATTTCAGAGATCCCGATTCTGCATGCTACAGAGTGGAACAAGGAAGAGAAAATCAAACAACACACCAGTGTCTTCCAAGATGGAACTGCATATGGCATTATACAGTTTTACAACATTGCATACAGCAATTTAAAAAAATCTTAAATTACCACCTATTATCATGGTCCAACAGCAGTTCAAATACTTCCTCCAGTCAAGTGTTAGCCACCTCTCCATTGCTTCCACTACATATGTAGCAAAGGATGGCCTTATCAAGCATCAATGGGAAGGGTGGCCCTTGGTCCTGTGGAGGCTTGATGCCCCAGGGTAGGTGGATGCTAGTCTGGTGAGGTGGGAGAGTGGGTGGATGGGAAAGCACCCTCCTAGAGGCAAAGAAGACAGGGGATGAGATAGAAGGTTTGCGGAAGGGAGACCAGAAAAAGGAACAACATTTTAAATGTAAATAAATAAGATAACCAATTAAAAAAAAATAAAAGATTACACCCTCGCATGCAAACAATATCAGCAAGTATCAACGGATGCAACCTTTCTGAGCTGAGCAAGAGGCAGCTGCAGAGACTGAAGGGGGCTCACGACCAGCTAACTTCATCAGCATCCACACAGCCGTCGTTACTTTTCACTAACACCAGATGGCCTCAGCCTCAGCCAAGTGTTCCCTTAGTTGTTTTCTTTTCCCCCTGCCATATTAAGGAAGAATGACAAATACTCAGAATGTTGAAAAACATACCGCATGTAGGTGGATTACATGCATTTTTAGATAAGCGTGTCAGCCAGCTTTAAAGGTACAGGAGAGCAGACTGCCACTTTAAGCAGCTCAGCATAGGAGTGGAGGAGGATAACATTGTACCCCTGCTAATCACGATTTCCTAGGGAAGTAAGGAAATAGATGCCACTCTTTTAACTTGAGTCATGAAGATCGATGAGGCAGACATTAACTTCACGGTTAGTAAAAAACTATGAAAGGGCACCAATGCATTGAGGTTGTACGAATCACTCAGACCTTAGACACCCTCTCAAAAAAAAAAATCAAATAAAACAAGATAATGAAGACGCCTGTGCCTTTTCATTTTGCTTGTGAAATTATCCTTCAAAGAAGGGTCAATATCAGATCCCAAGTAAAAGTCTCCTAAAAAATTTTTCAGATTAAAAAAATTATCCAAATATCCTTAACACTTTCTGGATTTTTTTTAGCGGGGGGCAGGGGGCAGTCAGTGTTGGGGAAAGAACCAGGGACTCTGGACATGCTAGACTAGCAGTCTACCACTGAGATACACCTCCCCACCTCCAGAAAAATTTCTTAGAGATTGTTATTTCTCTGATGGTCTCTGTTTGCTCTGAGGTTTGCCTGTTGTATTGTCTGTCGTGTATTCATTTGTGATACTTCACTGGAGATGGTAAGTTTGTGTAGCTGTCACTCAAAAGCAATGCAAATAATCAAAGCACATTAAGACAGAGAGCCTGGGTGCCTTTCCCTTGCAAAGTTTCCAATTATGCTGTAGTAGAATGAAGACTCAGCTTCACAGAACCCACAAGATGCCTACTTCTTGTTAATAGGGGGACATGTTAGATTTGGGTATTCCAGATGTTTGCTCAGTTGTATCGCACAGTTAAAAAAAAAAAAACAATGTCCCTAATGGCTTTCTGTCACTGACAACAGCTACTGCTTTTAGTTTGGAAGACGTATGTCACTTTAAAAATAGATGAATTATCTGAAAGGAAAAAAAAAAGTTAAACATAGATTTTTGACGGCATTAAATTTGTTCTCCGAGTGTGAATTTTGCCGCTTCACAAATACTGGCTTTCAGTTTGCCAAGGTCTTTGGTACCTGTATTCATGAACTTAATGTAGTATGACAATCAATGTCATAGTCACCTGTTCCTCCCTCATCTGGGGCTGCTGAATGTGAGTGAGTTTGCCTCTCTTATGTCTACATCTCCCTCAAGATTGAGCACATCATGTTTTCAATCGGGTTGGGATAAAGAAGGACAAATGAGTAAAAATAAAATAGTGGTGTTAAATTAACTTGCTGCTTTTTACATTAAACTATGTTTTGTTGCTGTTTTGTTTTCTTCTTTTGGCTATTTGACAGCGTATGGATAAGATTACACCGTTAAGGAGACCTGTGTATAGACCATTCCCATCTCCACTTTATGATGATGGAATAGCACTGTATATTAATAAGATATCCTGCTTTAGCATTTGAATTGTTATCATTACCTAGGCTATGATATTCTCAGCAATGCTGGGCAGTGGCAGCAAGCCACCGCTAGCTCCCAGGCAGCCATACTGTTGCCAGGGAAAGCAGCCAATACTCTGCATGATGCTGTGATGTTTGGTAAGCTAGGTGTAATAAATACACTTTTACTTTACAAGATTTTAAACTCGTGATAGGCACACTGGGCCATAATGTCATGGAATACTGAGGAGATCTGCCCATCTAAACATAGGCAGAGCTTCATACACGCTTACCTTAAATCTCTTGAAATTCTTCTTCAGCCTGTCTGATCCAGCTGAGCAAATGTCTCCACTTTCCAAAGACAAGCTCCTGGGCTCCACAAGGGTGAGTCCCACCTGGGCTTCTGCTGTACCTAGGAAGCACAAGGATGGCGAAATCAAAATTATAATGGAGAATGATCAATGGGACTCTGGCGGCTGCTTCTTCACGTTGTTTCTCTTCAGGCAAAAGTTGCCTTAGATCACAATAGGAGTGGGGAGCCTAGAAAGAGTTACTTCTCAGTCCCCCAAGAAGAGATTTCTCTAAAGTTTGAAAGAGCAGAGAAGCTAGACTTTATAGAGTAACTGATATCTCCTTGATACATGGTTTTCGAGTATAGGTTAAAAGCAAAATAGCTGAGTCCATGGGCCATGATTTGGTATGGCAGGTGTGCCCTGTATTCTCCTGTGACCCAAGGTGAACGAAAGCATCTTCTATTCTTTCTTGTGTTTAAGAACTGAGTACATGGTATATAGTTTTAGAAACTGTTTATATCTCACACATTTTTTTTTATTTTTACAAATAAGTTTAAAAACTCATCAGTGCCTTCTAAACACAGCATCTTTTTTCCATCCATCATTTTTTTTGTTTTGTTCCTTCTCTTTTACACCTGTACTTGTGGCTCAGCGGGAAAGCCCTTGATGGCATGCGCAACATCAGCAGCACTGCAAAGTAAAATCAAAACTAGGAAGAGCTTTTATTTGCTTCTGAGCTGTCTATCACCCCATGACTTCTCCAAAATCTCTTTTCTAATCAAAACAATAAGTATGCACTCTTTTGGAAATTTTAAAGCACAGATATAAATAACCAAATACATGACTTTACAGTAAGGTTTGGAACTATCAGCTACCCAAGTGCTTGAACCTTCTGCATTTGGGGGTATGGTAAGAACAGATCAGATACTTTTCTGGCCAATTTCGTGCATTTTTCTCACCAGTAGTGTAGGTGCGTACTTTCCTTGATTTGTGCTGAGCAGGGGGCATTCTTGCAGTGCACTTTCTACCTGTTATATAGCTGTACAGGGTATCTCAGGATTGAATGGTTATCTGATGCTTGCTGAAATGCCTATTTCAAGTACTCATTGACCACCGATGTTTCTCTTTCCCAAAGTGCCTGTTCTAACCCTTTGGTCATTGTCTCTGGGCTTGAAGAAAGTCTGTCACAGTCCTGACAGAAGCACCTTGGCACCTGCATGTGCAGAACACTCTTCCTTTCCTCTGACTCACTTATTTTTCTCCTGTTTATGAAATACATTTTTTTATGAATAGGTATTTGCAATTTTAAAGGTATCATTTTATTAATAATTCCCTTTATGCTTAATATTCTTTTCCTTCTTTCTTAAATAAAATTTTCTTCTTTCTTGATGTTACCCATTCTTTCTCCCTCCTTCTGCTTCAGAGACAACTGAGTTTTTGGCAGACAATTGGAGGCTGCCAATTCAGCCTTGATTCAACCATGAAAAACATGGTTAGAGCAGTGCTTTCTCATTACATAGAACCAGCAGAAGTGTTCCATTCTTTTATTGGTATGATGGTATTGCAACGTGTTCTCATGTAGCTTTCTGGATGAAGGCAAAACCCTCTTGTCTTAGTTAGGGTTTTACTGTTGTGAACATGACCAAGACAACTCTTGTAAGGACATTTAATTGGTGCTAGCTTACAAGTTCAGAGGTGAACTTGTAAATTATCATCAATGTGGGAGCATGGCAGTGTCCAGGCAGGCATGATACAGGAGGAGCTGAGAATTCTACATCTTTGTTTGGAGGCTGCTAGCAGAATAGAGACTTCCAGGCAGCTAGAATTAGGGTATTAAAGACTACATCCACAGTGATACACCTAGTCCAAAAAGGCCACACCGCTTAATAGTGCCAGTCCCTGGCCCAAGCATATACAAACTATCACAACTCCCTAGAAAAGTCACCAGTAAAGATCTATTTCTGATGATTGATTTAAAGACAATGTAAAAAAAAAAATTCCCAGGTCTTCCCTAGATGAAGAGGTAAAGGAACCAAATGACAGGATAGTAAGAGTGTCATTAAATATTGTTCGACTTTATTCAAGAAGTTGAAATTTTCTTTTAAGCTAGCAAGTTAAAGGTATTTTATTACATTCCAGCCATAAAGAGGTTAAAAAAATAAACCTAGGGTAACAAAATTGCTAGAACATAGTCAAAATATCCCATCATTCAGCATCTCTCTGCATGGTCTCTGCCACTGAAAGCAAGTAGACTCCCCTTAATTCTGTGGCTTTTGGTTTTAATGAACATGATTGAGGGCTTCCTGCTAAGCGACACCCGACACTTGCTTGCTGGAGTAAATATTCTAAATCCCTCTTAGCTATGCTCCATCTTTGTACCATGATTAATGCTTACCCTTGGGCTCAAAATGCCCAATCAGATTGCGAAGGCTTGTAGGCACAAATCAGGAAAATACCGCCACAAATCATTCTCCCCAAATAAAAAGGTCAACTGGTATTAAATTAGTTCATTTACAGAACTCATTGAAATTAGCAGCATGTTCTTAAATTGCTTCTTGATTGAGGACATTTGCCTCATTAATTCTAAACAACCTGAGAAGACTATTAAAGTCTTACAGGAAAAAAAATGACCAAAGGACAAGACGCACAATACACATTACCTCAGGGTAAATGCAACTCACAGAATATACCAAGCACAAAGCCACAGTGAGGAAGCTCAGCTTCCACATTCCTCCATGGAAGACTTTGTGGTTCTTTCATATGTAAGTACATTTCAAATCAATGCTTATGGACATAGCTAGGCATTTAAATTGTGTGTTCCTCTTTGCAGCAAGGATGACGTTCCTGAAACATAAACAGTCATATTACTCACCCTGTCAGTGGTTCTACTTCAAGCAGAAGTCATTTCCCAGAAAGTCTATTTACAACTGCTCCTTCCAACCCATCTGATCTCCAAGCTCCAGGATTCTAGGCTTACTCAAGCAGAACAAATTTTGATTCACTTAGATGAATTTGCAGTGGCTTCTATTGGGCATTCTTAGTCCAGCTGAATTTCAAACTGTCTTTGAGGAGTCAGATAAGACTCTTCTAGGTGCTTCCTATTCATTCTGCTTTGACCTTTCTCAATCACATATTGACATGATTATCTGGTAATTTGTCTCCATCACCCATCTTAAGTTGGGCAGACAGACTATGCTGTCTGATGCATTAATTTCAGTTTGGTTCTGGAAATTGAAGCTGGGATCTAACAAGCCGGACAAGTGATCTACATCCCTGAGTTACATTCTCAACACAGGATGATGACTTATGTTGAATTTCATTCCTGACCAGGACCTTGGTAGGAAAATAATAACTACTTCTTATGAAACTGAACTAAAGAATGTAATCTGTTAGTTTAAAAGTAAGCAATGTCCTTTGGAGGATAGAGTAACATCATGGTAGAGCCTAACCTCAATTGTCAACTCAGTATGTAACTAGAAGATAGTCAGGGACACAAATTACTGAAACCTAAGTCACCAAAGGGCTCTAACAATGAAGATTCTGAGGAAAATCATATTTATTTGAATTTATTAGAAGGTCTGGTATGTAGAAGGGTGGATATATAATCATATATATTTGGATATCAGAAGATGATATATGACATTTGGATGAGAAAAACATAGATGGAAAAAGAACATGAACAATAGGAGAGGCAGATGTGAGTAACTATCTTGAAGAAAGAACTATATGCTTATGAAATACTCTGCAAAAATGTATTGGCTAATCCCTACTATAGGTCAGATGTAATGATGGTAACTAAATTATTCAGTAATTTGCAAAAGAATATAACTTCTTGAATACAAACATTTTCATTCAGTGGAGAAAAAAAAAACACTAAAGAGCTAAGCATACATTGTTCATTATTTACCTACCATTGTAAAGGTTCTATATCAATAATAGGTAAGAAGGACATTGCAGCATTTATTTTATAGAGGACACAATTTCATGATGCACTAATCCTAACAGTAGAAACCTGAAACATAAGGATAAAGTCATGTTTCTTAAAAGGCAAAAGAGGAGAACTCTGGAAAACACAATACCATAATACTCCAAGGAACATGATACCCCAAAGAACCAAGAAAAGAAAGACCCAAGTATTGGACAGTAGTTTGGTAATGGTAAGATGGGGCTATATACACAATTTTATTTCTCTGTGAAATTGGAGACCAGATAAATTTCTCTGAATAAAAAAAGAAAGAACATTCAAGGAAGAGATGGGTGCTAGAGGCTGAGGAGCAATAAGCCTTTGTGCAAAGAGAGAGAGAGAGAGAGAGAGAGAGAGAGAGAGAGAGAGAGAGAGAGAGAGAGTTTACTTTGACTTAGTGCTTGAGTCATAGGAAATTATGTCACAAGTGAAAATTGAGGTGACTATGTAGTCAGCATTGGTCATAAAGCATCAGCATCAACAGGTCTGCTCTTTGGCTTCTGGCTCATTGGAGATGTGGGGGAGGAAAACCAAAAGATACTTTCTGAGAAAAACTTAAATAGAAAAGACTAAATAGAAAAGACTCTATTTCTTTTTCTTATGAGTAACTTTATTCATTTCAGTTGTGCTGGATAGGTAGTTTAGTCTTTATGATACTTCTGGGATGATGAGACAATAATTTCTTATAAGAAAAAAAAGTCTTAGAATATACACTTCTTACAAAAGCTACAGAGCACCTGACTCTTTGCATTATCAATGGACAGACTGGCCCGTCACCTACATTCAGAGAGCCCTGTAACACAGATGGTTGGGACAGAAGGCAGAGAACATTTCATTCAGTCACTTCCTGAAACAGGTCCCAGGAACACAGCTGGGAGAGAAAATCTCTGTATGCACAAGACCAGGCCTGGAGGACTGCTGTAGTCTGGCTCTAAAAACAGCACGTGCATACTGTCCTTTTTCATTTGTATAAAGGAATCATTCAATTGGTCCAATGTTTATTTTTAAATTGTGAATATTATGAAATCATTACTTCCACCTCCAGCACAACCTTTGAGCAAAATCATATTTTACCCAAGACCTTCCATCTTATCCATATCAAAGAATGTTATTTGCCTTCTAATAACTCATTAATCCTCCTCAATTTGAGATCCTTCTCTTCATCTCATCAAGACATTACAGTGATTCTGAAGCACACTGATTTCAGCATTTACTATTGGATGACAACCTGGCTTGAATGAAGGCTGGACAGTGTTTTGCTCATGTTCATCAGCCTCTAGTTATCACTAGCTATAGGCTAAGAGTCTAGTATCTGCAGGGGACAGTCTGTGATGCTTCCCAGGTGTCTCTTGTGTGCTGCCATTTCCTTACCAAGCTTTTATTCTTGGAGTACTCCCTTGGGCATATCTAGCCTGAAAAAAAAAAAAAAAAAAAAAAAAACACACACACAAAGCAGTGCACCACCGCATCATCTTTAATCGGACTTTGTGAAAATGATGCTAATGTCCTCGTTCCTTAAAATGCAAACAAAGGAAAACAAGCCACCATCCCAATTAGCATTTTGTTCTCAAGTTGTCCTTAGCCCAGGGTTGACGTGTGTTCTGGCTCAATGACAGGGAAAGTGAACAAACCATCTGCTTCAGGGAGGATTGTGTGCAAGATCTTGTTAGAGACAAGTTCAGGACTGTAGAGGAAGAGACCACCTCTCCAACTTAAGGTTCTGGACCAGTGTTACACATTATCAAGGGATGCCCTCAGAAGAGTGAGCACGATACAATAGAAAGTGCATTTGGTTTCTATTCTAGCTTGGGTGGTGGCTGTGTTTTCCATTCCATTTCCCCATTCCAACCTCACAATCTTATTCAACTGGCTAGTGTGAAGATAATTAGCACACCCGAAATGAAGGAGGAAGGGGAAAGAAGCCTCCACTCCAAGGAGAAGAAGTTTCAGGCTATCAAATTTCTAGAATAGAGCAGGGGATCTTAGTGAAAACAAAGATTTATTAGGCAGTGAAGCATTAAAGCATTGACACAAAAGTGTTATAAGTTGGAGGAGACAGAAACATTTTATTTCTTTGTCCTACACACAAGTTTTGTAGTATTTGACAGAAAAAGAGTCATATTTGATATTTCTTTTTTTTTTTTAAGATTTATTTATTTTACTTGTATGGGGGTCTACATATATGCACATTACTTCCAGAATATGGAAGTCAGATGAAAGTGTCGACTACCCTGGAGCTGGAGTTATAGATGTTTGTGAGCTGCCGTGTGGGTGTTAGGAACTGAACCCAGGTCCTCTGCTAGAGCAATCAATGCTCTTAACAACTGATCCATCCCTCCAGTCCCTGTTTGATAATTCTTAAAATAATTAGTGACCTCCAAGGCTACACAGAGGGATACACATCTTACAGAGAAAAATGTAAAAGCCATTCCAGGGAGGGTTACAGAAACGGCACCCTGTTTTCTTCTTTCTTTTATTTTTGGATATTTTATTTACATTTCAGATGTTACTCTCTTTCCCCACTTTCCCCCTACCCAGGAACTCGCTATCCCATCCTCCCTTCTCTTGCTTCTATGAGGATGTTCCCACACTCACCCACCCACTCCCACCTCTCCACCCTTGAATTCCCCCACATTGGGGCATCCAGCCTTCACGGGACCAAGGACCTCCTCTCCCACCTATGCCCGACAAGGACATCCTCCCCTACATATAACGCTGGAGCCATGCGACTCTGGTTGGTTAGTATTGTTGCTCTCCCCATGAGGCCACAAACCCCTTCGGCTCCTTCAGTCTTCTCTCTCACTCCTCCATTGGGAACCCCTTGATCAGCTCAATGGTTATCTGTGAGCATCTGCTTCTGTATATGTCAGGCTCTGGCAGACCTCTAAGGAGACAGCTATATCAGGCTCTTGTCAACATGCACTTCCTGACATCCACATCAGTATACCTTTGGTGACTGCACATGGGATGGATACCCATGTGGAATGGTTTCCAGACAGCCTCTTCTTCAGTTTCTGTCCCACTCTTTGTCTCCATATTTGCTCCCTTGAGTATTTTGCTACTCCTTTTAAGTAGGATGGAGGCACCCACACTTTGATCTTCCTTCTTCATGAGCTTCACGTAGTCTATGAGTTGTATCTTGGATATTTCGAACATTTGGGCTAATATCCACTTAACAGTGAGTGCATACCATCTGTGTTCTTTTGTGATTGGGTTACCTCACTCAGGATGATATTTTCTAGTTTCATCCATTTGCCTAAGAATTTCATGAATTCATTGTTTATAAGACCTGAGTAGTACTCCATTGTGTAAATGTACCACATTTCCTGTATCCATTCTTCTACTGAAGGACATCTGGGTTCTTTCTAGCTTTTGGCTATTATAACTAAGGCTGCTTTGAACATCGTGGAGATATGTCCTTGTTATATGTTGGAGCATCTTCTGGGTATATGCCCAGGAGTGGTATAGCTGGGTCCTCAGGTAAGGCTATATTCAATTTTGTGAGGAACCTCCAGACAGAATTCCATTATCCTCTTTCTGTTTTCCTCCTCCATCACAAATATACCTCTTAGAATGGCATAGTCTCTTACAATGGCATAGTCTTTAACTTAAAAAAAAAGAAATATCTAAAGATTCTTTTATGTCAAGCTACATAGTTTCAACCCTAGAGAAGTCTTAATATAAAACTGCATGTGCTCAAGTTGACTTATTAATTTAGCCCCAAATTTCAATTTCAGACAGCCTGAGGCTAGCCTCACAAGCTACCAATACTCTCATCATTGAAAAGCCCTCTGCACCCAGTGTAACCTTTGGCAAACTCATTATCCTCCTTTGCATAAATATGAGCATTGAATAAATGAGTTTGAGAGAGAAATAGAGCAAAGCAATGCCTGAGACAGCACTGGGTGTGTGTGTGGGGGGGTGCTCTCCTTTGCCACCCCCAACTTGGTGACAAACCGGTCAGCATGATGTGAGTGCCATGACAATTAGTGGGGATGCTCTTTATGGCTGCATAATTTCCAGAACATCTTAAAAAAAATCTTCACCTGACACAATGTTCCAAGGTTACTTTTTATAATGAGCCGCTGTGTGTGAAATATTAATACTGACACATAAAAATGGAACCACTGCTTATAAGAAGGGCCCAGTGTGGTTGCCCAAATCTTATTTTTATTATTTGAGCTCTTAATTTTTATGTAGTCTAGAGACAAACAACAGTCAACAAATTCTAGAGGTGCAAATTCAGAACATTCAGTCCAGTTGAGGAAATTACATCCAAAGGTTTTATTACAACAGTGTTTCAAGCATCCACAGAGGGAGTCTTTATTACCGAGAGCAATGCCCACACATACTTTTGTAAATGACTAGAAAAAGAGGAAGTGTGCCTTAACTGATATCTCTTCAATTAAAATACTAATTGTCAGAGACAGTTGAAAGAGATGGAACAAACAGACTGTAAAGTGGTCACTGGGATGAGTGCTGTAGCCTACATTTCTAATTCCAATGCTCTGAAAGTAAGCTGAGATAGGAGGAACAAGAGGTTGAAGATAGGCTCGGAGATCTGTTTTTAAAAATAAGACAGTACAAAGGAAAAGAAGATAGAGAATTAAAAGGAGTGATTGTAATTCATTGCTCTAAAACGAAAACCTGAACTGGGACAATAGCTCAGGCAGTAGAATGTTTGTCTTGCAAACCCAAGGATCTAAATTTGATCCCCAGAATGCATGCTAAAGTAAAATAAACCCATTCAGGTTGGCATATTTTTGTAATCCTAGAGCCAATCAGGGAGGCAAAGACGGTCAGATCCCCAAGGTTCTCTGACCAATCAATCAGCCTAGCCAATTTGGTGAGTTCAAGACCAATGAGAGATTTTATCTTTTAAAAAAATGTAAAATAAAATGAGATGGACAGCACCTGAGTAATAATAACAAATTTATTTTTATTTTGGGGGCATCAACTGCAATCTCTCTAGCAGCTGGTTCTGGCTTCCACACCCACACTCAAACACCCATATACATATGTGTATATACACACACACACACATACACACACACACACACACATACACACACACTCACACATACACACACATACATACACACACACACAGAGAGAGAGAGAGAGAGAGACAGAGACAGAGAGAGACAGAGAGAGAGAGACAGAGACAGAGACAGAGACAGAGACAGAGACAGACTAGAATATATTTTATCTCCTTTAGGCGGACCAGCAATGGATACTTCTAGATTGCTCAGTAGTCGAACAATATTCTGTGGACTACATTTACTATTCTGGCTTGCCCCTCATTCTGTGATACCTGATTGTGATAGGGTATGATCGTTTGTTTATGCTTAGCCCAGGGAGTGGCACTATTAGAATATGTGGTCCTGTTGGAGTAGGTGTGTCACTGTGGGTGTGGGTTTTAAGACCTTCCTCCTAGCTGCCTGGAAGCTAGTATTCTGCTAGCAGCCTTCAGATTAAGATGTAGAACTCTCAGATCCTCCTGTGTCATGCCTGCCTGGATGCTGCCATGTTTCTGCCTTGATGATAATGGACTGAACCTCTGAACCTCTAAGCCAGCCCCAATTAAGTGTTGTTCTTATAAGAGTTGCCTTGATCATGGTGTCTGTTCAGAGCAATGGAAACCCTAACTAAGACATAGGGCTACCAGCTATTTACACATAAGGCCAAAGTAGGACTTCAAGCTAGGAAGCCAAAGAGTCCATCGTTTCATCCTGGACAAGCTTCCCACCAATTTTCTAGACCTCACCAGGGTCAGATTCAAAGTGATACTGATAGAAGAAACCTTGTGTGAACTGAACCAAACCCAGCTCATCCTTGAGACTGGGACTAGATCTCCCTTCCATTGAAATAAAGAGTCTTTTTGTACTTCGGAAGTTGAGGACCAGTTATAAGAGAGAGCATAAGATATATTTCCAATGAACCAGTCATCATGTCAGTCCAACAGAGGAAGTGAAAATTCCTGAATCCATCTCCCTATACATGTTATCACTGATAAGATTTATAAAGCATTAATCATTTTTAAAGATTTAAAGAAACTCCAATTTAAGCAAATCCCAGGGGTGGGGGAGGGAAAGAGCTTGGCCTTACTAATTTTGGATTAGAAGAAAAGTTCAGCAAGAGATCTGACACAAGTTTCTGCCTTTTTTCTCTGAAACTCCTGAGCGAATCCATCAGTCATCAAGGGCTATGCATGCACACCATGGGGGTTTTAACTGTCTGTTGGTTCTAGTTACTGTTCCTAACCACCAAGCCAGACTCCATATCATCAATTCTCAATTGTTTTATATTGTATGATTACCTTCAAGACCTTTTATTTATTTATTTTTCATAGAAAGACAATGAGAAGGAGAAACTCGATGGACAGAACCAAGGCTAGAGTAATTTTCTTCTGGAGGATGAGACCTAAGCCTGGAAATCTAATTCAATGGTAAGAGGTTGCTTCTTCATCACTTTTGGCTGTAGTGAGGGTGGGGAGAGTACCAGAGAAACAAAGAGACCTGAAGGATTATGGTACTTGTGGGTACATTTGTGTGTGTGTGTGTGTGTGTGTGTGTGTGTGTGTGTGTGTGTGTGTTTATTTATGTGCACTGCAGGTGCCCTCAGAAGCCGAAGTAGGGCAGCAACTCCCCTGGAGCTAGAAATGGCGTGTGCCTGGTGGCTTGGGTACTGGGATCTAAACCACAGTCTCTGGAATAACAGCACTCTTAAGCACTAAGCCATCTGTCCAGGAGGGATAGTTTTGAGAGTGGAAGAAAACACTACTCAAAATTATGTATGACAAGATATATAAATACGGCCTGTCCTGGAGAAACGAGTGCTATGGCTCCCCGGACTATAAGCTCTCGATGTAAAAGTGCCTGGAAAGCTACACCACTACCCCGAGTGGGAACAAGAGCAAGCAGTGTCCACTTAAGGCTCTAGTATCTGTGCTCACTTTGTGTACTCTCACCTCCAGCGGTAAGAAACAACTTCTCCTTCCACTCCCTGTACGGGTTGCATTTGGATTGCTTTTATAAAAGTGTGACTCTCTTTGTAAGATTTAAGTTGGGGGCGTCTGAGTGTCTTTATTCCGGTACATCTTGTTTATCTTCTATTCTCAGCACTGCAGCCTCATTCTCTCAGCCAAGCTTTTAGGAAGGGAAGGATCCAGGAGGGCCATCTAGTGAGAAGAGCATTACCACTAAAACTGTAGTGAGTTAAAGCATCAGAAAAATATCTTAAGAACTGTGTCCCGGCTGATTTGCTCTGTGTCCTCTGGGGAAGATGCTCCAGCAGAGGCAACAGCATTTGGGCCTGACAGAAGAGTGCAGAGACCATTGTTTGAGCCACTTTACAGATTTGTGTGAGATAATCTGGAAGTAAAGGACTCCAGTGGGAGGAGAGCAGACCAGAAACCCACGCCACCAGTGGGTGCAGGTGTGATTCTGAGACGGCAGCTGCAACTCTTCTCTTTTTATTTCTTACAGATCTTGTAAGCAAAGGGGCAGCATCAGCCTCCTGGTTTCTGGGCAGATGAAAAGTGGAAAACCGGAATGTTTTTTCATTTCTCATTTCACACTGGAGGAAATCAAGGGCGGCACCTACCCCAACAGGATTCTGCATTAGACTGCCTTGGATGGAAACTGCCCTGTGTCCAAGGGCGAAGAAAACATGATTAGTCTCTGGCCATTTTCACCCTTGTAAAGAGGCACTTGGCATCTTGGGTTCACACCAGTCCTGGCCGTGGAGAAGCCTTGTGTTGATTGAAGCAGTCTGAGACTGGTGATTCAGAGGGGTGGAAAAACAAACTAGGGGCCCTGACCAGAACCACCCGTGGCTCCATATGCTGTTTCCCTGCCACTCAGCTTCTGATTGATGAGAGTTGGTGACTCCAGAGAAGAAGCAGGCAGGAGGGGGGACTGCAGGTGCTCCAAATTAGGAATAATTCGGCAGATTAGCCTAATGAAGTCAAAAAGTTAATTTGTAGCTGCCAGCTGTTGAGCACAGAGTTATAAAGTGCCACAGCCCCTACATAGCTCAGCGCAGGGAATGCAAAGGCAGAGCAAGTCACACAGAAAACTTGGAGGAAACACCTGCAAATGGTGTCAGCGGAGAGAAGCTCCGCAGTAGCCAGGTGGCCTCGTGGAAAAAGAGCTAATAGAAATAATGACTGCTGGTGAACTGGGCTTGTGGAGGGGTGGGGAGTGGGGTGCAGCACGGCTGGTCTTGCTTAGCACTGGAACTAATCCCTGCCTTAGATCACAGTTGTAAGCTCTTTTAGCATGGGGATAACAGAGGGGGTAATAGTTCTTTACTCTCCCTTGACAATTTACATTTAGTACCCTCACTCTCCCTCATCCTCCCCGCCCCCCACGCCCAAATCTGTAATTTTAACTAGCTCATCTTGTATTCATCCGGGAAGAGATAAAAGCACATTGTGACTTGCTCTTCTGGAAGGAGAGTACCTTCCTCTCCAGCACAGTGCTGGGTCCTGGGTACTGTGCGCTCTTAGGGCAGAGTGGTCGCCCATCTGTGTGTAACTCTTACTTACTGAGCATCATTCTGCACGCGGCTGTTATGTATCTAGCTTTTTACTCAAAAATAATAAAAAAAAAAAAAAAAAGCTGGAGAAATGAGAAGTAGCATGTTGCCCTGTGCTTCAGGAAACTGCACAGGAGAAACTACAGAATGGAACCTCGCTTTCCCTGTGAAGAACTGTTATAAACCGCACAGATAATGCCTACACTGCATTCAATAGGCCTTGACAGTGCAGCTTGCCTCACAGTACTGTGTTCATGTGTCTGTCCTTCCAAACATTCAGACAGTTTCAAGTGCCAGGAAATAAAACACAACCCATAGATCTAAATAAATATCTGCCGAATGAATTAAAAGCTGATCTCTAGATAGGCGCTATCATAATCAACCCTACTCTCCCATTACCCGGCCCTCAGACATGGAAAGCTGCTTACAGCGTGTGTTGGAACAGTCAATCATCCCCAAACTTCTTTAATTGCCTTCTCTCCTTTCCTGCCCTGAACATGCCTCCTGAAACTGTTGCAAGCTAATTGAAATGCTTATTTAACTGGTCAACTGTCTCTGGACCTGACTTTGGCTCTTAACCTTAGTAAAGAAAAATGCTTCCACTAGATTAGAGACTGGTCATATGAAAAAAAAATGGCCCCTTGATTGTTGGAAAGTTATGTAATGTTGTAGTTGTAAAATTGGGTCTTAATATCCAGCTGGTGATTAAGTCTGTAATCAGAGACTCTATCGAGTGATTTAGGGACTCAGTAAATGAACTGTTGACGCCATGGAAGGGTTTTTTTTCTCTGGCACTGGAGACTCCACCAGCTGTACCCTCTGTAATGGCAACTGAAAGTTTGGTAGCATGCAGATATCACCAGGCACTTGGCAGGGAGTAGCTCGTTATGTCCTCCCCACCACTCTACAATGCAGAGCTGAGCTCCTTGTGTGAACAATGGGGACAACAGTCATTTTTTAAATAAGGGAAAATAAGGTTTGCAGAAACTGAGTTAGGTTTCTGTCAGTCTATAAAATAGCCAAGATAATAAATTTACAAAGAGATAAAGTTTATTTAACTGTCAGTTTTTGGAGGCTTCAGCCCATGGCTGGCCTGTTGAATTGGGACCTGTGGTGAGAGAGATGTGGGGGAAGCATATGACCTAGCACAAGTGATCTCCTATGATAGAGAGGAGATGGGGTGGAGAAGAAGGGAACGGAGTCTCATAGTCCTATTTGAGAGCAGATTCTAAGTGACAGGAGAGCTTTTTCCACCAGTTCCAAATAGATCCACACAAGGGAATACACACTTAACAGGGAGACATTGAGGAGACTCATATAGGGCAGACTTCAGCAGAGACATTAAGTGAACTGCTCAAGGTTACTTGCAAATGGTGTCCTTGTTGCTTGAGTTCAAACACAACTAGATCCTAAAACTCATTTTGAGCTTTCAATCAGAAGCCAGGATTCCCATCACTTTGGGCCAGAGAGACATCTGGGAAAACGTGATAATTCCTCTAACGAAATTCAAAATTACATGACAAACAGAACCACGTCCATCATCATGTCGTTCTCTTTTAGCCGCAGTTAACCACGTGATAACCACGTAGCTTTAAAAGTCCAGCGCTACACACGCGCACATTCAATTCTCGTGGTCACCAAACGATGTCACAGAACAACTCATGAAGTAGATTCTCACTTTAAGTAGTGGATGGGATTGCAAAATGGAAGCCCTCAGATGGTCCGACACTTCATATAATGAAAGCCACACAGGCTGTTGTGGCCACAGCAGATTGCCAATTGGAACTTGGCCAAGACATTCTTGGTGCATGCTGCAATTGCAGTAATGTCACCGAACTCAAATGGCAACTAATGCTAACCACTAATGCCAGCAAAATTTGTTTGTAAATAGATGTGGATGCTGTCGTTAAGATTACTGGGATCTTTAATTAAGTAAGACAACTTTACAGCATGAAAGTTCATTAAAACTTGCAATCAGCAATTGATTGGTAGCAGTGTTGATTAAGTGTTGTGGTCCAATTAGCTGGAACTAGTTGACATGGCCTTAAAGTTATTAATACTGATCTATAAGGCATTATTAAAAATTAATATTTTCCATATTGTTGAAGCAAAAATATTGAAAAAGATTAAATACAGGCCCAAACTTGAGGCTTCATTGCTCGATCATTAAAACAAACATTACAAATTACATCTACTCAAAATAGCATTGTGTATCATATTATTTAAATTAATGGTATTATTTTGAGTTTTATTGATTTTTCAGTGTTGTTTTATATTTAATTTATAAAACTTTCTTTGGGCTTTCATGAATTATAAACATAAAAACTAAATTAAATTGCATACCCAATAAATATTAAATAGCATTTGACAAAATAACTGAAATGAATGTTCAGAGTTGAGAAAAGTTTTAATTTTACTTTAAAATCACCATTAAATGTCAACTTTAAAAGAAAATGCAGGTTTGCACTACTTCCATTAGGAAAAAAAAAAAAAAAACCAATGAAACATTGGAATCTAAGCATTAAAAATGAAACAAGTTGAGAAAAGTTGTAATTAAATAAGTATCATTTGCAAGCTTAATATCCTGGTTAGAGAAACTACCGTTTTGTTTATTTTTAAGTTGATCCAATGATAGGAACAGAATTTATCCTGAGAAAAAGAAACTTTGACAAGAAGGTATGCTTATGCAGACAGATAGGGAAGAAATATAAACAAAAATGTTCATTTTTTAAAATGTTGATAGTATCTTCAATGCAAGTATTAATTTTTGTATTGTCTTTTTGATATACACTGTTCATTTATTTCCAATGAATAATTTTTACAATGAATAAAAAAATAAGCAAATATAAGTCAAGTACAGGAATAGTTCTCATGTCATGTTCATAAATTAAGATTATATAAAGTACATGAACAATGGTTAAAAAGAATCACTTTCTAACGATTTTCAATAATCACTTTTTCAATGGTTAGATATCAAAATCACTTTAAAAGACTGAGAGCTTTATATATTTTTTTTTATTTTATGGTTCTATAATAATTTTTAGGCAATTTCTACAACAATGGTTGTCTGTTGTAGAAATTTTTAATCCCAATGTGGCATTTCTACCCCACCTTTGATCATTTAGTTCCTGGATAAAAGACAAACACAACCTTTATATTTAAAATAAGCCTTAAAGAGCTCAAGAGCTGGGTAGATATCTACTCAGTGTGTTACTAGGATCTACTTCCTATTGATAACCCTGAGTTATTACTTGCTATGTTTCATCTGGACAGCTCTGAACTCCAGTTAGCCCTCAGGGCCGTGTTTTCTTGACTCCTAACCCATGGCAACTTTCTTTTCCTCTTTACCTTCTCTTTGCCTCCCCCTTTTTCCTCTCATGGTTCTCCCCTCCAAACCCCAAGCCTGGGAACTCTAAGCCCCACCTATATCTCTTCTGCCCAGCTGTTGGCTCTCAGCATCTTTATTTACCAATTAAAAATAACTTGAGGGCAAGGTCACATAACTTTACTTCTGTCTCTGTGCAGACTCTCTTGTCTCTGGGGTAACCAGGTCTTGGGGACCCACACTTAGCATTACAATACATAGTAAAAGACCAAACCTCAACAGCTCTCAGAAGAAAAGTGGAAGAGGATGGGGAGGGAGAGCAAAGGGAGAAAATGTCCTAGAACCTGGATTCCAGATCAATTCAAAATTCCAAATGTGACTAATTAAAATTCCAAAAATCCTAATGTTCTTTTAATAAGGAAGTGGAGGGCACCTCTTCAAGAGGTACATGTGTTAGATGCTGAGAATATGTCAGAGTACACTGGTGTCAAAGCTCCCTTTCTTTAAGGAGCTTAGAGACTCCTTAAGGAGCAGGGAGAGAGAGAGAGAGAGTGAATAATAAACAGGGGTGTTAAACTGTAATAAACACAGGATGAACATCTCCTATCCAAAGACTGATACTTCCCAAATCCAGAACCATTTAAGCATTAATGGAAAACCCACACCACAAGTAAACCACCCCGTACTTAATCTGTATGTTGCAGTAAAAATGCAGATGCAGTAAAGACACTGACTAGAATTATTGCAAGTTGTACATTGGAGGAAACTAAATGAATTTCATGTCAAATCACCTTGTCACACCCATGCAAATATTTCTCAGCCATAATCCAAAGACCTTCTGATGTCATGCATTTTGCATAAAACAACCCCATGCCTTTCTTATATAAAATAGAATTGAGCTGGAGAGGTAGGTTCAGGAATGAAAGAGAAAGGACTATTTAACTATTAATGGGCACTCAAAGATGGCTCACTGACCTATGAGCAAAGATGAACAAATAAGGTGAATGTGAGGTAGAGGAGGAGGAGGGTATGAGAAAGAGGAGGAAGAGGAGGAATAAGAGGAAGAGGAGGAGGAGAAGCAGCATTCTGAGCACTCTGAATATTGGGGGTGGGCTAGGACATTTCCAGATAGTGTCCAGGATCTGAAGCAGGGCCGAGCATGATGTATTCCAGAAAAAGGTTAGAATAAGTGCAGAAAACAGAAATTGAAAAATAATGGCTCATAGAGAGAAATTAGTAAATTCTTATAGGCCACTGGTAGAAGAACTTTGCCATTGGCTGTGAGCAAAAAGCCCAAGCCCTGCAACTGGGAGCAGATGAGGATGTTAGCAATTTCAGCAGAATGTTTTTAGTTTCTGTGCTAATATGTGTGAGTGAGGTTTGGTAGTAGAGGAGGCTGTAATCCAAGTCTATCCTTGGAAATCAAGAAGATACAGAGATTCACTGTGTTTAGAAATTCGAGCAGAAATAGATTTCATTACTGATCTCTTTGCTCTTGGTCCTGAAGTGATGCAGGGGAAGGTTATTAGAGGGATGTAGAAAGAGTAAATGTTGCATGGAGTGGATCTTCCAAGGGATGGGACCTTTGGCTTAGGGACACACGGCCAGGCACAAGAACTTTGCAGGTATATGGGGGTACATACTCCACCCTCAGTCATTCCCATTCATATTTTGCTAATGTTCCCTGTTTACTGAATCCTTGTGAAATAAAGGGAGTCCTTGCCATACTCAATGTGTTGGCACGTGACTTACAACTTGTGTTTGCAGAACTGTTACTAAAGCACACCCTTGCTCTTCCCTTTTCTCCTGTTCAACATCTGCTGTCACACTATTGTAGGAGGGCTGCGTCATTGTGACAGAGGCCATTGCCTGTAAAGATTTAAATATTCAGTACTGCACTGGCCTATGACAGACACCTTAGTCCATGTCCAGGGCATATGGTAAAAAAGTAGAAAGGATAGCCTATAAGGCAGAGCAAATAGAAGCTATCCTCAAACACGAGATGCTGGGGTCAGATGTGGTTTTCAGCTCAGTGCATGTTCAAGGTAAATGCTTCAGAGTGACTGAAAGGTATGTGTGCTCTAATGCTGTTGATGAAACATTCTCTAAGTGTCTCTCTGTCCAGATGTGTGTTGCCAGAGGAGATCTGGAGTGGACTGAGTTCTGGAATTATTTTGAATTTCAGATTTCTAGTGGCATAGCAGTAACAAGAAGCAGGGAGCTCAAAAATGAACACCCATAAGAATGCAATAGATCTAAGAATCAAATGATCTTGTGTGAAATTAAAAAAAAAAAAATCCACAACTGTGAATCCTTCCTATCTAACCAATTTTTACATACATATGTGCATGCTCGTATATAAGATTTGGCAGCAATCTGGAGAAATTGTACCCTTAGCTAGCATAAATAAATTAAATTTTAGTCTCATGTTGTTTTTACAGAAAAACAAATGGACAGCCTTGCCCACAATGTTAAGTGGCTGTGCATGAGGGAGGGGGCAACTTTTATGCTGCTCTGAACTGGTATTAGTAATAAGCACACAGCAGTTATGGTAAAAGGAAGTCAGCTAGTCAAACTATCTGCTGAAAAGATACATGAGGACTTCCTCCTCCACATCATCAATTCTTACTCACCAGTCATGGACAGAACTGTCCGATCCTCTCATTCCAAGGGTCCATGTGGGAGAAAGTGATTGGGGTTATTTTGCCTGTGCCCTGCAAGCCGGACGCACGGGGAGAAGTCAGCAGTACTACTCTGGGTCCAGCTGCTTGGGCTGGTGTTGAAAAATGTTGAATTATCAAATTGCCCATTTCTGCACAATTGCCCTAATTTATTATCCCCAGCATTCTGAATGCTAATGAAACCTACCTTCTATGCCAGACCATGTCACTCTACTTTATGATCTTATTAAAATCTCAGCATTTCTTCCCTCAGTGACAATGAGTGGAGAGGGGGACAGCTGTCCTCCTGCCTCCAGCGTGGTTCATACACCTGCCCTGTCACTGCTAACGGCTGAATGATTTAGGCCACGGGAGCAGCCTTGGGCGATATTTTTATACCCATGACAGGATTATATAACATGGAGAAAGGCCATTAGTGAATACAAAGGAATATGCAGGAGGGAAGCAGGTGAGAAATGGCCAAGTAAATTCTTGGCTATGACTCTTCATACTAAAATGCCCCATGAGTTTAGATTTAATGAACTGGTTATCTCACCACAGAGGCAGAAGAAACTGGGGTTCAACTTCCTAGATTTTCTCAACATACCCCCAATCATAGGTGATGGAGAGAAGCTCCCAAACTTTCACTGTGCAAAACAACAGTGTGGCCAGGAAGTACTCTGCTGGGAACAATTAGATTCCCTTGGTTCTCCACGTCTGTAACTGGAAGGAAACCCAGGAGTTCATGTTTCTGCCCCAGATAGGATTCAAGCCAAGAACTGTCAAGCTGTTAACGTATTTGTCAGTTTTTGCCTCCCTGTCATTGAAATGGAAATAACTCTATTTTGCTAACACCATATGGTGGGAGCTATTTGACAGAAGGACCTAAAGCCATGTCACCTAGAGTGTTGATGTGGGACTGCCAAACACACAATTCTCTATCTCAATGTTGGTATTTAATATTAGCTGTGAAAATCACTCTATGAATACCTTCCAAGGGGAAAAAATACCACTGTCATTTGCTATTTAATAGATACATGTGTTTCGTTTCCTCATGTGCATGATATATTTGTACAAGAAAATGATCCTATTTTATATTTATGTGTATGCGTGAATTATCATTTCTCAAATATCCATGTTTGGGTTGTAGAGAAAATATTAGCCTTTGTTTTAGCTGAAGCTCATATTAAATAATGCCATTTGTATTGCATGAGAAGTGTCATGTATATTCATGTATGTGTGTATATTGCCCATGGCTATACTCATAACGTCTGGCCAGGCTTAATAGCTAATGAGTCCTATGTCAGATTCTTGTCGTTGTGAGATTCAAATCTATAGTACAGATAATGCCCAATATCCTACAGAAAGACGAGGACTCATGGGATTGTTTCTGGACCTCTTAAGGAAGGTATGCAAAATAAATGGAACTTGTCTCACATTTGTTTGGGCATCAAGCTTTTCCTGAGCTATACTTGCCAATGTCTTGCACTTGCCTTAGTTGATGGCATCGTTACCTGCTCCAAGTAGGTGATGCCACTCCTCTTACTTTATACTCCCTAAACCCGTCCACCCTTTCTTCACAGACTTTGAGATATCTTGGCTCAGAAATCACCACCTTTTCTCTCCCAGTATCTCTTGTTTCTCTCTCTCTCTCTCTCTCTCTCTCTCTCTCTCTCTCTCTCTCTCTCT
>JANHMN010000015.1:19913476-19926694 GCA_030674055.1 Rhabdomys pumilio
TCTCTCTCTCTCTCTCTCTCTCTCTCTCTCTCTCTCTCTCTCTCTCTTTCTCTTGTACTTGTTCAACTGATTCCTCCCCGCTTCCCCAGCCTCTCAAGGTTTGCTGCCTGTGTAAAGCCCATTGCTGCGATAGGCATCTCTCAGCTCAGGGATCTTCCACTGCTCTGAAGAATGTAGTTATTAAGGTTTAATACTCACATCTCTTCTCCCAAGAGTCACCGTCAGTGGCTGAAATGGAGTACTTCAGTGCACTGAAAGGCTAGGTTGAGGGGGAAGTGCATTTCTATTGTTGAGCTAATATGTTTTTTTTTCCCTTTCTGGTAATGCTTTCCTTCAAAGCCTTCGTCCCTGCAGTCTGGTTGCCATCAGGTTCTCTTCAGTTCCTCACACATATCTATGAATCCCAGTGGTGATACGTGATTATGTTTTTACCACTGGCTTCTTTGACCCTGACAAATCATGGAATGTGCCTATTCTTTGGGGGGGGGGGGTGGCTGAAAATATAAGTGCATTTATTTTCCCTTTCACATTCTAGACGGGGCTGTATGCCATGGGAATCTCAACCAGATGGGCATGGGAATTAGATGAAAGTAAATTAGCAGAAGCAAGCGAGTCTGAAACTACTATCTGTAAGATTAACAGATGCATCTGGACACTCACTGAATAATACGCTAAGATCCAAGCCAACAAGGGAAATGTTACGAGTGTAGCTGGTGATGTTAGTCTAATGATCGTGTCAATATTGACCACGGAGAGGTTGTATTCTCACATTTATTATGCATTTATCAAAGAAGGAAGAAAAAATAAGAAAGAAAAGTAAAGGCTGGAGAGAGAGCCTAATTGGTAAGTGCCGGCAAATAGCCACCCAAAGAGAAATGAGTATGGCTTCCACACATGGAAACCCAGCACTGGGAGGTAAAGATCCATAAAAGCCTAGAAATTCAGTGGCCAGAAAGCCTAGCCTACTCAGAGAACTCCAGACCAGTGATACATCCTATCAAAAATAGTGTGTCCTTGGTTACGCACCATAATACACCTTAGGACCCCGTTGTTGAAAATACCACACATCTTGGCTTTATAATAAAGAGAAATCAATTTTAAGTTGATCAAGATACTTCCTCTCTGATGGCTAACTCCTATGGTGCCAGAACAGCTAATGGAGGTTGTTGAGAGAGCAAAGACATCAATGGTCTTACCTAACAGTAGACTTTAAAAGCTGTAATGCTAACCTGCCAGGCAAAATGTACCCACTGGTATAGTGATGATAACTGTTACGGTGTAACTAACCACTTTCTCGAGAGGAGAGGAGGATCTCCAGAGAGGAGAACCAATGCCTTATACTTTAATCCTGCTCAAGGACCCATGGCTGGAGAGGCCACAGGCCCTAATATAAAAACCAGTATCATTATTTTCCTAAGTGGTCATATTGTTATGTTGTTAAATGTCTTCTCATGGATCCCCCACCCAGGAATCTGCCATTGAGTGGTCTGAGGAAGAGGAGGAGCTGGGGAGCAGAGTCTCATCAAACGGTGATGAGTATGATAGGTATACAAGGCCCTAAAGACTATGTAGGAGGACACAGGCTAGTGTGTACAGCCCGAGTCAGGGGTAAGAAGAGGAAAAAGGAAGGGGAAGTGTTTCAGTGGAGGCAGGAACCTTCCAAGCTATCAGTTAGATTAACAGTCTGCATGTCACAGGATTTCTGAGGAATCCTTTGGCCGGGAAACAGATGTTTAACTGGTTTTATCATGACTTAGCTTTTGCCTTTATGGAGTTTAGCAGACCCAAGCCTGATCTGGGTAGGGAGCAGCCTCACTCCTGCTGTGCTTTGTCAGAGCTGTCCAGAGGTATGGGCAGCACTTCATCTCGCTTGGAAATCCACATCTTCAAACTACTTATGTTTATACCCATTGTGGTAGCTTGAACAAAGAATGTCCCTCATAGGCTCATGTAATTGAACGGTTGATTCCCAGCCAGTAGCACTGTTTGAAGATGTTATGGAAACTTTAAGAAGTGTGGTCTTGCTGGAGAAACATGATACTGGAGATGAGTTTTGAAATTTATAGCTTTACTTTCTGCCCACCTCTCTGCTTCATATTTACAGGTGAAGATGTGACTCTCAGCTTTGAGCTCTGACTGCCTGCTCCCCCCCTCCCACACACACACCGTTATGGACTCTCCCCCTTGGAACCATAAACTATGTTAAACTCTTCCATAGTCTGCTTTTGGCCATGGTGTTTTACCACAGCAACAAAAATGTAACTAAAACACCCATAGGGCCAGGCACAGTGGCACATGCCTTTACTCTCAGGACTTGGGCCACAGAGGTTGAAGGAACTCTACGGGACAGAGGCCATCCTGGTATAAGTTCCAAGACAGTCAGGTGTGTATTGAAAGACCCTACCTCAAAACCCCACCACCACAACCAACAACAGTAGCACCAGCAGCAGCAGCAGCAGCAGTAACAGCAAAACAACAACAACAACAACAACAACAACAACAACAACAACAAAGACCTATAGATCTGGCTGCTCTCAACCTTTGCCAGAGAAGTTTAGTCATAGAACCTTTTTTCTGTAGTGGCCAGCAGTCATTGAAGAGATGCATGACAGGTCCAAGTGCCGAGAGGAAGCGATGAAGTGTTCAGCTCTAAGTAAAACATCTTTATCAACCTCCACCTCCTCCCACCTACCAAGGCGTAGGGAACATTAGAGAAGAGGAAGCAGAAATTATAAAAGCTGGAGGATGGGAAGGAGTGCCTTGTGATGCTCTATTCAGGACTACGACACTAATACAGTCATAGCATCTGTCATTAACTGCACATGATCAAGCAAGCAAAAATTGCAGCATAGATGGGGTTGGTGATCTCATGTTCTCAGAAGTTAATAAAGAGCTACTGATACTTGATAATTGCTGGAGGAAGGGAGACTCATTCTTTTTTGAAGGTATTCCCACTGGTAGATCCCCTATGCTCCAGTGGTGGCCTATACCCAAGTACATATGAGTAGCACTAATGGAACTTAGAGTGTGTCTTGGCTGGAGAAAAATGGTCCCCACAGGTTTCCATGTTTGAATAACTGCTCTTCAGTGATAAAAAAATATTTGGGAAGGATTAGAAGATGTGGTATTGTTAGAGAAGGTGTGTCACGGAGGCAGACTTTGAGCGGACTGTGCCGTTTCTAATGTCTCTTTTGGATTTCTGCTTGTGGTCTAAGACGTATTCTCTCAGCAGTTCCTGCCACCATGTCTTTGCTCTGCCATCAGGATTCCAACTCTTTCAAACCATAAGCCTAATTAATTGCTTTCTTTTCCAATTTGCTTTGGCCATGGTATTTTTCTTTGTTTGGTTGTTTTTGTTTTCCACAGTAATAGAAAAGTAACTAAGACAGTAGGTTATTAAAAAAAAAAAAAGATGGAACAAAAGGGAAAGAGGTGATGGATGGTAGGAAGAGAGACAAGTTGGAGATAATATGGAGGAGTTGCAGAAAGAAATGGTAGGGTGGATATAATCATATTTCATATATACTTGTATAACATTATTAAGAACAAAGAAAAATTATAATTAAAAGAAAAAAGACAGATGACTCTTGTGGATGACTCAAAGGTTGACCATTGGCCCCTACATGCATGTGACATACATGCACATGTATGAATATGAATGTGCAGAAAAGGAGATTTAGAAAAGTCTTGTTGCCTATTCTATTCATTCCTTTTCATTCAAATTAGTATACATCTGAAGCCATATACCCACATACCCAGATGGCTGAAAAACAAGACCATTTTAATGTTAGTCTCTTTTAGGCTTTCTTTTTCTTTTTCTTTTTTTTCTTTTTCTTTTCCTTTTTTTTTTTTTGGTTTTATTTACTCTCTACTGGAAATAACAGCGCTTCAGAAAGAGACAGCGGGATTCTTCTCAAGTTCTTACTCAGCAGGTTCAAACAAAGCACTTCTTGATCTACTTCAGCTCCTCTCTGGGTGCCTTTCTGTGTGCAAGCACAGATTTGAATTTGTCGATCATTATTGCCTTTTGCCTGTGGGAAAAACCTTCAAAGAGAAGCTACGTTAATGGTAATGGCCTTTAAAGGCAAGACATATTTACTGTGCATTCCCAGGGCTCAGAGGCTGGTTACTTTTCCCACACCTGAGCAATGCTCTCTCTTCTGCTTGGTGGCTCAGCAGTTCACAGAAGCCCTGTAGCAACCAAGCAGAGTGAATCTGGAAGACAAGATCCAGCTTCTGTAAGGTCATTGCCAGCCCCTCTGTTGGCTCTTCTCCCCCACACCCTGCTCCTGCATTAAAGAAAGACACATGGAATAGTCAGTCACATCCTCATAATGAAATTCAGCAGGTGCCTTCTGTCAACTGATGACAAGTGTCACTGGCCCTAATTTTTTCTTTCTCTTTCTTCTTTCCTTTCCCTTCCTTTTCTTCCTTTCTTCCTTTCTCCCTCCCTTCCTTCCTTCCTTCCTTCCTTCCTTCCTTCCTTCCTTCCTTCCTTCCTTCCTTTCTTTTCCTCAGCACTTTTTGTTATATAGCCCAGAATGACCTCACAATCCTCCTGCCTCAACATCTTGAGACCTAGGATCAGAGCCAGTGTTGCTCTGGATACATTTTCAAAAACCACGATGAGAACTGAATGTCTAACAGAAGGAAGCAAAGCATTAAAATATATCATATAATCAATACAACCCCAGGAAGATATTGATAGGGGAGTGGAGAAAGATGTTGCCCTCCTTTCATTTTTGAGTGAAGAGGCTCCCATTTCACTTTCCAACAGTCCGACGTTGTGAGCAGGGAACGGAGGAGGTGGGCTGTGACTTTGACGGGATTGCAAACATCTTTTCTCCATTGGCAGGAACTTTATTTGCGAAACATCAGGGACCTATATCTTGAAACAAAGGAAAAGAATGAGATAACTTGGAGCTCCAGGTAGACAAACAAATAAACAAGGAAAAAACAAAAAAAGAAGATAATACATAATGCTTCCTACGTGGCTCAGGTCTAAATCTTGACCTACCAGCTTATAAACAGTTGGCAAGCTAGGGGTTATGGTACACATCATGAAGAGATTCTTCTCTTGGGAATGAATTCTCATTTTTTGTCAAGCAAAAAGTCTTATTCAAAACATAGAAACTTTAAAAACCAATAGGGGAAAGAGTTGAAAGCATCCTGTCTACTGAAAGACTAGGTGGAGGTGAACTGGGCGAGGCAGGGGTGCACTATAACCTTGGAACAAGTCACAGAACTTTAGAATATCTCCTGCCATATACATGTATTTTTGTCAAAAATGTAAATCAGGCTAAAAAGACACACACAAAAAAAGGTCTCAGGCTTGTGAGATATACTAGTCAGGGTTCTCCAGAGGTGGTGCGGAGGAGACTGATGGAACGAATGCATGTATGTTTATAGTCATGTATATGCATCCTTACATGTACATGGAAGTTATTAAATTTGCTTATGTAGTATGGCCAAAACAACCCAGCAACTATCACACCTGAAAGGCCCAGAATCAGGTAGTTGCCTGATCCATAAAGTTAGGTGTCTCAACAGTTTCAATGTGGTGCCAAAGCCTGGAGGATTCATGGAGAGCCACTGGTTCACAGACTACATTGGAAGACCAGCATAGCTAGCTCTAATGTCAGACAAGGAATCATCAGCAGTGAACAGGTTAAATCAACTGGTAGCAAGAAGGAAGGTCATGTGAGCAAAAGGTGACTAATCATTGATTTATGTCAGTTTTTTTTTGATCTGACCTTCTACCAGAAGGTGCAATCCAAATTTGTAGTGGCTCTTCCCATATTAATTAAGACAATCAAGAAAATTTCTCTGCTGAGATTCCCTGCTCAGGCAATTTTGCATTATGACATGTTGACATTTAAAAACAAGCAACACACAAAGTATGCTATAGAGTTCAGAAATTCATACCTGTGGAAACAAAACAAGGGAGTAGCTCCCTTGTGTTTTATAGAAATATAGAGGCCATGAGAAGTCCTCCTCTCCAAGTGTGGACATGGCTCAGGTAAACCAACTCCCAGTAAAGACATTGGATGCTATGATTGATGTAGACTGAGCAAAATGTAATCCAAGCTATAGCGGTAATGGATGATAACAGCCAAATGCCACAAAGTCTCCACTGGTGAGGAGGAGCAGTGAAGAGCTAGTGATATGGTCACTCATAGGGTCATTACCAACAAAATGGTGCGGCTGAAACTTGCTGTGAGTTCATGAGGACTTCAAGGTCATGGTCCCTTGGCAAAACTTGGAATGAAGAGAAAGCATAACATGCCAATCATTAGTGCCAATAGGACTATGTTTCTCTTGTTTCATTTTCATTAGAAGCATCTGCTTTGTTTCTTAATTTGGGTTTGCTTTTAGAACCTTTAAGTTAAAGTGTTCCAACCAATACTAGTTCACTAATTAATTTAGATATTTAATGAACACATATACTATGCCTGTTTGACATCTTCTAGAGAACATATTTCCTGCTGGATCCATCCTGGGTGGTTGTAAATATAAGGAGTTGCATAGTTTGAGAACATTAGACGCCGTCCAGTCTAATGCACTAAACAATTTGTGCAGCTGTTTTTGACATTCTTATTTGAAGTCCATCTTGGAAAAACAACAACATAGCCTGCAAGTGAGAGACTCATGTGGAGGCCCAGAGGCGTGAGTTTGGATGGAGAATCAGGTCCCTGAGTGAGGCATGTCCAGCCAGCTGCAGCTGCTGGGAGTTACTGGTCCTACTACATTCCTTTCTGAGTTCTTTCTTTCTCCTTTTCAGTAGTAGCAGTTAATCAATGACCAGATGTTCCCAATAAATCTCCTATCCAATCATGTAATGCCAAAACTTGGAAACCCTCCCACTCCTACCACCGACCATCCTACTCCCCACCCCCACCCCTCACCCACAGATTTTTTTTTTCTTTTAAAAACCCCCTTTCCTATACCTCATGGTCGTTTTTTTTCTATTAGGTTGTGTCAGGAAGGTTTATGGCCCAAGTTCACAAGCTTAAATAAAGAGCCTCATAATAAACTTAGAATTTTGTTAATGGGCTCAACTTTGGATTTCTTTAATATCAGGAGAATCAGTACATACACTCCTTAAGTTGGCTCCATCACTCCAGTGCTATTGAATAATGCAGAGACTCTAGTCTTTACATTCTTCATTTGTGTGGAATTAAAGTATAGGTGATAATCACTCCAATCTTATAGAACCATTGTGAAGTCTAAATTATATAATTTATGTAACATTGGTTTCAGAAAAGCTCACACCTAATTATCATCCAATAAATGTTTACCATTCTCACTTTATTTTCATGGTGGAATTGCTTCCAGGAGTGGGTGAAATTTTACTCCCACAGTGTATAGGTGTATAGTATTCTGCAGGAACAGAGGGGTACTCTTGGAACTCAGAACTCAGCTCTGTTCTCAAGTGTTCAATGGCTGCTGGACATCACTGCTGTTGTTAGTGAAGCTCCCATCCCTGGACTGCCAAGTATCCTGTTCCTTATGAAGATATTTATTGGGTTGTGCAGAAGGGAGTGGATTTTCATTTTAAATACCTTTCTTCTTAGAATAGAGAAATGAAACTTGATAGTATTGGGGCTCGTGATGCTATCCTAGGGGTGATTATTCATTTCATTTCCTCCCAAAGAGCAGCATAATAGGCTGGATTTTCCTCAAATATAAAGCATAACTAGAGGAGAAGCATAAAATCCAACTCATTTTTACACTCCCTCATTTAATGCCAACACTGGTTATAATCACCAGGGTCAAGCACTATTCCTCAGGAGTCAGATTCCAGGAAACATCAATCATCTATAAGAGAAGAATAGTGTTTTTCACAGAGGGATTCAAGGAAACAAGAACCAGAATGCCATGTCAATGATTCTGTTTGAAGCACTCTCTGGGGCTTGATCCTGCCATTTTCATATGCTACAAACGCCGAGTTTCTCTTTCTGCTTTGACTCTCCTAGGTACTTGGTCTTTTGGTCCCACAAGTTTTATTTTTTTTTCCCTGAGAAGTTTTAATTTCTTCAAGAACAGTGATAATGTAAGAGGCTGCAAGTATCTTGCTAAGGTGTAAAGCATTACAGATTCAGAGAAGTTGCACTGTAGAGATCTGTGTGATATCATTTCTAAGGAAATATATTTGGGTTCTGGAGACCAATTAACCTAACCTGAGAATGGAGCCTTTGACTCTACTCACTGTATGGCATTATTCTGGGCACCATGTAAGCTAGTGAGTTTCAGTGTATCTTAATGGAAAAAAAAACTATGTGGCATTTGAAGAAGCTGTAGCAATTTTATACTAGGCTTGGTGTCAATTACAAATGTAGAATAACTTGGAAGACATGACATTTCACTAGTAAGTTAAAGATGCCATTTGCCCAGTGTTGTGTGTGTACATGGTTGTGAGTCTTTAGAATAAACTGTAAGATTCATGTATACATAAATGTATGAGTATGAGAATGTGATTTTTTTATCACCATATAACAAAGGTATTATAATAAAATTATTAGCTTATCAGTTATCATGTTTATCTTATGTACACTCTAACAAATATTTCAAATAGAAAAAGTGGGGTTTCATCCATATGGATTGTATCCAATAATAAGAATGGAACCTAAGAAGATAGCATGCCCTTCCATGCTGAACTATCTCATGTGCATCTCAGGAGATGATAGCAACAGGTAGCTCTTAGATAACTTCTCCTCATTTTTGTCAGGTGTATGTACGTGTATATGTGTGTCACATGTATATTTAGGTACACAGTACACACAAGTGTGTAGGTTCATGAGTGTGTGTGTGCACATGTGCACAAACTCACACCTGCAGAGATGCACATAAACAGATGTGCAATAGAGAACAGAAGACAATTGTACACTCAAGGGCGCTACCTTCTTCCTTTGACACAGAATCTGTCATTGCCCTATAAGTCATCAATTAGGTTGGACTTACTGACCAGTGACTCTCAGGGATCCTCTTGTCCAACTCTCCTATGCTGTAATTTCAAGTGTGCAACCATGCCAGATGTTTAAAATTTTTTTTAATTAATTTTGTTCTCTGGCATGTTCATACATGCATGTAATATACTCTGTTCATATTCTTCTCATACTGCGCTTCCTCTTCCATCCATGCCGATCACCCATGCAGCCCATTTCTGACTACCCCTTTCCAGATTTATGAATTTTGGATTTGCTTTGTGGCCTGTTTAACCAGGGTATCTATATGACCACTAATCTGTATTTATCCACTGGAGCCTGTTAGAGTTGCCAGTGGTACACAACTAAAAGAAGTAACCCCTTTCCTTAAATCTACCAGTAGCAAATAGTTCTTCAGAGGGTGGTAGGCACCTTGAGGCCCTCCTCCACCCATACTTGACTTTTGATAGGCCCATTCTTATGCAGACTCTGAAGTCATCACAGTTACTGATGATTTCAATGGCTGTGTCTCCCCAGGAAATGACATTTCATAGCCTTTTGCTCATCTTCTGGTTCTTATGTTCTTTCTGCTCCTCTTTCCTTCATGTTGTCTAAGCCTTAGAGGAGAGGGATAGTACAGATGACCTAAAGAAGGTGATGAATGACTGCGGCCAAGTGTCATTGAATATATTCTTGTCTTAACTGAATTTTTTATCCTTTGAAATTGTTTATTTATTGTTTAATACTATTATACATGAATACAATGTGTTTAGGTAATATCCATCCCATCCCCGTGCCTGTTCTCCAACTCCTCTCTGTTTTCCAGCTCCCACCACATATACCTCCAAGTTTCATGTCTTATTCTTTTTATTTTTTGTTTTATAACCCACTGAATCCTTTAACTAACGTATCCTTTACCCAGTCACTTTACTATGATGGTGAGGTCAATTTTACTTTCAGTTACTATGAGATAAATGTGCAAAGTTCCATACATAGGTGAACATATGACATTTGTATTTCTGAATCTGTTTTATTTAATTTAACAGAAAGTGTTTTGGTTCCATCCGAGTTGCCACAAATGATAGATTCTCCATTGTGTTAATGGCTGGCTAGTACTCTATTGTGCATTTTATATGCCACATTTTCTGTATTATCCCATCAGGTGATGAACACTTATTTTATTTCTGTCTTTGACTATTGTTAATAAAGCTAAAATAAACACAAAGTGTTAGCTATTTCTTAGTATGCCTGTGTCATGTCTTTTAGATAGTAGTGACTAGATCAGATGGTAATTCTGTTTTATTATTATTAAGAGTCTTGGAAGTTTTTATCATGGTGTATTAATTTACATTCCAAACAATGGTGAACAAGCATCATCTTCCCTCCTTATTTCTGCTAACACTTACCTTTTGTTGGTATAATTATAGCAATGGTAACTGGTATGAGGGGATATCTCATTGTGGATTTAATTTGCATTTCCTCCATCAGTATTCTTGAGATTTTTTTCTCATAACAATTGGTTATTTTATGTCTTCTGTAAAGCATAAATACTTAGAAGCTTTGGACATTTAAAACTGTATTATTTTCTCTCTGTTAAGTTTGAATTCCTTATGTAGATGTATATTAACCCCTTAATGACATATAGATTGTAAATACTTTTACTAGGTGGGATGCCTCTTCATTTGCTTGTTTTCTTTATAGAAATATTTTTGGGAATGTTTTATGTCATTTTTGTTTTGTTTGTTTTATTTCTTGTGCTTTGGGGAACATATCTAAGTAGTTATTGCCTAGATCAAAATCACAAAGCTTTTCCACTATTGCTTGAAACTGGCAGTGTCTTTGAGTTCTCTCTCTATAGCCTTTGTGGTGTGAAAAGCAACACCACCAACCTGTAATAAATTAAGAATACTGGAGAAGGAAAGCAGTTTTAAATATACCATCGAAGAGACACCAGTACAGAGAAAAGTCAGAAATAGCTATGTTTTGACTTGGCCAGGATAGTATTGTCTTTAAAGTCACTGCCTTCTTCTTCCTATGAGTTAGCTGGTCCTCTAGAGAGTTAGACTCTTCCTGTTCTTTTAATGGCTTCCTTTCTCAATTGTACATCTTATTGGTTTGGGATATAAAGTCTTATGAAATAAATATGAGGTTTGAGGTTGCTGACTTTTCTAGTCCTAGCCTCAGTCAGATCACAGACTGTCTGCAACTTCTCAATTCTCTGAGCTCTGAGATGGTAACCAGATACTAGATACCAACCTAGAGTGAGGGCTGTAATGGGCCCTACTTCTTTGTGACTCTTTGATGAGCTCTAAATATAACTCAAACCTAAAATGTGCATAGTATCTTATGTGGCCTCTTAGTTCTTGTGATCTCTATGGGAAAAATTCAGAAGAGACAACAAAACATGATGTATAAAACAAGAATTTCTTTACAGAATAAAGGAGAGCACTCTCAAGAGGAGAAGCAATGGATGAAGATACCCCAGTGTTAATCTATATTTTAGGTAGGTTTATATCATTTATAAAGTCTCTAAAACAGTAAGTGTGTCGGTACCATGTTAAAGAATAAAAAAGAGTCTTCTTGGTGTAGTATAGACCAAGAACAATCTCAAATATGAGTTCTTTTCATGATCTGTGTTTTCCATCTGTCCCTGTTGTCTGCAGTTTATGGTATTCTTTTTGTCTGCTGTCTGTCTGTTTTGTGTAACTGACGTCTGTCGGTTCCAACCCAAAGGTTTTGTTCTCTGATCATCAGAACAGCACAACAAATATGGTGAGGGAAAAGAATGAGAACCTATTTTTCACAGAAATTTATAACAGAGTCTTCCAATTACCTAACTGACCCCAGATGACCCAGAATAGTACTCAAAACCACAAACAGATGTTATCAAGCAATATACACATTACTTTCCGCATTTATGGTGGACATTTGTTTTCTTTAAGGTCGCTTTCAATCTACTGGCTGCTTCCAACATATGATCACACACACTATTCTGGGTGTGATGAGCGGAAGAACAGGCAAGTTAAGTTTAAAGGTGTGTTTAGTTTAGGTTGTAAAAGCTGATTACGTGGGAAAAAATCCAAGATTGGTTGTATTATTTTCCTAAACACAGGTTAACCTAAAGCAGGCTGAATATACAACAGGGAAATATGTTGAATACACAGTTTGAAATGGCCTCAAGGCATAGCGCTTATTTGATTGCAAGGTTACGTAAAAGGTCTGTTTCTGAAGGCGATATGTATTTTCAGAAAAAGCTATTCCCAAAACGAAGCTTTTCCTGAGGGACATTTTCCTGCCCAGGTGATTGACAGGCCATTTGGATTAATTCTTACACATGAGGAGACCATGGTATGTCCTTATTTTTCAACTAGAAGATTCTTGTCCATAGCATTCTTTAGTTTCTCTGCAGTTCAGAATATTATGTCTCATTCTAAAGCTTGAACTTAGGTCCTACCCTTTGACCACTAATGACAGTCCTGAAGTTTCAATTCCTGGTTTTGCAAGCTGCTTATTATAAGGGAAGAATCTGTCTTCAGTGACCTTCAAGTATGCTAAGATCTAACTAGCTAACAACCATTGAATCCATTATATACACATACACATGTGCACATGCACACACACACACACACACACACACACACACACACACACACACACGTGTATAATTTTGAATTCTAACTTTTTTTAAAATCTTGTTGTACCTATAGTGAATGGTATATTTTCAGTGTGGGAAATTAGTTTTTTTCTTGTTATTGAGTTTTCCTTAATTTTAATTGAGATTTAATTGCTTATTCTAAATGCTAGTGATTTGGGTGTGTCATATTGTGTCTTTTGTCTTTCCAGGATTCACTTTGGCCTCATACTTCCTCCTTTACAGTAATGTGACCTTCAGTTCTCTGCTCTAATCTAGTTCTACCGAGCTGTCAGTAAGGTAAATGGGGACCAGCCTACTTCTTTCTCTGCCTGGGGATTTTGTCTGTGGCTTGTCATCCTTGCCTCAATTTTGACCTCCTCTGGGGTTTATTCTTTCTCAGAGAGTTTGTATGTTAGATTCTGCCTACCATCTGTTAAGGACTCACAGTGATTAGAAAACAGCTCCTTCTGCTAGCCTATTTACCCTTTGACACCTAAAATCTAGTAATTGCAACATTAATTGCCACCCAGTAATAAGAATCATGGGAATAATAGGTTTACCACTGCAGAAACTCCTTGCACCAGTTTTGAGAGTTCTAGTCAGAATCTTATTTACATTTGATGCCCCTGGAGATGGTATATAAATGGGTTAAAACCACTA
>JANHMN010000015.1:19926704-19938796 GCA_030674055.1 Rhabdomys pumilio
ACACACACACACACACACACACACACACACACACACACACACACGACACACACAGGTCCAACATAGCTGCAAATAAGTAATTTAAAGGTAATCTAGTTGATCTTTTATTTGGCTTGGTTTAGGGTTTGGATACTTTTCTTTTGATTTGATGTGAATTTGCTTCTTCTTTTGATATAGCTGCAATCCATTCTCAGCTTTGTAGTTTTTCTAGAGGACAAGAATCGAGACAGTGAAATGGTAAGAAGAAAGTCTCTCTCGTTCCCCTGGGCCAGCATACCTGATTCTGAGACTGGAGCTACCCTAGTTTACTTCCTCGGTCTCCATGATTTCTTCTAGTCATCCATCTGAGGGAAGTAGGGACATGGCCAGGAGAAATACTCCCATGGTCTTACAGAAGTGACACTCATTAGGAACCTAGTTTGTTTCTCTTTTTTTGTTTCAATTAGTGGCTCATCACTTCTACTTGTGTTCTCTGCTCCATCCTTCTGAACCCAGCTGAATGCACAGTGGGCAATAATTAGACCAGCAGATGATTTGCACGTTAAAAATTCCTGGTCTAATTAAATAAACTGAGAAGTAAGACAATGTTGACATAGAATTTTACTATGTGACAGCTGAGGATGTGAAAACTGATGTAGATTTAACCTCTCAGGAAAAAGTTGACAGGGCAGGATACCAAGCCTGGAGTAGCTTATCTCCCAACACAATATGACATTTCCACCTGAGTTTTGTTGTTGTTGTTGTTGTTGTTGTTGTTGGTGGTGGTGGTGGTGGTGGTGGTGGTGGCTGTGCTGAGGGTGGTTCTATTTACTTTGTTTTGATATTTTAAACAATATTGTATTTAATTCTTCATTAGTATAATTACATTTTGAGATTATAAGTACATAAGTTTATCCCTCCAACCCTTCCTCTGTGCGCCTTCCTTGCTTTCACACAAAATATTTTGAACATAATTAGCTCCTTTCTAACAGTCTTTGAGATTTGTCTTCTTTTATTTTTTTTCTTAGTATACTGAGTTCAGTTTCTGTTGCCCAGCTAGGCTTAGGAGTGGGGCCTAAATTGACATAGGATTGACCTAGCAAGGGTCACATGACTAAAGAAAACTGACTCTTGTTTTTCCAGCAGCTGTCAAATGCCAGCAGGTCCTAAGTTACTGATGCAATTTCATGCCCATCCCTCCTCACTCCCACCGATGCTGGGATTTTGTCTGGCTGGAACTTATGTAGGTCTTGTGCTTGCTTTCACCATCACCATAAATTCATATGTGCAGCTTTACTGTTGTGTCTGAAATATGGTGCCTGTGAGATGATCAACCACTTCTTGCTCTTAAAATCTTTATACTCTCTTTCTTTGAACACCCCTGAACCTTGATGAGAAATATATACTATACATGTCACATTTAGGGCTGAGCACTTCAGTTTCTTATTGTCTGCATGTTGGCCATTCACATCTTTGTGTTAATTACCATCTACTTGCAGGGATAAATTTCTCTGTTGAGGGTTAAGAGATGCTCTCTGAACTAGAGGTCTAACAGTAGTCATTAAGAGTCATTTTAATTCTATGATCATCTAGCAGAATCAGAGTATTGATTTCCTCCTTTGGTCTATGCTCTTTCTAGCCACAGGTTCTTGGTTTTTTTGTGTCAGGTATGGGTTCCATCTCATAGAGTGAGATTTAAAGTGTATCAGAAAGCAGTTTGTTACTCCCATGACATGTATGCCATCACTGCTTCAGTGGGCATGTTTTTCCAGGTATCTTAGGATTATTATTGCTGTGATAAATCACCACGACCCCAACAAGTTGGAGAGGAAGAGTTTATTTGGTTTATACTTCTGCATCATAGTTCAACATTGAAAGAATTCAAAGCAGAACCTTTAACGGGAGGAACCTGGAGGCAGGAACGGATACAAAGGCCATGCATGGGTAGGTACTGCTTACTGGCTTGCTTCCACTGGCTTGCCCAGCCTGCTTTGTTGTAGAACCCAGAACCAGCATCCTAGGAGTGGCAACACCCACAGTGGTCTGTGTCCTCATACATCAATCTCTAGTTAAGAAAATGCCCTATAGACTTGCCTATAGCCAGATCTTATAAAAGCATTTCTCCCTGTCTAGGTTCCCATTTCTCAAATGACCCTAGTCTCTATCAAGTTGACGTAAAAGTAGTCAGCACATGAAGCAAGACAATATTGTAGCTTCCAGGGTTCTCAGGTGGATGAGACTGGAGGATTGCTTTTTTCCTCTGGCACAAGAGCATCTTTCAGCACCATGAAAGCTAGACTATGGGAATGGAAGCTCCTAGGTGACTACTAGTTTTTTCCTCCAAGTTTTGGGACTAGTGTGATTTCTTCTACGAAAGGTCTTAGCAACAAATTCTGCAAGGTAGTCAAATGTACTGCCAGTAACTAGCAAGGCTTGTGGGTCTATGTAAAAAAAAAGAAGAAGAAAGAAAGAAAGAAACAAAGAAAGAAAGAAAGGTAGGAAGGAAGAAGATACAGTAATTCATTTCTGATAGAAGGTATTTTATTTGCTAACATAAGATATCTCAGTTTTCTGACCTATAAAGGTTTTAAGCCTCTTCCAGACACCAGACCCAGGACTTACCATGTTTTTTTTAAAGATGCCTTCTTTATAAATCTGATTGTTTTCGATTTCTCTCTTCTGAACTCTGGGTCATACATGTTCATAACTTTGGATTGTGTGTTGGTTGGAGTTCTCTAGAGGAATAGAGCCTATAGAATCCTAGATTGGCTTGCATATTATGCTCTGATTAGTTCAGCATGGCCATCTTGGAGGCTCATGAAGCACATGGAGATGCTGAGAAGCAGTAGCTCCTCAATCCATGAAGCTGTATCCTCAGCTGTGCTAGAGAAAGTGGATGGATAACAGCACTTGTTATACAAAATCTGACCACCCACTGAGCCCTTGAACCTACAGTAGAAGAGAAAAAGCAAACTCTCCAAATTCTTGTCAACTACATATTCCATAGTATGTATGTGTATACTTAACAGACAAATAACACATGCACACACTTATACACATATAATAAAAGGTAATACTGGAATTTTTTTTATAAGTATATTCCAGATCTGATGCTGAAGGCCTAGAGAATTCATCAAAAGTTCCAAGATTCTAGTCAATGTTGGAAAGCTGAAAAAACTGGGCCTTGGTATCCAGTAAAGATGGCAGTTGTAATAACAGTGACAAAGTAGATGCACCCACCTGTATTCCACAAGGGTAGGCAGGCAGGCAAAAGCAACATCCTGTACTCGGTGCCTCTTTACTTGTGGAATTGCCATCCATACCTGGAGAAGGTCTTTTATAATCAATTAACTTCCCAAGAAATACCCTTTCAGACCCAGCCAGAGACAAGTCTCCTAGTAAATGCAATCAGTTGACAATCAACATTAATCACAGTAGGCATCCAATCATTATAGTTTACAAATCCTTTCTTTGTATTTCATCTATGTTCATTTCCTCTCACCAACTAGACTACTTGCTCATTGAAAGCAAGGAATTTGTTTCATATTCCCTTTGCACTGCCAAAAATGCACACTGTGCAAAGGATGGGGTGATTTGATTGAATGATATGATGCGTGCATAGCTCATATCTCTAGGGTATTTACTTTCAGGTCTTAAAAGGTGTTTTTTTTTCCTGTTTTTGTTTTTATCTTTTAATCCAGAGCAGAGATTTATGATATATGATTTGATACTTGCTTGCTTGTGTTTCTGCTTTATGGCTTCATGTGATTTTTTGATAACTTATCTTTCTTGCAGCTACTTCAGCTGTGACCTGCCTCATCTCCCACAGTCAGAAGTAAGGTTACATCACTGATCTGACTTATATTGAATCTCCAAGGTGTCTGACAAAAGCACCTACGAATAATATATTTTCAATCAAGTTTAAAACACATTATAATTCCGAAGTATACCATGTAAGTTGAGGATGATTATAATTTTAATTGCATTTGTGAAAGCACAGTGCTGTGTCTGGTGGAGAAACTGTGAAAAGATCAAAGTAGAGAATATAACGTCGCTAACTTTTAGTCTCACTAGAAAATTTTAGATATCTGGACATTTATAATTGGTGACATGTCTTTCCTCCTTCATCCTACAGTTTAAAGTGAAGAAACAGATGCTGCCAAGGGCATTTCATTTCAGTTTGACATTTGGATCACTCGCTTCTCTGTTCTTCTGATAAAATAACACAATCCAAACACTCAGGAGAGAAGGAGGTTTATTATTGCTGAGGTTTTGGAGGAGTAGAGTCCACAGTGGCAGGGAAGGCTTGACAACAGTCAATGGAGAGATCTAACGAGAACAGGAAGCTGTCTGTTGATCACAGGTTCATCCACAAACAGGAAGTAGAGAAAGACAACAGGAAGTAGGACATGGCTGTACACTCACAAAGCTCAACCCCTGTATTATACTTTTTGCTAAAGGTTCCGTAACATCTCTAAACAGTGCCATCCACTAGGGAACAAATATTCAAATATTAGAGCCTACATTTCTCATTCAAATCTCCATGATGCTCTCACAGGAATTATTTCTGCTGTGCATTTCTCTTTCTTTTTCAGACCATACACTGTAGTTCTTCCTTTCCTTTGACTACTTTTGGTTTGTTAGGGTAAATATATATTTTTTTAAATCTTAAAAGTTACATAATTCTTAAATATTAAGGGTTAAAATTTAATGCTTATTGTTGGGGTTCAGGAGATGCCCACAAACCACACAAACACCAATCCTAGTCAGACAGGAATAGTTTATTGAGTGCACACCCTAATACTGATCTTTCAGGGCCATAGTTCAGAATTTGGGAACTGAGCTATGACATTGAACATTTTTCTCTGTCAACTTATGATGACTAAAACCACGAAAAATACAATGAGCTCATATGGGGCTGCAGGAAGTGCTGCCTAGTGGTTAGCTCTGACCCAAGTTATTTTACGCACAAGAGTCCATTTTGACATTTAATTTGATAGATCCTATGGAAAGCTTTGTAATATTTCTTAAGATTAACAAATTTTATATAGAATATAACACGACATGTGATCAGCATGACTTTGCTTTGAGTCAACTTATTTTTCTGTGTCAATGACTTGGATTACATTACAGCAACAATATGAAATAACTGGCAGGCATGAAACAAAATGGCTACAGCAGTATTGTGGTGAAGGGGACAGGCTTCAACATTTATACTAAAAAGTAATTAATGTCTTCTCCATCTTATTCACTTGTGAATACTTTGACAATCTCACACATGTTTATAATTTATTTTGAGAGTATTACCCACCTGTTACCCTATCCCATCATCTCTTTTCTCCCTCTGAAATTCTTCCAGCCTCCTGCTTTGCTGTCTTTTGGGTGGGATACACGAGAGTTTAATCATGGTTGCTTCTGAATCTACCCTACTTTTTTTTTTTTAATTCTCTAAGGAAAACAATTTCAACATCTTTCTTATTCCTTCCTTCCTTCCTTCCTTTCTTCCTTCCTTCTTTCCTTCCTTCCTTCCTTCCTTCCTTCCTTCCTCCCTCCCTCCTTCATTCTCTCTTTTCTCTCCTCCCTCCTTCTTCTTTTTCCTCACACTGAAGAATGATACCCTGGACTCAAATAGTATGTAAAAGCAAAGAGTGTTTTATTCTGCAGAAGGCCGGTATGCTGGGGTCTCCCATTCCAAGATGGAGATGCCCAAGTTAGCCGACAGGCCTGATTTAAAGCACATTAGGGGAATTCCGGGGAGGGATAAGTGACCTCTATCATTGGCTCTGTTTCTAGGGACATTCCAGAACCATTGCTGGGGAAGTCTGGAAACTTCTGCTTTGTCCTTGTCTCGGCCAGGTAGCAGGGCAGCTTCTGAGGCCTGGACTTGCTTGGACTTGCCCAGTTCTTGGAAACAGAGATTTAGGCCTAGTCTCCCAACTGCCAGTTTGAAGCCTGTCATGGAATCAGCCTGTTTGATCAGTTTCCTTTTTCCATATAGTTCCACTTATGTTTTCATGTAATGTGGTATGATTTGATGTGATGTGTATATGCTTGGATGTGAGGAATCCTTATACACTGTCGCTGGTACTACAAATCAATACAGCCCATGTGGAAATCACTGATAGAGATGTGTATGTGACATTCCACGTATGACATAAAAAGGTCACTATTTGTCTTTCCGGGATTGAATTGTTTTTACAACATGATGACTTCTGATTCCATTCATTTTCTTCCAAGAGATAATTTTGTTTTTCTTAATGACTGAAATTCCATTGTATGTATAGATCATGTTATTTGTTCATTCATCTATTGGTGTATATGTTAAGTTTCAAACCCAGGACAAATGGCTAGGTGCATATTTAATATATCAAAGCAGACACAGCCTCCAGAGGTTGGGTGCCCTTGCCCAGACCCTCTTCCCTATTTAATCCAGACATTTTGGATACCTGCCCCTTTGGTACCTTTGACTTCCTGGCTGCTGCATCTGATTCTCTTTTCCTCTTCCTTCCTTTCTCCATCTCTCCAAATGGTCCAGCTCAGTCTGGTTATGACCACTCTAGATTCTCCTAGATGTCCCTACTTCTATCCCCCCCACCCCCCATATTTTACAAAATCTTATCCAATTGACTAGTTTGAAAAGAATTGGTACACAGGAGATGGAGGAAAGGGAAAGGAGTCACAACTCCAAGGATAGAAAGCTCCAGGCCATCAAATTCCTGGAACAGAACAGTAGACCTTTGTGTAAACAAAGGTTTTTACTGGTGGGGAGGATTACAACATTTGCATAAAAGTCTTAAAAGATAGGGGAAAAAAGATTTTCATTCCTTGGCTAAAACACAAGAACACAAGAGAAGGCTCATATTCAATAGATATTCCTTCATATAAGATTAATGACCTTAACAGGGATGCTCAGATTCCTGAGTAAACCTACCTCCCACTTTTTAGTTGTTCTAAGAAGTCCGACCGCAGCTCAGAACAGACCACTCCAGACCACAGGGTCCCAAGGGGGAGGAGGTTTATTCAGAAGAAAGGGCAAATGTGGGGGGAAGAAGGTAGAAGGATAAGAGAGTAGAGAAGTAGAGGCTGGCTATGACTACATGGAGAGAGAGGAAGGGGGGAGGGGACAGAAATGTTAATTGTTCTAAGAAGTCCGACAGCAGCTCAGAACAGACCACTCCAGACCACACGGTTCCAAGGAGGAGGAGGTTTATTCAGGAGATAGGGCAAAGGTGGGGGGGGAAGAAGGTGGAAGTGTTAGTAAGGAGTAGGGAAAGGAAGGAATTTTCGCGCGGTTACACATGATTGGTTGTTTTATAAATTTTGTACTCAGCAAGCTGTAACACTGGAAAAGACCTCAAGGGGTGGGGGAGGGGAGGGGTAACCAAGATCAGTGGAAAGTTAGCTAGTTCTTGGAACCACCCAGATGTCTTGCATCTTTCTTTGTGGCCAGGAATGTGTCTTCCTGCTTTGGGCCTACTCCACCCACAGGTGGATTTTCTTCCCTGAGGCTTGAGGAATGTATCCCGGGGCAGTGAAAGGCCTGGAATCTTACATTCAGTTCTACTTTCTTGGAACTAGTGAGCCTGTATGTATTTTATAAAATGGTCTTTATAATTTTTTACTCTACATCAGGATAAGAGAGAAGAGAAGTAGAGGCCGGCCATGACCACGTGGAGAGAGAGGAAGGGGGGAGGGGACAGAGAAGCAAGAGGGTAAGAGAGTAAGTGATTAAGAGAGTAAGGAGGGGGCAAGCAGCCCCTTTTATAGTGGGCCAGGCCTACCTGGCGGTTGCCAGGTAACTGTGGAGGTGGAGTTTAGACAGAATACTAACACCACTCACCATCTGAAATTTGGGTATTTTGTTTCTTCCTTGTTGCTATTTTAATTATGTTAAAAATACCCTCTCCCACTTCTCTATTTCCTCTGAAAAATTTATATCTAGATTTGTTTACTTATCATAGTGGGTTGGATGGGATGTCCCTCATAGTCTCCTATAGTGGAAGATTTGGTCCCCCATTGGCAGTTGCAGGTTGAAAACACTTATGCATTCTCAACTCTCTCTCCTTTACGCTTGTGATTGAAGATCTGAGCTCTCAGCATCCAGTTGTTAAGGCTGCCTTGTCTGCTGCTTGCTGCCATGCTTCCCTGCAATGACTTACTCTCATCCCTCTGGAAACTTAAGATAAAAACCTGTCTTCTAGAAGTTGCTTTGATCATAGTGTTTTGCCACAGCAGTAGAAAAGTAACTAAGTCAGTTTTTTTTTTTTCTCATCCATTTCTCCATCTTTGTTCACTTTGGGGGAGATTTTCTCAACAATTAAACTGATACTACACAATTATTTTAAGTGTCAATTTGATTTGATTTAATTTTTAGGTTCTCTAAATGTTTTTTGATTCTTTGAACAACAACAACAGCAGCAGCAACAACAATAAAATATTTTGTTGTTATTGTTTTATAGATATATCTTATATCCCTGGAAGAAATCAATCACAGATGGTTAAGATTGTTTGGTAGGATTTCATGTAGCCAACGCTTGCTGTATAGCCCAGGAATAATTTGAACTTGGTTGCTTGCCTCTTCCTCCTAGGTGCTAGGATTACAGGTGTGTGTCAGTGAAGCCGATTTATACTATGCTGGGGATGGAATCTAGTGCTTTTTGCAGACAGGCATTAGCCCCACCTCACCCCACCCCCGGCTCCTTTCCTGTTTTCCTGTTACTCTTAATTTCTTCTTCTCTTATTATTTTTATTCCTTTGTTTTCTCTTACTCAGCCTTTTAGAATTCTGGTATATATATATAGGACCCAACTTGTCAATGGGAATCTTCCCCTGGGGTGATCAGATTATCCTTGCCTTTTTCATGAAGAATCCAAATGCCAGCACTCTAAGATCTTTCCCTTGTGCTTGTTCACTTTCTCATGATGGAGCTCTGGATTTCTGCTTGGGAGCACTGCAGGAGACAAGGAGGGGAGGGGTGGGAGCAGTTTCCTTGCTGTGGACATCTGTTGTCACTCTAATGGGGTCTAAGCATGGAATGCACTCCTTTCTGAAACATACCTCAACTCTGCCTCTACTGTTTGTTGGCTTAAGATTCTGCAAAACAGAGTTTCCTGCGTGAAGGGCACAAACCACCACACTGTGTGCTGTTGCCACTACCTCCAGATTCAGGCTAGTGATATCTTTTCTCTGTCAGCCCAGCTCTGAATTCTGTTCAAATTCTTCCCATTTAACCCTGTCTTCTGTGCCCTTACCTTTGCAGGCTTACAGTCTGCTCTTTTCCTGTTTTGGTTGTTGTTGGCTTTGGGATTGGGAGCTAAAAAGTTTAATAAATATTTCAACTGGCACAAAGATTTCCTCTTCTAATTGCCATAATTGTATAATAAATATTTAAAGAGACCATTTCAGACATCAAGAAATATGTCTGAAATAAAGTAAATAAAGTAACAACTGCTTTGGTTATTTTAGCCTTTGCTGTTCTTCATGCTCTGGTTGTATCTCACCTTTTTTCTTCTGAGACAGGATCCCATGCAGTCCACTTTGGCAGTCAATTTGTACCTTACCTAGAAATTCTGGTCTTTCTCCCTCTACAGTTTGGATACTGGGATTATAGGTGTAGAAGTATATGGTGCTAAGCAACCAAACTTGGTGCTTCATGAAGGCTAAGTAAGTATTCTACTAACTGAGCTATATCCCCAGGCTCTTGTATATCTTACTATTATTTATTTACGTTTCATGTAGTAATAGGTTTCATAATGGCATCTTTATACATATGTATCTGTATACTTTGTTTAAAAGTATAAATTATATATTTGTTACCTTCCCTGACTATCCTTTGCCCATTTTGGTCCTTTCCCTACTTACCTTACTTACCTTATTTTTTTAAATTACTATATACATTACATATATATTTGAATATGTATATGTATATGTATTCAATTTAGTTCATTTTACTCCTTAGAAGTAATTGCCATCATGTTATTTATTATATCTGGCAACAATCTGTACTTGTTTTTTTTATTGTACATGCATTAATCTTAACTATTCCACAGTGAGTCTATGGTGGATTGTTAAGGGTCTATATAACCAGAGACACATCGAACAAGATCTCAGGCAGCTCTGTTTTGGTTAGCACACTTTCTACATGTTCACATGCTGATGGATTCAATGTCACTGCTGTAAGGCATTATGTTCAGATTTCATTTTTTTTTTTTTTTTGCTCTTATCTACTTTAGAGTAAAAGCCAGAGATGAATACCAATGAGGTCCTAAAAGCTCATTATATTTTCCCTCCACAAGGAAGCAGCTGTTTTAAGAGGCTGTATCAGGTACACCTGGGCTCTAATACACACTCTTTGCTTTACTGGCTATGTATCAAAATTTAGCAGGTTACTTAATATCTCAGACCGTGTTATCAATTACACTCTTTATACACTAGCACTATGAACAGTGTAAAACAGTGTAAACCTTAATACTGTTATGGGGGTTAATTTAAAACATACAGGTCACTTGACAATAGGAGATGATTAAGTAATGAAGCCATAATGAATATTACATCACACAATGGTCAATGGTTCAACAGCTCACAGAGCCATAGAACCATTGGTTGAACTATGTTAGGATGCGTGCATTTTATTTGCAAAATCCTCTCCAAATAGTGATCTAGCATCTGTCTGGCCAACTTCAGTGACTTGCAATTCTAAGAGAGTTTGTTCCAGTTTTGGACAGCTCTGTGAAAATTATGCTTACTATAAAAGAAGGTGGAAAAAAAAATTAGGCTCCCTTTAGACTTTACAAAATTGGCCCTAGTTCTAGCTAGCATTGGGACCAGACAGAAAAAGTCTAATCCCTCTTCCATGTGACAGATTTTCAAATATTTGAAGACAAATATCTAGTCCCCATGAGTCTAATTATATTGAAAATTGAAAAAAAAAAGTCTAGAAAGAGAAAGAAGGGAATTGGTACATGTCAGAGATGGATGAAGCCTAACATATTGAAACAAGTAGGGAAAGACACAGATAAGTACCTCAGAACTCCTTTTTCTATTGGTTCCTACAAAATGAAAAGCTGTCTCCAGAATCTTCCTTTGAGGAGATTTTTGTAAGTGCAGCTGAAATTTTCTATTACTGCCTTTTAGGGACCAGCATTGATGGTATTAACATAAGTGCTACCAAACGGACTGGGAAATAATCTTTAAACATATCTTATAAAAAGAGTCTTTATGGTAATGTATTGTACTTTAAGTCCAAAATGGATAATAATGGAAGAGGATGCTCTGGTTTTACAAGGCAATAACGTGGTGACTGAGCAGTCAAGCTTTATTGAGAGGCAGACTGCGAAGTTTATCCCAGGGATGCCGCCTCTGACAATGGCAAAGGCTACTACCAGCCATGCTAACAGGTGTATGTCTGCATCCTGCTTCTGTGAGATTGCAAAGAATTGTAATCTCCATCACTGTCTTTAGATCCCCAGCCAAACCTCCTCTTTATTTTTATGTTTGCGTCAGTTCAAACTGAGTCCAGGACTTCACAGATGCTAAAAATATGCCTTCTACTGCTGATGTGTACCGTCAGACTCCTCAAACAATTTTCTAAAATGGCCCAGTGGTCAAGCACAATAGTAAGCACCTGCATCTGTGTTCCCTGCTGCTAGGAGCAGAGGCAGGCAGATGACTTGAGGTCGGGCAGTGAAAGCAAGCCTGGACAGCACAGAGAGACCGACTTAAAAAAGAAAAAAGACCAGAGAAGAAAAGAAGAAAGAATGTCCAATAACAATGGCATAACACCTGCTCATTTAAATAAAATCATGAAGACCTAACACTTCTAACTAAGCCATCTTCCTTCTCAATTTGTGTAAACCCTGAGCCTGCCCAGCTCCTGCACAATTCTAGTAGATACTACTATGAGGTCCAGACAAGTCATTCCTCTTTAAGGTCTGCAATAGGACACCAGGATTGGCATTAGAGAACTGTTGCCCCCAGGCTAGGTTTTGTCTCCTTTTGCATGGCTGCAAAGGTGAAGTGTACACTTACAAGTGAACGGTAGCCCTTCCAGTTTTCAATGTCTCTCTCTCTCTCTCTCTCTCTCTCTCTCTCTCTCTCTCTCTCTCTCTCTCTCT
>JANHMN010000015.1:19938806-19981120 GCA_030674055.1 Rhabdomys pumilio
TCTCTCTCTCTCTCTCTCTCTCTCTCTCTCTCTCTCTCTCTCTCTCTGTGTGTGTGTGTGTGTGTGTGAAGAATGCTTGTATAATTTTATTAAGTCATATGAAATTTAATTTTTCATATCCAGAATAACATCTTTTTGCCACACAGCCATGCTTGGTGGTCAGCAGGTGACCTGTGATTATTTGCTGATTATCAGTGAAGTTTCAGTTGAGTTCTTGTAGCTCACTAAACCCAATCAGGTTTCTTTCTTTCCCAAAACACTTCACTCAGCCGTAGCCTGGCTGATGGCAATGTTAATAGTGTTAATAGCCAAGAATCTTCATCTCGAAGGAAAGAAGGGAACTCTGGTGTAAGTGCAGGCAGAAAACAAATTTAAAAAAAGAAAGAAAAAAGGAGAGAAAGAAAGAAGCAAAAGAAAGTTTGACCCTATCTACTTGTATAGATATATTTCAATGGAGACAATGGATCAAAATTTGCAAAACGCCTTTAAGGTTTCCTTAAATGCCAATTTTGATAATTTCTGTGGAAACTATGCTCATTTTTTAAAGGAGAAAATATCTTCCTATAGTTTCTACTGAATTGGTCTTAGTTCTACTACAGGGAACAAGACAGGACTGGTCTAATTTGTCTTCTATGTGACAGACTTTCAAATATTTGAAGACAAATATCAAGTCCTCCTGAGTCTAATTACACTGAAAGTGGGAAAAATAGGGAAGAATAGAAAATAGGGGAGTTGGTATTTGTCAGTGATGGATGAAGCCTCCTATGCTGGAAGTGGAACAGATTTTCCTCCCTTAATTCCACAGGCTAACCACTGTGCCACAGCTGTGTGAAGCAATCCCCCGTCACATCAGGATCGACAAGTATTGATGTAGAGACAAGGATGAAGGTTGTAAGAGAAACCATGTGATTTCTACCTTCACTGTGTAGCTTTTACCATGGAGTCATGGATGTTGCGAGCAAAGGAGGAAAGGGAAAACACTTGGGGAAATAGAAGAGAAGAACACTATAGAAGTGACTTGGAGTGTTGAGAGAGGATGCCAAATAAGAGGATCCCAGCGGATCCCCAAGGCACGCCATGTATTGTCAAGGAAAAGCAATAGAAGTTTTGAGCTTGTGCAATGGTGCTAAGTAATGGCCCAGTGAAGTAACAGATGTGTCTCCTTGAGCTTTGGGGAATTATCTGATTCCATGCGTCTGTGCTCCTTTGATTGATCTCTGTTGACTTGGTTACACTGTTGTGTAGTAGAGTCAGAAGTTAAACTATACAAACATGAAAGGAAGAATAATCTCAGGCGACAGCAATGAAAGTGTAATTGATTTCCACTCTTAGGAAAAACAGACCCAAACATTACATTTGTATGACTCTATGAACTCTTACCAGGTAGATGAGTAGCATTCTACATAGTATTAACTAATTTTATGTCTGTTGCTATCTTGTAGAATGTGGACATAATTTTGTCTCTATTCAAAAAGCCATTGTAGAGTTGTCAGGTTCATATATCTCTATGAATGTGTTTGCACACACATGATCTGCTCTCCAGATCACTCTCTGAATGAATTTTACATTTCATAAGCTTCTACTAAAGTCAATAAAAGTGTTAACATTCAGTTCTATTACATATTTGCTTGTAAGTTACATTCTTAAATCTTTGAATTTTTTTGTTTTGTTTTAATAATCCAATGGGGGCCTAGGGAGATGAGTTAGCAGACAAAAGCTGCAGAGATCTGAGAACCTAATCTTAAGGGTTTTTTGTTTTTGTTTTTGTTTTGTTTTTTGACAACACAAGCTTAATGCCTAGACCCCAAGAGAAAAAGGCAGACAAGGTGGCACACATTTCCAACCCCAGTATTCCCTTTGCAAGGAAGCTAGTAAAGGCAGAAGAATCAGCTGGAGGCTCAGAGGTCAGTTGACCAAGGGATACTTAGAAGAGGCAGAAACAGGAGACCGAGCCTCAGCAAGGTAGAAGGTGAGAATTGACTCTCAAAAGCTGTTCTTTGTCCTCCACAGGAATGCACACCATGGTACAAGAATGTTACTCAGTCACACATCTCTTGCTACAAAGATATTGGATGCAAGAATATGTTTCTTTTCAAAGACATCTCTTTCAGCATTTACTTCCTCTGGTTATGGCAGAAAAGGTGCTGAAGAATAAGAAGGTGGTAATATTTCAAGACAAATGCCTCATCTTAAGTTATCAGTAGACTACAGATCCAGCTAGTGAAACTCTTTTTGTAATCTGCCTGGCAAAAAAACAAACAAACAAACAAACAAACAAACAAAAAAAAAACCCCTAATTTCTATTTTGGAATTAGGAAGGTTTTTGGCTCTATGTGTATTATGAGTGAAAACCATCAAGGCAATGTTTTGTTCTAGTTTGCTTTGATTGGACTTTTTTATGTTGGCTTTTGGTGCAAAGGCCAGGCTATCACCAAATTTGTTTTGTTTCTGTTTTGGCCTCAAAGGTGTGTGTTTAATGGTACATACTGTCATGCCTGCCTTGACGTTTTAGAAGAGAAATACTATCTCCTAAGAAGGTATGTTTTAAATGTGCTGAGCTTTGTAACTGTAGACTCAGTTTTGCATTTTTCACTCTAGTTGTATTACATAAATCTATTATTTTCTAAGATTCAGGGCCTTAAAGAAAGATTTCAGATATGACATAGATCTTTAAGTATATGAATAAATGAGTAAACTTAAAGAATTTTTACTCAGCCACTTTGCTGATTAACTTATTCTGTTTTATATTGTGTTCTTTCCCTATTTCTAGGACAACCCAGCCTCCTGGATGATAACCCTCAAAGGCGTCTGTACATGTACCCATCTCTTATGCATGTCAACAAAATCTCTCTTATGGTGCCTCAAGTCAACAAAATGGCTTATGTCCTAAATTGTATTGCTCTGTATTTCTGTGTCTCTGTTTCTGAACCTGACTCTTAATATCTCCTTCTCTTAGTTACAATGTTCCCTGTGCTATTTTCTACTGCTGGAGGTGAACTAGGAGTTCTTCCTTCTCTCCCACTCAATTGCTACTTCCAGACTTTTCTACACGAATTTTCTACCATTTCATTTTGATGCTTCTATTTTGAGAGATTCTGCCCACTACCTGCTTTGGTTGTACTTTGGTTGCAGCCATCTCCTGATACCTATGTTCTCCTTGTTCACAGGGAGTTTATGCTTCCCTGTCTTTTTAGTCAATGACACTGCTCTTTCATTCTACTCTGTGTGTGTGTGTGTGTGTGTGTGTGTGTGTGTGTGTGTTTTCCTGTGATTGCAGGTGGGTGTGTGGAACCTCAGGTGTTGTTCCCACGGGAGTTGTCACCTTTTTTATTGAGACAGCATTTGTCCCATGGAGGTTAGACTAGCTGGACACTGAACTTCAGCTATCCACCACTCTCTCACTCTCCAGCACAGGGATTGCAGTTCATGCAACCATACTGAATTTCTTAATTGTGCGTTCTGGGGATCAGATCTATAACCAGTCCTGGATTTCTCCTTTAAGCTTTAGAAATTCCAGTGCATATATAGACAAATCTTCTACTCCCCCTTCCTTTCCTTAAATTTTGGTTCTGCAATGGTTTGGTTTTTGCTTTACATGCTGCTTCCCATCGCCACTGTATACATCAGTGGTTCTCACCTGCAGGCGGTTTTGTTCTTTGAAAGATATTTGGGAGTGTCTAGAGGTGTCTTCAACTACTACAGCTAGTAGGTGCTGCTGACATGTAGACTGTACAGGCCAGGGATGCTGTTGAAGACCCTTCAGTGTTCAGGACAGCTCCCCTCAACTATGTGTCAATTGGCTAAGGGGTTATAAAATCCCCTGTGTTTATAACAAATAGTCCCTACACAGTTTTGGTAACAGATATCTTAATTTCTAAGTATCCCTTCCCAAAGGAATGAAATTAAAAACAAATCTGTCTTCCTCGTATAATAAACCCCTCAAAAGAATGGCCTCCTTTCCTCCTTTCCTTGACCCATTTTTTTTTTTTATTGAATAAAATGTAAATATACTTTCTACTTTAGTGCTTCCTATCATTATTAAACTGGTCTTTTGTAATTCTAAGAAATATGTACACAGCTGAACTTGACATACATCAGTAATGGTCTCAGAGATGGACATTGTCAGATTATCTGGCAGGGCTCATCCTGCACTTATTTGTCACTCGTCTTCCATTTGTTTGGCTCCCACAGTCTTGATATTCCTCTCACCTTCTCAGTTTTTTCAGATTTTTTTTTTTTTTTGATCAGATGAAGGTCATAATTTTCAATTGCCCCAGGGATTGATACCAGTTCAGTATCATGCTTTTAATGTCTTCTATTTTTCTGTGTGCTTCACCCTCATCCAACTATGAATTCCAAATTTTCAGTTAGATTTCTAATAGCTAGAACTGGTAAAACAACAACAGCAACAACAACAACAACAACAACAACAAGAGCAACAGCAACAGCAGCAACAAAACAAAAACGAAACACAAGCTCTTGATTTTTACCTTTCTATAAATATCCATTTGCCAAATTCTGCAAGAATAATAATGTCATCTCTGTGTAATTTGGTTGCTTATACTAAAGTCTCAGAGTCATCATTAGTTTTTACTCTCCCTTTCACAACATCTATCCATTTCATCAGATCGTTCTGCCAGCCTTACTTTCCTGTTTACATTGATGACTCACATCTGGTCTCTGCTACTGTAATTACCAACACTCAACCTCTCCTGGGGATTTCTACAGTAGTGCCTCATACATATCACTCTTCTTCAGTTAGCATGTGCACTAGCCACCATACACCCATGCTAAGGTCATTCCTATACCAGTCGTGTCTTCCCATAGCATACAGCGTAAGTTCCAAGCATATACAAGCACATATGGCCTGTCCCCATGTTCTTGCCCAAGCCTGTCTTCTACTCTCAGGAATATCACTCTGTCTGCACTAATTTTACTACTATTCCTTGGGTTTGTAAAGTGAATGATCACCTTAAGGCTTTGCAAAAGCTCTTTCTTCTGCCCTATGTCATCTTCCTTACAATTTCCTTCTTATCTTGTGTGGTGGTTTGAATAGTTTTGTCCTTTACAGTCTCATGTGTTTGAATGTTTGGCCCATGGAAAGTGACACTACTAGAAAGTGTGGCTTGGTTGCAGTAGGTATAGACTCGTGTCACTGAGTAGGTGGGCTTTGAGGTCTCCTGGTGCTCAAACTCCACCCACTGTAGACTTTAAGACCCTCTCTCTGGCTGCCATGAAGAAGACAACCTTCTGGTTGCCCTTCAGTTCAAGATATAGAACTCTTGGCTCCTCTAGCATCATGTCTGCCTGCACACTACCGTAATCCCACAGTGATGATAATGGACTGACCCTCTGAAACTGTAAGCCAGTCTCAATTAAATGTTGTCTTTTAAAGAGTTGCCTTAGTTATGGAATATCTTCACAGCAATGAAACCCTTAGATACCTTGTGTGTCTATTTAGTCAAAAGCTACCTATTTAGTAAAATCTTGCCTGATATTCCTATCTTAACATATTACTGGAGCTACACTCTGGAAGTCCTATTCTTCCTCCTAGCCTATTTCTGTTACCTTATATGTCTCTTGCTTATTCTTTAATTTCTCCTCTTAAAGAACCCTGAAATACCTGTGGGACTGGGATGTTCAGTTAACTGCTGTATTCCCATTGCCTACTACAGTGTACCCTTTAATAGTTATTGTGTACATAATAAATATCATTTTAAAATAAACTCACAGACTGAGCAAAGAAGCAAGAAAACAGAAGGTACGATTAAATGGTGAGATGAGTTTCCTTGTTTGCCTAGATTTTAAAGGATATTAAGAGGAAATAACTGCAGAGGACCATAAGAGCTGAAAAGAGACACAAGAGCTTGCACCCATTTCATTGATGATAAATAGTCGGCTCACTTAGAGTTTTTGTATACTTTTACTTATGAGCCTGCTAAGGACAAACACACATTGGTCATCTTTACTAAAGTATTTGGAATTTTAGGTTAAAGATGTTAAGAGAAGAAATGGTCCTCAGGTCCTGCATATTTAGCAAAATCATTCAACTATAGGATAGAAGGAGGTGAAGGAGCGTGTGGTCATTACTTGGAAGTTTGCACATGAATTTCTCCCCAGCTGGTAAAAATAACTAAATTCTGACTTATGTATGCATTAATAGTCAATGCAATAGTTTGATTTTATTATAAATGAAAATAGCCCTTACTAGAATCAAAAAGTACTTTTTTTTCTAACTCAATTCTTGTTTAAGGCTGTTGATAATGCTAATTTTGAAGATGGGGAAATGATGCCTCAAAGTATAAATGAGTTCTCTGGGACTAGAGAGCAGAGATCAGAGTATTCCATTTGCCTGGGTAGCACTGTATTTATGGCTGGATATCTAACATTCCCAGGAAGGAAAGGACACATCGGATTTGGCTCCAAGCTTGGTGAGAGCAGGATCATTTGACACACGTTATTTAATTGTTTCTCAAGATGCCTCCAGCCTTTTTGTTTTAAAGTAGTCTTTGTGAGGTTTAGCAAAGTATTGATAACTCCTCGTCAGTTCTAAGGATGAATTCTAATGAGTCATAGAGAAATGCAATCAAACCTTCTCAGGAAAGAAGCAAAATACTAACACTGTTTGTCTGGACTTATATGTTCAGATGCATGAAGTTCAGTGATCTGCAAGAAAATTGGCAACGAGATGAGGAAACAAATACCGAAGGTAATCTGGATTATCTTCAATTAAATAGCTCAGGGTGGAGGATGTAGTTTCTCCTAAAATCTCAGAATTGAACTTTGAGCTGTTACTGTTACTAAGTCAGTGTTAGTTGATAAATATTCAAAAAAGGTTAGTAGTCTTGGCTGAGTGATTAATTGGTATATTAGCATAACTTCATTCTTCTTAGTTTTTCTACTTGTAAACTAGTTCTCGTAATATTGATGGCTTCGTGTGATCACTAGAGTGTTAAAGGAATAAATCCATGTGAAAGACCAAACACGTGGAACGTACTTACTCAACCACTTATTGTACTTTGAGAGGAAGACTTATCATGAAAGACCTCTGTAAGTTAGCTTTTCCAAACATAGCAAAGCACAGAATCACCTCCTATCAACACAACACTGAAGTCTGGGACATGCTAATCTATAAAACATCATAGATTATAAGAATTAAAAGCACAGAAATCATAGTAGCCTCTCATGGATGAAATTCTTGTCAATATGTTTATAAATGATATTTTCTGTTGGAGCGTTTTCCTCCTTTGTTCTGTTTGACAAATTCCAGTGGAAAATGAAAACCATAATACAAATTCTCCAACACTTCCTGGAACTTTTATACCTGTTGTGATTTGATTTTATAGCCTTTCATATCAAGGGTTGGATTCTGTTTTCCCACCATGTACAGACGCTGATTTTGTGAAGCCATTGCAGAAATGACTCAGTTTAAAAAGACTTGGTGATTTTGGCTCTCAGATTATGAAGATCCAAAGTGAATAAATAATAATAATAATAATAATAATAATAATAATAATCACCATCATAATAAATGTTGGTTATTTCTAGCCACAAATAATGAAATTTGCTATACAATGTTATATACAAAGCGTTAGTAATAAATCATATCTAAGTCTTAGTTCAGTGGTAACATATAATTTCTGTAACTTTTGTACATGCAACTTACAGTGTTTTTCTCCCCCAATATTCTATGCTCACCAATTTTGTGGTATATGTTGTTTGATGCTATGTAATCTCTTGACTTGAGAGTCAGTGAGTCAATGGAGTTTGAGTCAATATCATTCAATAACCTTCAAGAACATCATTTGTGGATACCCTGTTTATAATGGAGAATTCTGGCAGGTGATGTGCTCAACCAGCTAAGCTCTTTATTGTTGCTATTTGTCTCATAAGTGGCCTCTCTAAAGTCATTCTATGGCTACATAATGAATGTTTTCCATAGTCAGAACTAGATAAAAGAACAGCTTTCTAGATTCCCATGTGTGTTTGCATGTTTGCATAAGTACAGGTACATGTGTGTAAGTGGATGTATGCAAATGTGTGTGTGTGTGTGTGTGTGTGTGTGTAGGCCAGAGAAACTTGGGTATGGTTCATCAGTCATCAGCTGGGATAATTACTTTTAGGCCTTTTAGTGTAGGTCCTGTAAATTGTTCTCATGCTTGCAAGGCCAACCAAACCATCAACACAGTCCTCATTGCTAGTCTTGATTATTTACTTTGTGCTCATTAAAACTCAACAGAACCATCCCTCTTTAAAAGGGAAGAGTTTCTTGACAAATGCCATGGATCCAGAGAAGAGCAGAATCAATGGCCAAGGTCACATATCCAGAGAATGGCAGGCTCAATGACTATCCAACCCTGTCTGGTGTCTGATATCAGATAACTATTCTTCAAAGTGTGTATAAGATGGAGAGGAACCCTCATTCATCTTTGTAAATCTCCTGTAGGACTAGGGGTTTTACTTGTTTCTTTTCTTTCACTTATCAGACTGTGAAGGATGAAAAGTTCTGTAATTACTCTCCCCGAAGGGAAAGAGAGATGTTAAATATGCTTATTATTAAACGCTAATGCTGTAAATAGTAAGTGTATATTTTGAGTGAATGAGTACGCTTCCATCATAATCAAATCTTCACACATACTGGCTGTATAGGAAAAGCCCACACTAACTGAGTCCACTCAGAATTAGAATTATTGCATATACAAATGTGTATACACACAGTTTTTGACACAAACTCTAGGTTGGCTTTGAAGTTTTGGACAATAGTAATGCTTCAGTTTTCCAAGAGCTGAGATTAGAAGTATGTGCTCACATACCTGCCTGCTGCCTGAAAAATTTTTATGCAAATATTGTAATTAATTATTTTGAAGAATTACAGGTTTAACCTGATCTGGAGTCATCTTATCTGGAATTCTATGCTACTTATGCCAGTCCTGAAGTTAAATTTTGTTTTGGCCAACTCAAATTAAATTCATTTGTTTTAACAGTGCAGGAAAAAATGAAAATTTGGCTTGGTTTTGCTTTTTTTAGCCCCAATTTACCCATTTTAAGTTAATGGAAACCATCTCTTCTTTTTTTTTTCCATAGCTTAAACATTTTAAATTAGCTTTAACCCTCTATCCAAGTCTCACAATGGTCAAAGAGAACCTTTGGAGCAACGCATAGACACAGTGTGGAAATCTATCCCTCTGCCCACCCAACAGTTCCATCAGATGATGCAAGGGAGAGAATTACATGGTCCAAAAACTTTAGGTAGGCTCATGTTTCATTTTCAAGATTCACTACACACATCAAGGCAACCCGTGTATTAGGTAGCGCAGCAGAGAATGGTGGTTCTTTGTACTTTGCAGCCTCAGAAATGTAACTAATAAGACAACAAAACCTATCATACTTCCATAAAAACAATACTTTTACTATTTTTTTTAGCTGGGGTGTGTATGTGTGTGTGTTAATAGCTACTGGTTTAAATCATGTTTTTCATCACCAATTACTTTAAATAAGTTAAAAAATATTTTTGAGTAGATCATATTATTTCAGCTCAGTTCAACCCTCTAAATTTTTATTATTAAATGCCTGGGTAGTTTTCATATTTTAAATATCATTGAAAAGAGAATCAGGCAGTCAACTGTGGTTGGAATGCTTAATATTATACATATTTTCCTATTATCCTTTGATAAACATTCTATGTAATATCTAACTATTTTACCATGGCAAGGCAGAGACTTTTCTATATAATTTTTAAAGATTTTTTTAAAAAATTGTGTGTATATATGCACAAGTGTCTGTATGTGCACCTGTATGTGGCTACCCATGGAGGTCAGAACAGGAAGTTGAATCCTCCAGAGCTGGAGTTTCAGGCGGTTGTGAGTCAATTGTCATGGATGTTGGGAACAGAACTGAGGTCCTCTGGAACATCTTTCCAGCCTGCAGTGTGTTCTCTGGTATACAAAAGTAACACATTTGAGGAATTTGAGGGATATGAAAAATGCATTTAGATTATGGTAAGGATGTGGTTCCCTTGGCGTTTCTAAACCTACATACCTTATAAAAACCATGATTCCCTTGGAGTACCTATGGTGGTTGAATATAAATCTAATGGTCCCCTTAGACTCATTTGTATGAATGCTTGGCCCATAGGGAATATGGCACTATTAGTAGTTGTGACCTTCATAGTTTGTTGAAGGAAGTATGTCCCTTGGGGGCAGGAGATGGTAGCCTTTCAGGTCTTACAAGCTCAAGTCTGGCCAGTATGTCAGTCTCCTTCTGTTGCCTGTGGATCAAGATGTGAAACTCTCAGCTCAGTCTATAGCACTATGACTGCTTGCATGCCACCATGTTTCCTGCCATAATACTAATGGAATAAACCTCTGAAACAGGAAGCTAACCTCAATGAAATCTGTTCCATTATAAGAGATGCTATGGTCATTGTATCTCTTCACAGCAAGAAAATCCTGACCTGTATCCTTAAGACAGCCATATGTGGGCAGGCATGTGTTTAAGTGATCTGGAATTCTTAGAAAATAATGTATTTTATTTTAACACCCCGTAGTGTTATACTGAGACCAAAGGGAGACGTGAGTTTCATCGTGTTTAGAGGATTTGAAAGCTGTCCTTCAGGAGAATATCCTAACACCTTCCAGAATATGATAGAACAGAGTCCTCACTGAGATTTCAAAGTCCCACTCATAGAGAAGATCCTAAAATGTCAAGAAAAGACTCTTTATTCATAAAGAACTGGTAAGCAGTAATTTATGCCTGTACATTTATCTCGAAAAATCAATAACCATCCATTTTGGTTTTTTTTTTTCTTTTTTTTTTTGCAAACTCTACATAAAACATCCAAACGGGCCATTTTGTTCAGTACAATATAACATAGCTGTTTGGCATTACCAAATATATATGTATATATATTTATAGATATGTACATGTGCTGAAAAAGAAGCCGGTGCATCCTTGCTAAGGAGTCCATCCAAGTATTTACTGTACAACATTCAGAATTTACACTGATAATACAAGGCACAAAAAGTGTGGTATGAAGCCAAGGCCATGCTTTGCTTAGACCCTCTCCTGTGGCTTGCTCACTCCTTCAGCTTCATGTCTAAGTTAGTATTCAGCTCTGTTTAAAATGTTATTTCATACTTTTTGGCTTTGAACACATCAAATGAACATTGAGAGTGGTATGGGTTTGAAAAATAAATGAATCATTTGAAAGAACGCCCCCACGTACCTTCCCAAAATAAACAGAACAAAATGAAATATGTTTTAAATTCTCCTTTATAGGAGGGAAATATATCACCCAAATTTCCAAGTTTGGGCTCAGGAAAATGAGTCAGCATTCCTGTCCAGTTTTATAATACTTCTAGGTCATTATTTATTGGAGTGTGTGTACCAATCAGACCTAGTTAAGAATGGGAATTCTGTTCTTCATCTGGTGTAGAGAAGGAGACAGCTGTTTTCCTGACTGTGGGATTTTGACACTTGAGTATTTCCCTTTTATTGAGAAGTGTTCTTTGGGAGCAGGAAGCATCTAGGAGGGGCCTTGTAGGGGGTTTCTATTCTCAGTGTTTCTCCCAGGAAGTCCTGGTGGCTGTATCCTGGTGATTCTCCATCTCCCCACTCCTCATCCTTGCTAATAAAGGAACATTAGAATTTCTGCCTCCACCTTTGAGCAGAATGCTTGTGTTTTAGGAAAGGGGTCTCATGGCATGACACTTGGTTAGCATCTTCCCTTTAAATATCATGGTTTCACATCAGAATCCTAGTTGGCTCATTACTGGCTGGAAATGTATCCGATTTTAAGGTTATTGTACAACTTTCCCAATTCTGGAATTTAGGTGTGAATCATTTCATTTCTTTCTTTCTTCTTTTTCTTCCTCCTTTTTTTAAAAAGAGTTAGATAAATTTGAGACAAAAGAGCATATTCATTATGCCCACACCTTTGGTGAAAGTATTTGACACATATTTCTATTCCCATAAAGAAAATTATTACCAGATCATCTAATAGATAATAGAATCAAATGGTGGAACTTCGTGGGAAAAAAGACACAACTCTTGAAGTTACTACTGATAAGGGCAGGAAGAATTTATGCTTACGCCTAGCTAGGATGCTTCCTGCCTTTTTTATCTTTGGGTTTAGATACATGGTAGGTTCGAAGACATGAAGTTGCAATGTTACTATCTTAGGCCCACTTTGTGAGGACCCCCCCAAATCCATGATCTTCACAGCAAAAGGAAAAAAGCAATGAGCAGCTGCTTCAAAAACCACAATTATTCTATGCGAGATAAACGTCCTACTTCTGCTCACGGTACTACACACTAGTGACTAATAGCCAGGCCTGGTGCCATCCCCTTTGATTCTCAGAGAAAAAAAAAATTACAGTGTTATCAATTGCCATTTCAGTTTTGTTGGTGACCCTGTATTGGGGATGTGAGGAGTCCACAGTAGACACTGGCTCTCCTAGAGTTGCTTCTGTAAAAGACACCACATGCTGTCAATACAGCCAAACAGCTTTGTCACCGCAGCTTTTGAAAGAGTTTGGAAAAGAAACACAAAATATGCAACACATCTAAGATTAGTAACATTTTCACTTTTGTGACATTTGACAAAATACAGTTTTGCTTGTAGTTCAGGAAAACTCTATGCGGACAAAAGTGGCAACTACTGAAACAGTGGCCGTTCAACTGTTGGCCAAAAGCATCAATGTTCAAATACAGCGCTATGACAATGAACACCAAAAGGATTAATAAAATGTGGTCCCCATCGGTAAGCCCACACTTTTGTTCTTGAAGGTGCTGTAACTATCACCTGTAGTCCAGGCTTTGGGAGTTACTAAGGGTTCCAGTTTTGCAATGCTTCATGAGAGACAGAATGAAAATGGACCACGCAGTAGGCCAGAGAGGCACGTTTCTCAGCTCCTTCCTCATTTCTGCTGGAATAAAGACCTCAGAGAATGTTGCCTTTAGCATGTCTGATAGCTCTATCATTCAACACATTTACAGAGGCCAGGCAGACCAAGAAATTGAAAACATCTAAAAGAAAAAAAAAACTAAAACAGAAACATATCCAAAGATTTTGTTAACATTCTGAAAGTCACAGGTAAATTCGGTCAAAGTGTGTAAAAGCATTCACGCCATTTTAATTTTCTACCTTTGCTCCTTCTGTTTGATATTTAGTGTATTTTTTTTTTTTTTTGGTTGAGGAAAAAAAATCACTGCAACAAATTCAGATATTTTCTTCCAAAGAGAACCCTGTGTGATTTGATTTAATGGTCCTTCTCACAGCCAAATGAAAAAAGAAGAAGAAGAAGAAAAAATGCCAGGACCACAGCAGTTTGAGATAAAAATAAGAGAAAAGTTCCTCTCTTTAAAGGGAGCTTTATCAATTCTTTTCATCTCTTACAAAAAGGCCAATAAAAGTTTTGTGGGAGTACATCTGAGTTTTATGAGTCTGCCCGCACTGGTAAATGAAGGTTGCATTTAAATCCACAGAACAAGTTTCCTTTTGGATTACAGAATGTAAATGTAAAGTACTAAGACTGTGTACGTAAAGTTGTAAAGACTGTAAATTAACATAATGATACTGTAGTCTGGCAGAGCTGTGGACCTCACCATTTGGGTGGCATCATTTTAACTCATGGTTCAAGTATAACAATTAGACTTAATGTCTCCGAGCACTGAGAAATTTGGCATTGAGTGGGATTATTTTTGTAAAATTTTTATGTAACCTACCAAGTATTTAAGGCCACTTTTAAATTTTGTATCATCTTGCACTAGGACAGTGACACTTCGGAATTTAGTGCTCAGAGTAATGTGGAAACCTCTCCCATCCAAGACAGGCATTTGTGTTGTGACAGGTGAAAGTAATGTACAAGCTTAAGGTCACAGTGAGTCATCACATGTTCAAGTGTGAGCTAAGACTGTGTGACCTGCAGACCTTCCCCCAACACACGTAATCCCTTGGTCTGTAAATCTCACAGACCAGGGTTCTCTTTGAAATTTCACTGCAAAATATTACACAACCCTGGCATTCAAAGACCGCAGAATGTAACATATTTATTTCAAAATCCTGTGTAGCATCCTAGTAGAAATAAGACAGATATAAAAAAAGAAACATAAAAAGTCAAGGTGAACCTCACTGAATCATGGTCTGGGACGTGAGGTGACTCTTGTTGATGTCTCCCTTATTATCGCATGTGATAGTATGCTCAAGTGCACTTATAAACACAGGCCAAAAAAAAAAAAATCAAACAAACAAAAAACAAAACCTGAATCTAACGGGGGAAACTGCAGACACACGGGATCAACTTTTCTGCTGTTCCTGTTACCTCACCTTAAAATAACCTACACAGATGCCAGGACAATTACAATTTTTGATCTGTTTATAATATAAAAAAGCTGTAAAAAATCTATAAAGAACGTGTGTAGGTTCACACAACATATAAACAATTATAAGGCCAATTGGAAGGGAAAGAAGAGAAATGGATAGGGTAGGAATTTAAAGCAACAATCTTCCAAATATATGTTAATATATAAGATCTCTCTAGAATGTGTTGCAAATAGTATACTACCTAACCAGGGATGCCGATTCCGGATTCCGTCTGCATCGATCCTACTGTTCACCATCAATCTGGTTTGTAGCTCATCAGCTATTTACATCTCTTCTCAAAATCTCTATCAGTGATGTCAAGTGGTTCTACATGCTTTTTCTCTTTCTTCTTCACAAGGATGAATAAATAACTTGGGAATACAAGGGAAAAATGGTGTTCTTCTGATCCAGATATGGGATTCAGTCAGTCAGTTCTAAGATGATTCATTTGTTCAATAGAATAAGCCTTTGATTCCTGAGCAAAACAACCTGCTTTCTTTCGATTTGCACATGGCAAGGCCTTCTATATGGTATAGGGAACCTGATATATCACATGCTAGTTAGATAAATGGCTAACGCATTCAAGAGCTCTTCATTGTCTGATCCATGGGATTATAACTTCAACCTGCCTTTTTAACATTTTCACTTGGGAAGAGATTGCAAATAATTGTTTCCACATAAAGGACCTATAAAAACAATTGCATAATCATGTCCTCATTACCAAGGATTCTCTTTCTTCCTATTTCTGACTATGCTTTTTCAAATTTAATCATCTCAAAAAAATGCTAAGTAGTTTCCTGGGAGTTAGTAGGTGTTTGGCTTGGGTTGTCCTTGTTGTGGGCAGTTACTGAAAACTTTCTGGAGAAGATGAGTATATCTGTTCATCTCCAGTCTCTCAGGATATTGGTCAAAATGATGTAGTCAAATGTAAAAAATGTAGCAAAGTATAAGATGAAGCTTGTGAATAGTCTACAGTTTTCACTGGTGTGTGTGTGTGTGTGTGTGTGTGTGTGTGTGTGTGTGTGTGTGTGACTTAAAATGAAAGCTATGAGTTAACATTATTAAGAATACATGGTGATGCTACGCAGCTGGAGCATGGAAGTCTCTCTGAATGATGCCTGTGGTTCCTAGGAAAGTGTTGTAGGGTTCTATTCCTTGGAGGTATTTACTCACTCACTCACTCACTCACTCACTCACTCACTCACTCACTCACTCACTCCACTCAGGTGTTACTCAAAAAGGCTATCAGGTAAGTTTCCAAAAGACACAACAGCAGGATGTCCTAAAGCCCTATTGAGACATACTGTGACAGCATAGTACAAAAGGTTAGAAGATTTCCAGAATCTGGATCGAAAAACATGGCAAAACCCCATTTCTTATGTGAAAAACGTTGGAGAACTTGGGTTAATTACCCATCTCCTGGAATCCGTGCTTACTCAACTCCTTGAATATCTGCAGTCTACACATTTTCCTGGACCTGGGCTAGCTAGCCTCTCTTGTGACCACTTCATGGAGTAAGCTGTTTTTGTAACAGCACTCTGAGATTAGAGGGGCTTGGCGGGGAACTCCTGCTCTGTTGAGTTAGGGGAAGTATGTTTCCATACTGAAATGAATAACTATGTTCTTTACTGTCTCCATACTGCAATCTTTCAGGATAGGAGAGAAATGAGTTTTGTCTGAGGGGGTGGATCTGTGGGTGGGGGATGAAGGTGAGGTACCAAGAACTAGTTTGAGGTCTATCTCACTTCTTGATCTTGTCTCTGTTAAATGACTCATATAATAAGTGCTGGTGTGATGTACTCAGATTCTAAATTCTAAATGCCCTCCCTGACATTGGTGACATCATACTAATAAGTTAGCAATCTGGTTTCATTTCTGAAAAGCTAGTCTTACCATGATTTCCAACCTCCCGGATGCCAGCTGGTTGGAATCTGAAAATCTGGTTTGAGAATCAGCTGGCCCTGTGGGGCAAGTCATTCAAAACCTGGCCCCAAGCATGCACTTAATCTCTGCCTTCCCGGCTTTATTGTTGTGTGTCTGGTTTTCAGAGCTACTTGTATCTACAGATACCTTCACTTTTATCCTCAACAAATCTGAGGAGCACATCCAATGTTTACCCGTGTGTGGACTCAGAGGAAACAGCAGGGTTCTCTTTTTCTCCCACGGTTAACATAGTTCTACCTACATCAAACTCATTTTCTTCATCCAGGGATTCTCACTGACTCTCAATAAAGGCTGAGTTCCCCCAAATGCCCCCTGGGCAGATATCTGCCTCATCTTCCCCACTTGAAGCCACTGCTTCGAAGCAGACCATCACTAGTACTGCCTCAAGAGAAGAAACAGACTAGAGGCCGTTTTGCCTGCTGTAGTTGAAGTCAGCATCATCTATCTGGGACTCGGTGATGTTTGATAATTTCGTGTGCGTCCTCCCAATCTCTTCCAGGGCACAGGCGAGCGAGTCAAGGTCTCCATCCTGCTGATGTCGAGCTTCCCAGAGGTTCAGAATGACCGCGGAGGGGCTGCTTTGTGTAGCGAAATATGATAAATTCCTAGATGAAATTAAACAAAGGAGAGGTAAATAGGAATGGTAAGGCAAATGATCTCTGTAAAGGAATCAGAATTAAGCTGAAAGGTTTATTTGTTTATATGTATATGTTTGGGCTTGCTTTTGCTCAAGTATACATATCCCCATGAATGCAGACAAAGAGGGTGTTGGCTCTCCGGAACTTTAGTTACAGGCAGTTGAGAGACACCATGCATGTGGGTGCTGGGGACCAAACCATGGTCATCTGCATAGCATTAAATGCTATTAACTCCTAAGCCATCTTACCAGCCCCTAAAACGACCTTTAAAGGCAGCAATAAAATAGTAGTCGAAAGCTACACACAGGTAAGCCTGAGGCTCTCTGGTTTGCATCCCGACACTATTCTACAGCTATACACGACAATGATCCTAGTGGTTTTCTCTTTTGGGTTTTCCTGTGGTCCTTCCCTTTCTTAAGCTACACATGTGAAAATATATGTATGTTTCTCTGTTTCTTCTTCTTCTCGAAATGTTCTTTTACACTAGTTTATATGAAGTAAACTCATTCCTTGTTTTTCAAATATTTTTCTCCCCACATCCTTGACAAATATAAGAGCTGCTAAGGTTTTGTCTTCAATTTCTGACCGCTCCTCCTTTGGTGCTAAATGCCTACTTCCCATTTTCTTGGCTAATTAAACTGTTTATAGGTTTTTTTTTTTTAATGGCCTTAGGTGTTGGTGCAATTATAGATCTATCTACAACTTCAATCTTTGTGGATTCAGAAATTCTCACTTCAATATCTCCAAATGACTAATTGTAAGAACTAGTATTTATGTTCCTTTGGCTACTGATTCCTTACACTAGGATGTTAGTTTGTGAGTCTTCCTCTTTGTTGTTTCTTCCCTTGATAAACTCACCAGCTTTTCCTTTCCACTCTAGGGGAGAGACTTCACTTATATATTAGCATGTCAGAATGTATATCACAGCAAAGGACCTGGAACTCTGTCTCTACAATCTTGAACACATACTGCATTGCTACATTCTATTTTCAAGTCATAAGAAATCCTGTCTTCATGTCTATCACAGTATGACCTCAATGAAACTATGAAGATATCACATACACACACACACACACACACACACACACACACACACACTTCCCTTTCATCTAACACCCCACTCTGTCTTCATTCTTGACTACAAAACACTGAAAGCTAGAGATCATATTTAATCATTGGCTAAATCTTCCATAGCATTTATCATAATACTGTGACAGGCCTTTATTCAACATCCATTAGCTGACATTAACTGAGTAATTGATTCTTACATGTCTTTTCTAGATGATATAGCATCTTCAGTGAAAGAAAAAAAAATGAACCCTAACCTTTTGGACAATAACTTTGCTATGATGAGGACTAAGACAGCACAAAGGATTAAAGGTCACTGTTTTTCATGGGGACTTCTAAAGTAAGGACAGAAAAATGTCATTCCCAATGAAATTTTAGTGTTTTTGGAAGAAACGGTTTGCAGAACACTTTGTATTTTGAAGAGAGCAGCACTTTCTACCAATATTCCCAGCATATGATCACAAGTGGGATCCTGGAAAGAGAAGATGAGTTTCCAATCATACATGACTACTTATAGGAAACACATACATAGTTTATATACAACTGGTTATCAATAAGCATACAAAGCAGAATTATTTCACATACGAAGCTTCAACTAAAAATAATTTTTAACAAAGGAAGGGGCAAAGCCAGCTCAGTAGCATTGACGCTAACCCCTAGTTCCTTCAATGTTTTCGTGCCTTCCTTTGCCTGCTTCCTCATCTTTATGCCACATTCACTGGCTCCACCTACAACCCAGCTTTGGTTTTTAAAAATGGTGGTAAATGTTTATGCTAACAGAAACAGTGAATTCTGCTTGAGTACTTTGGAAGGATTCTGGTTCTTCTTATTTGAACACTTTGAGTTGCATATTAACACTTTCTTCAGTCTGTAGGGAGATATTTCTAGTAGTTGCTGGCTCTCACTATATCCCTTTTTCCTGAGGTTCAGGCAGTTCAGAAGTGGAATGGAAAGTGGGAAAATAGGCACACACTAGCAGGTGTGGTCATCTCTTTCCATAGCAATTTTTGGAAGGAATAAAAAAAGTTTTTGTGATCTCCAGTGTTGTTAAAAAGGCATTAACCACAGACTGGGCTGTGGCTCAGTGGTAGAGGCTAGCCTAGCCATGGCTGGATCTCCAGGACTCCTCTTCCCACAAACAAAATATGATATGTAACTAAAAGAGCAATACCACCACTCCTGTTTTACTCAGAGCCGCTGGTGTTTTGGTTTTTCTAGTAAACAACAATTGGCTTTTGTATTGTGACTGGAATCATAATGATCCCAATTCTCTATTTCAGAGGTTGTCCAACCTACAGAGACTGGATAGTAAATAGTTCTGACTTTATGGACCTCAGACAGCCTGCCTCTCTGCAGCTGCTGCATTCTACCATGATACCACAAAGGCAGCAACAGACAACATTCATGTGAATGATGGCTGGATCCTAGGAAACCATTATGGAGTAAGGCTGAAATCTGATTGTCCTGTTCTTTCTACCTTTCTTACAACATTACTCTTTCTGTTTTCCCCTTTGATACATTTATAAATGAAACAAATAATTTTAGCCAGATTTGCCTTGGGGCCATTGTGCTGTTTCTGTCCAATGCTCTTATGACTTGACTAGATGTCTACAGTCAAGAGCTAATTCTAACAAGTTAAGACTGAACTTTCTGCATTGTGTTTCCTTTGGGAAAAAAAAAGAACAATCTAGCTTTACAGGGTTGTTGAGCCCCCAACATAGATGTTCTGACTGCATGACTCTCAGACATTTAGCCAATCACACATTTAGGGATCTTTGACACTTCAAGATAAAAACCTGTAGTGGTTAATAGTGAAAAGCATGAAGCATATGGTTTTGGGGTGGGAAATCAATCTTAAAAATATCCAGGAGGCCACACTGCATAGGAGTTCTGTATACATAGCCCAGAAAAAGCACTACAAACTAGACTAGTGCCTGCTGTCCGCTGCATGGCTCTGGGAAGCCCTATGAAAGTGGAATAGGAACCCAGAGCTAAAGAAACTGAATGTCTAAAGGAGGCGAAAATAAATCTCTCAGTTGGCACAGATCTCTGAACATACTGTAGCAAGTGCTATGTGCTTCTGGAAGTAACTTTTAGACTTACTCTTTAAATTTACACAAACACACTCAGTATGATACATATACATTCCAAGTTTCTATCTATTTTAGTAGATATAAGATTGTATTAGTCTTAATCATTTTATTTGTCTTGCCATTACCAGAGTTTTGAAAAAAAAAAAAAAAACCTCTGCTTCCTTGTGTATAATAGAAAAAAAAAACCTAGAAAATACTAAACTCTTATTGCAACAGGCTATCTGTAAAAGATAATGATGCAATTTTATGAGGTGCATATATGCAAATGAAATGTGATTTCTTAAAAAGTGTTCATATATATATATGTATATATATACATATATATATATATATGACTTTCTTTATACCACACTTTTGAAATTATTCAGATTCTAATATACGAGTCCCATTTTTTTCTCACAGTAACTGATGCATTTGGATACCAGGTGGTAAAAACACAACTTTAGAAATGTTACTAGTAAAACGTGTAATTCATGTTGATTTTAAGCAGTTTCCCAAGAAAGTCACTGGTTCCCTCTCCCTCTCTCTCTCTTTGTCCCTCCCTTTCCTCTTTCTTCTCTCTCTCTCTCTCTCTCTCTCTCTCTCTCTCTCTCTCTCTTTCTCGTCCTGTTGTTAGTCTCTCCTCTCTGTCTCTCTCTGTCTCTCTGTCTCTGTCTCTCTGTCTCTTTCTCGCTCTCTCTCTCCCCACTTTATCTCTCCACCTCCTGCCCCTTCCTCTCTGAAATAAAGCCTAAACATCACCCCAAACCAGAAATTCTAAATATTCAGAAGTATTGCTGAAAAAAAAAACATTTTCTTTCTCTTACAGAAACATGTTTATTATGCTCATTTTAGAGCTCTCAGATTGTTAAACTATTCACTAAACTTTATAGATTTTACAAAATCTGACCAATTGAAGTAATTTAGATAACTAAGATTACTTGTGGTGGAGCCTGACAGATGTCATTTACCATGCAGTCAGAGCTCTAACTACTGGACTATGAGGTTAATTTTAGAATCTTCTAGGTTTTCAGTTCAAGTCATTTCCCCAGAGCTCTAGACTCAAAGGGCTTGGTTCTCTCTTGGATGCTCTCCAAGTAAGCACAATCACTAAGATACCAGAAATTATGGGTCACACTAAGATGATGAAACACATTTATACATGCATACATACATACATACATACATACATACATACACACACACATACACACACACACACACACACACACACACACACACACACATATATATATATAAATTTATGTGGTAGTTGTAGTTTATGAAATTTAATTAACTGTGTATTGTTGAACATTTGATTTTTCTATATACCTGAGTTTCTTTTCGTTTTGCTTCTGTGATTAATTTCATCTTTTAGACTTCCTCGTGATCTGGCTACATACATAATCTGGGGCTTTCTGTAGAAGGCAGGGCTGAGATACCCTGACCAGTATCACGTGTTTATCATGGGCCAACTGATAAAGCCACACTTAAACATGTAATCAATTCACTTCATTTCTTAAATACACCTTCCAACTTATAACTGTGTTAGATCGACAATGGAATTCAGATTAGATTCAGAAGTTTTGGAAATACTTACGAAGACTTCTTTGTTATTTAAAGTATATAAGTTGACGGCAGGGAAGAGTTTAAGAGACTATAATGAAATTCCACCAGATAGGGTCATTGTAATTAGTATAGCTCATGGTTAGTTCTACTGAAGAGACCCTGGCTAGAGACAGTACAGTGAAAGCTTCCAGGGGTTCTATAACAATCCTCAAATGCAAATATTTTAGAGAGTAGTTTACCTCTGTGCATATTCTCAATCGCCCACCAAAGATTAAGTTGCTTGCAGTCCTGGAGTAAGGGGAAGGCTGCTGTCTGAGGCCACCTGAGCCCCAGGGAATGTACTGAAGCGCTATCAAGCTCACACGGTACTTCCTTGAAACTTTTTTTCTAACCCTCAGACAACAAAGCTTTGCCTTTATTCACATATGGCTGGGCTCCAGGGACCAATATAGTACCCTCAAAAGGTGTCAGCTATTCCTATAATAAATGTGCCAATGAATGTTATTCTAACATACAGCAGGGATCTGCATTTGAGCTACACCCAAATATCCTTAGCATTGGAGACTCTTCTACTAGGTACAGGCCATAATTTCATTCAGGATTGGGGCTCCCAACCAACACTGTCAGTGAACTGCATCTGTAACCCCAAAGGCAGCAAGTGCAAGTTTGTTTACATTCTAAAGATGATGATGATAATGAATAAGAATAATAATAAGAAATTTGTATATCTAGCTCAACCTTGTTTTTACTATTAAAAAGCTTATTTTAAGACTATCTTCTTTTCTGAAGAGTTTATCAGTAAAATAAATAAATAAATTAATAAATAAAGTCAAGCTGCCTAATAAATTGGAAAAAAAAATTGTTTCTAGAATAGTGCATAATCCTACTGTATAGTATAGAATAGGGAATTGAAATGCAATCATAATGAAACAATATTAGTATCTCTGCCATCATCCTAATTGTTTCATTTAATGAAAGCCTCTTATGTGACCCAAAGCAACCCTCCACACAGTTCTTTAAATGCAAATGCAAGAGAAAAGCCATTTTTACTGAATAACAGTAATTGGATAGATACATCGGAGCCATTTGCTCTGCTCATCAAGTTTCCATCTCCAATCTTTGGGCTAGTAGAGAACTCAAGAGGCAGCCAAGCCACTGTCAAGATAAAGCAAGAGGACTCTCATCTATGACTACTATTGAGTGAGCAGGAGACACGTTGTTCTGTAAGATAAAAGAACGAGAAGGATAGGGACAGCTGAAGACAAGCTCACATCCACCATGCTGGTTTGATCTTCCTAGCCCCTCCCAGAGTTCCTTTCTGCCTAATGTGTTATATGCTCCTGGGAAGAGAGACAAAACTGGACCTTCACTCTTTGGATAGTGTATAGAAGTCCTTGGGACTTGAAGTCTCTGTGAGATGCCAAATGAGTCCATAGCTAGTTACAGTCTGGTTTTAAAACTTCAGTTTCACTCCTCCCGGGATGCACATGTCAATTTCTGGCTTTTGGAAACAAAACAATGGCAAAGACCAGCACATCAAGATTTGGACATTCCTTTGAATTGGAATATATCCATGGGAAAAGTAATCCAACTTCAAGTCAATTATTTTTTCAATCACCTTAGGACATATTTGAGAATTCTGAGAGCAAAGCAGGACTACAGTGTACAAAGAGAAAAGCATTCAGGACTGACTGTCAATGACAGAAGAGTAAAATATTTAGACCTCTCACTTTGCAAACGACTCAGTATGAGCTTCAACAAAGCCTCGTCTATCCCTGAAAGGAAATGTGATCTATAGCGCAGGCTGATAAATCAGGTGAAATCTCCACTGTGATTCCACTTTAAGTCATCATCTACAGACACATGAGCATTATTAGCTTTTTCAGTTTATAATTCTGCCTCTGAAGGGATTCTTTCTGGCTGGCTGGTTGTGGGGCTCTGCCATGTTCATCTTTTTTTAGCAGAGAATCGTGTTTAAAGAGGGAAGCTTACTTCTTCAAAGATCAGCATGAACTTACCAGTGCCTGGAAATAAATAAATAAATAAATAAATAAATAAATAAATAAATAAATAAAAAAAACCTGGAGCCATCCCTTTTCAAAGTTGTCCCTTGTCATCGCCCCTTGGCACTAACAGTGCGAACACCAGATCATAAAAAAGCTTCTTTACCATCTTGCCTTCGGGATGGACACCTGCCACTTACAATCCGCATACAGCTTGTTCACGGCTAAACCTGTCCCCAGGCTGTCTCTTTTCTGCTTCATATCAGCAGGCAGTTTCATGAGTCGTTGACTTCAGCAGAATGAAACCCAAATACCCACAACTCCACTGCGTTGGGTCCCTCAGGCCTCACGGGCTTTTCTGATTTCAAACCCCGAGTCAGTCTGCTGGACTAGAACCAGAAAATCTGATTTAAACTTCATTGTACTGCACCTCCAGGGACCTACGTAATGCTATTACCCTGTACATTAATTCTCCTAGATGTCATGAAGGATTTTTTTTTTTTTTGAAATGGAAGCCATAAAGAAAGGTAAAGGAGGTACTTTCTGGCTTCTAGCCTGCAGAACCAAGAAAGCTCCATCTGGTGTGTTCACAGTACATTTCGAAACAGGAGCGAGGAAGGAGTTGCTGCTCGGTGTGCATCCTGGACATATCTCTGTGCATCTCCCTTCCCCTCCACTCTTCACCTCCAAGGCCTGCTCTGGAACTTTGCTACCTTTGAAAAGTCTGAGAAGTTCTTCTGACCAGATGAATAGGCTGCCTTATGACTCCCTGGGTCCTTTCCGTCTACCCTCTGGCCATTTTACTACTCTGCGGCTTCCAATTAAGAGGGTGGACAGTGGGACTAAAAAAGATACGACCTCAATGCTAGACGACTCTGTTTCTCATTAAAGGTCCTGCTGAAAGCTGTGGAGGAGCGAAAACAAGATGTCACCATGCCATTTATCAGCCACAAGGCTGGGGGACTTTCATTAGTTCTCAACTTTTACAGCACCACCCATGAACCCAACACCTGAAACGCATCTGATCTGTCTGAACTAGGTGGCTAATAAGAAATACGTTTCTCTGGCTTTGCTGCCAAATTTTCAAATAAGTCTACTATTAGGGAAGGCCTTGGGAAAGGCAGTTAATACGATGTAATTTTCTTCTACTTTGGCTGCTTCCTCTCTATTCATCCAGCCATATCACATGCATCTGTTCCCATAGCAACTCAGCAAAGCTTTGGTCTCACAAGAGTTTCTTGAATGTCGAAATCACAAGGCCTGGAACATCTAGTCACAGGCTTCACACAGTAAAACATGCAAGAAAAGGCAAGTTGGTTTTGTGGCTTGTTTTCTTATTAAGATTCATTTTCAAAAATTCCCTTGATCCTTGTTTGTGTCCATCCTATTTCTGAGGAGACAGAATGTCTCTTCAGATCAAGGATCAAGGATAGTGTCCTGTGAGAGAATTCATATCAACTATTCAAGGATTATTTATTGAATTTCTCCTAGGTTGACAGCTTTATCTATACACGTGTAACTGTAATTTAGAAATAAGTATCATAAAATGCAAAATAATGTCAGTTTAGATATGGGGGGATATTGCTGGCTGAAACAGGTACTTTTAAAATATTTATTTATTTTTATGTGTATGAGTATGTTCCTGTTTATGTATTTGTGCACCATGTGCATGCCTGGTGTCCATGAAGGAGGGCTTTGGATCTCTTGGGACAGGAGTTACAGCCAGCTTGGAACTATAGTTGCTGGAAACTGAACCCAGGTCCTCTGCAAGAACAGCAGTGTTCTTAAGCAGTGAGCCATCTTTCCAGCTCTGGAAGCAGATATTTAATCAGTCCTCAGCAATGTTCTCTACTACATCTCACTAATCACATGTGACCAGAGGAATAGAAACTACAGGCTAAACATGAAACCTTGTATGCTTGTTCATGTAGCAAGTATGTGTGCTAAGTAAGCGCCAGCTCTGCTCCTAGCACTGATAGCTGCAAGGGCCATCTATGGTATTCTTCACTGGGCTCGGCAGAGTGTTTGATGTGATCCGTGTGGCCAGACACCCTATCGTGTCTCATATTCTCACCAGGGGCTGAGCCATAAGTTATTCCTTTTTTCCATGCTCCCTGTTCAGATCTCTCTCTCTCTTCCTCTCTCTCTCTCTTCTTTCTCTCCTCTCTCTCTCTCTCTCTCTCTCTCTCTCTCTCTCTCTGGGGGGAGGGGGGAGAGAGAGGAAGGAAGGGAGGGAAGGAAGGAGAGAGAGGGAGGGAAGGAGGGGAAGGGAGGGAGAGAGAGGAAGGGAGGGAAGGAAGAAGAGAGAGGGAGGGAGGGAAGGAAGAAGAGAGAGGGAGGGAAGGAGGGGAGGGGAAGGGAGGGAGGAAGAGAGAGAGAGACAGAGAGAGAGGCATGGATAATCATCAGCAACACTGACATCTATGTTTGTCAAATGTAAAGAATGTTTTCAGGACTGGAAGAAAAATTGGAGCAATTCTTTTCCTCCATCTTCTTGAAAATCTTCTCTTTGGTGTTTGGTGGCTATTACTAGAACCTGCTCAATGCTTTGGGAAGGTGAAAGGGAAGTGAGAGCCAGGTAAAAGTTTATCATGTGACCTAAGTGAGAGAAAGCATACCTGAACCTCTCTGCTCACCTTTCTACTCTGACTCTGAAACAGTGTTCTTACCCAGTGCTGCCTGAATACTGGCAATTACATATTTCCCATGTTTCAGATTTATACATTTTATAGGATGTTATTCCTAACCATGAGAGAGCTAAATCAGTGATCTGGTATTATATAATAGGAAATGGAGGTAGATTCCACTCTACCTCTGTCATACATGTTTGCATGAAGGAGGATATGCATCTCTGGTACGTATGGGTAGCTTCCCTGAGGATGGCCCCAAAGGCTCCTGTATTTGAATGCTGTTTCCCCACTTTGTGGAACTGTTTGAGAAGGATTAGAAGGTGTGGCCTTGTTAAAGTAGGCAGGGCTATTTGAAGGATGTTTGTTACTCAGGATTAGGTTTGATATTTCACAAGCCAGTGCCTGAGCCAATCTTGCTCTCCCTGCCTGCAACTTCCAGATTGGGTGTGAGTTCTCAGTTCCTGCTCTAGTACCATGCCTGCCTACCTGCTGCCATGATTCAGGCCATGATGTTCATGGACTAAACCTCTGAAACTATAGTCAAGCAACAATTAAATGTTTTTGTTTTTTTAATTGCCTTGATCAGAGTGTCTCTTTATTATAGCAGTTGAACAATAGTCTAAATAAAAATATAAAAGAAACTCAGGCATTTCTGTATAATGAGACTGGGCTGAGCCAAAACATACCAACCATGTGGTTCCAAGGAATCTTCCTATTCTGCTTCTTAAAAATACTTCAGCATCTGTGTCAGTTCCAGCCTCAGCAGCCTCTTCTACCTTGAAGGAGGCTGGGGGTAGAGCTGAAGGAGAATCCTCAGCTCTTGGCAATGTCTTGATAAGAGCAACAAAATCTTAAGGAAGCATTACTCAATGATAATGGCCAGGGTTCTGGGAGGAACAGACTGAGAGAAAATACAGGACACTACGTGTTTTTATAAGCATAGTTCACTAGAACAGTCAGGCCTACTTGGTTGGTTATGTTTCCCACAGGCAGCTTCATGATACAGAGACAGAAAGTTGAGTAGTTGTTGAGTTGTTGGCAGCAGATCTCGCATGGCCTAACTAGTTCTTATCTGGCCACTTACAGAAGCTGGTTGAGATCCTTCCCTTCACAGTTAGGATATTAAAGATCAAAGCTGGAGAACAAAAAGGAAGGTAGGAAATGCTGCACACTGAATTGAATATGTTATCTGTATAAGATTTTGAGAGAGACATAGATTATACACATTCACACTATTCCAATCTCATATCCATTGTGGTGAGTTGAGGTGAACAACTAACATTTGTTGAAAATTCTTTCTGGGCACAATGTTGGAAAACTTCCACAGCATATGTATCTGAATTCCTTATGTCAAGGGAGTTTAGACAGGAAGCTGGAGATGAGGCGTTAGGGGGAAATAAACAGGTCGACAAGGCTCATGACCCTGGACACTGGGAGGGCAGCTAGCTCAAGCATGGACAATTGATGTTTATTGCTTTCTGGGCATAAAGGACACTAAATGTAGTCTCCAGCCAGCATGGTTTGCAGTTTCCCTACAGTATGAGGTCAGAAATACATGCTGTTGCTGCCACATACTCTAGGTCTTATGTGTGCTGTAAATGGACAGTTAAACAGAACAATGCGGGAACACCCCATGCTTACCCTATAAATCAGAAGTGCACAAGGGTACACGGGGATTGTGCAACAACTATCTGTTAATACTGCTTTGAAAATCACAACCTTTCACAATTAGAAGAAAGAGAATATACCATCTATTTTATATGCCCATTACTAGAAAGAAAAACTTGTGGATATAACTGACATGCTTATACAGATTGGAATTGACTCCAGCACATGGGTTTGGAGGAGACATGAGTACCTCCTGAACACGGGTCTCCTCTCCTCTCCTCTCCTCTCCTCTCCTCTCCTCTCCCCTCCCCTCCCCTCCCCTCCCCTCCCCTCCCATCCCCCCCTCCCCTCCCCTCTGCTCCTTTCCCTTCCCTCTGCTCCTTTCCCTTCCCCTCCTCTCCTCTCCTCTCCTTTCTTCTCCTCTCCTCTTTTCTCTTCTTCTCTTCCCATTTCCCATTTCCTCTCCTCCTCTCCACTCTCTTCTTCTACTCACTTGTTTTTTTTCTACCCACTATTGTTTAACAAAATTCATTTTCCTGATATATTTTTTTTTTGGTCCGGTTGTCCATATTGACCAGAAAGTGAACATGACACAGTGATGGTATTCATGGATGATGGATGATAACCAAGAAATTTCTCCTCTTTTATACTTGCTAAGCTTGGAAGCAGGCTAAGCTACTGTATTTCCTGTAATTTGTATTTTTTTTTAATGCTTTTGTTTTTGGTATAAGCTTTTGCCTTTTCAAGAAGCTATCTATTCTCATTGGGTCTATTCTTTGTACATTCATTTTTATTTTCTGGCAACAATGCCTTTGATTTCTGGTGAGGTCCTTCATTTGTGGATTCTGTATCCATTCTAAGGCAGAGAGCAGTATTCTGTTTTTTTTGTTTTTTTGTTTTTTTGTTTTTTTTTTTTCTTGGCAGACACCTATCCTCCCAACCCTTTCAAATACAAAAAAAGTCAGGCATGAATCTGTGAAAATAAAGAATGAAAAGTGGAAAGGGAGAACAAGCCAAGTAAGAAAAAAAAAAGAAAGAAAAAGGGAAAAACAAGCAGGAAAAAAAAGCTGTGTCTGAAACAAACGAACAAACAAAAAAATCAAAACAAAACAATAGTACCAAAGGTAAAGAAAATAAAAACGATGCATAAAACCCAACCTTAGCTTATTTTGGGGTCTAGAGGGGGTTATGGAGAGAAGAGTTTCATTTGTCTTATTCCGATGAGTCAACCCAAACCCAGTGCATACCTGCCTCCCAGCACCTGCTGGTGTTGCTTTGAGCAGCTCACCAATGCCTCTGCTCCTCTGAGGTAATGAAGCTTATTGGGGGTTTCTCTGTTTCAGACAGCTCTAGGACAGGATGGCATCAGTGAACCCATACAGTAATGAGCACTGTCACTCTTTGCAGCACACTGGTTGGGTTGTGGTGTCAAGATAACTTTCTCTTCACTGGGTGGCAGGTCTAAAAGCTGTCCTAAAAGTCCCTCTCAATTGCATCTAGGTGCCCATTGTTGCAGACTGAGCATGTCCCCATTGGGACTAAGAAGTGCCTAGCATTACCTGGTGGGGAGAGGACAGCAGGATATTTGCTGCCCTGTGTCTACATATCAATGTAAGCTATTTATGGTAATCATTTACCAGGATAACACAATCTAGGTCTCTGTTTGAGCAACCCAAATAGCAAACCTGGACACAGGGCCAGAACCAAAGTAGGGCCTTTCTGTAGTCTGCCTGAAGCAAAGTGAGATGGCAGTAGATACGATACACTGACACTGCAGCTGGACTTCATATAAAAATGAGCTAGAAATACACCAAGATCCCAAGCCCACACGGTTGCCCCAGCTCCCTTTATTTTTCAGAGTTTGCAAAGTCAAAGCAGTTCAAAAGTTGTCCCCAAATTACCTATTGATGCTGTTTTTCTGTGCTAACATCTGCCAGTCCTTGCCTTTGGCATTGGGGGTATCAAATGTAGCGCAGATCCTCTGTCTGATGGAATAGGGAATTTTGAAGGCTTTCGGGCCAGTCTGTGCAGGGTAAGTACTGTCCTCTTGTGCGAAGAAAGTGATGGTTTCTCGTTCACTCTATAAACAAGATAAGTGATGTGTGATCAGGACCAAAGAAAAACACTGCTGACATTTTTTATTTGTGAAAAAAAATCTATGTTAACACACATGCTCCAAATGCATACATAAAACACACTGACAGGTTCCCTGAGTTTTCAAAACAGTAAAGACCTTTTTTAGTGGCTCATCAGTCATGTCTGAAAGATTTACAGTGGCCTCTTACATTCAGAGATATCATAGGTCACCAGCTCCTAACATCCTGCCCTGTCTGGAAAGGAAAGAATTAGGCAGTTTTTATTTTATTTTTTTTAAAGCTCTTGGATAGATGCGAATTAGTATGAAGAAGCCACCTGGTGACAGATTTGGGTTTAGTGTAAGGAATGACCCTCTGGTCTTGGTTGTCATTGAGACCAAAGATGAATGGAATGGGCTGATGGAAGCAGCAGACAGGGAAGCTGAGAAGGGGTGAGGGAAGGGAACAGTATGTTAATGCTACAAATGTTTGCTCTGTTCCTTACTCCTGCAGTTGTATGACACTATGATTAATGCCATTTTTGATTTAACTCCCCTCAATGAGACAGACTCTGCCAGAGACAAAGCTTCTATGAGCTGTGCACAGTGATGGCTGAAAGATGTCTACATGCTGTCTGCCCAACTGCTTCTAATGTACAGCTGCCCAGTAAGGAAAATAACTTTTAGGTCACTACAGCCATAATGAAGTCACAAGGAGATCTGGCAGGTTGCAGTAGTGACTGATGGGTTCAAGTGGACTAATAGAACTGTAAGAATGTATAAATATCTGGTGGAATGAAGCCCATGATTATTATATGCCATAAAATAAAAGGGATACTGCTGACATAATTAAAGGACCTAATCAGATGACTTTGAATTAATTATTTTTCTTTTCCCTTGTGGATTTAACCTAACATGCCTTCAAAAGGAGAAAAGGATAATTCTTCTGGAATTTATTCTCTCTCTCTCTCTCTCTCTCTCTCTCTCTCTCTCTCTCCCTCTCTCCCTCCCTCTCTCATTCTTTCTTTCCTCCTCTCCTCCCTTTCCTCTCTTCTCTTCTCTGTTTTTCTTCTCCTCTCCTCCCTTCCTTTGCTCCCATTGATTATGGCTGGAGATTGAATTCAGTGCCTTGTGCAAGATAGACAAATACACTACCTTTGAGATGCACAGCCCAGACTTGGAGGAATCTCCTACTGATCTGGAAAAGGAAGGTGGAAAAATCCCATGCTATGAATTTCTTGGGAAGGAGATAAATGTTTAGCTAGGAGCAAAGAACAACCCATGACCTATGCATATTATATGTAACGGGAACTTGTGTCCTGCAGGGCAAGGAACTGAGTTATATCAACAACTTGAACAACCTTGGACTCTCAGCTACAATAAGAACATTTCTCTAGCCAATCCCTTGGTTCAGTTGCTGAGATCTTGACCAGAGAACACAGCTATGCTTGGACTTTTGACTTATTAAAATAAGAATTTTCTTTATGCTTCTAAATTGGTGGCAATCTGTTATGTGAATAAAAAAAAAGTAATTCAAGGAGTGTTTAGGGACTAGTTGTGATGTTTTAAACCCCACTCCACTAGCATTTGGATGGAGAACTTGTGTGCTGTATCCATCTTCAAGTCAGCAATTGTTTTAATACTGCCCTAAATCCTGTTCGGATTTCTGTGTGACTCCTGGCCTTATTATGTCTACTGTGGGCACTGCAGTCACCATGACCTTCCTCAGCTAGTGTCAGGCTTGTATATTTCCTTCAAAATCTCTCAGATAAAGGGACTGGATGACGTAGAAGTTTTATTAATGATTGGTAATGCTTTTTATGTTTTCCATTATTATCGGACAGAGTAAACCCAGGATGTTCTGAAGAGACATACCTGAGATGTTCCAAAAGAGAAGAGCTTCACAGTTAAATGATGTGTAAGGAACCCCATCCAACAGTCCCCTTGTCACTTGAGTTCAACTGGCTGGTTTCATTTATGTTCTAGTCTACATCACAAAATGATCTTATACAAATTCTTTACATGTTTGGAATGATCTAACAACAAAAGTAGCTTTTAAATCAGGATGTTTTAAATTGCTTTGCACTAGGACTTTATACTCCTGACTTGTAGCTCTGAATGCTATAAAATCTTATGTCTCAGCTTTCTAATCAGACCTCCTGTCAAGTTCAGACATTATGTCTGTTCAGAAGACTCAACAGACAGTATGAAAGCTTGTAAAAAGACTCCCAAGTAATTTGTGACACACCTGAAACTACAAGTTGGAAGTTCTAGTAACTACACCAGCCCCCGTTTTATGGCTTCAAAACAAATATGAACTACACAGTGCTACATGGGTTATAAAAAAAATTCAGTGTGGGTGACATTAATAGTATGCTGTGGAAATTTATATGGAGGAGAGTCTTCACGGAAGAAGTGTTTGAGTTGGCCTAGAAGGATTGGTAGGCATCAACTGAACAGACTTTGGGCAGACAGGTTCTTATTTCAGGCGGAGTGGACAATTCTGTTCTGATATATTGGGTGGTTATAAAATAAACCAACCTGGCTTCTTACTGCATAAAATAGGTTACAGGTAGACATTATCTTTTATCGTGGTTTGTAAAATTTCTTTTAGCCTCTAAAAATGCAAATCAAGTGGGAATAGCTTCCTTACATATTTTCTGACTTGAAGACTACAGCAGAAAGTAAGGGAAGGGAGGGGATCCTAAATGGTGGGGGTGAGGGTAGAGAAAAAAAAAGACATTTTCACAAGATAACATGGGAGTCTTCTGTGTGAAATGGCATCAAAGGTTATTAACCTAGGGGAAGGTGGATTGAAAGCAAAATCAAATCAAATCAAATAAAATAAAATCAAAACAAAACAAACAAAGGTCCAGTCTAAATAATTCCAATAATATAAAATTTCCTTTGGACCATGCTACCTGGTATTGTTTAGACTAATAGAATCATGGGCTGAGAATGTAGAGAACGTACTTTGGTTGGTAGAATACTTAGCTAGCATGTATAAGGTCCTAAGTTTAATTCTCAGCGTGAAAATAAAACAGAGAATTGTATGTATTTGTGCATTTGTGTGTGCATGTGTGCATGAGTACATAAGTGTTAGCGAGGAACGTATAAGACTTTAGGTATTTTCCTCAGTTGCGTTCAATCTTATTCATTAAAGCAGGGTCTCACTGAATGTGGGGCATTATGGCTCCAGTAGATGAACAGCAAGCCCTGGCAATCCCCCTGTCTCTGCCTCCTCAGTGAAGGGGTTAAAGGTGCACCACTACACATGGCCTTTAACTACCTGAGTTCTGGGAAGCTGAGACTGGGTCCTCATGCCTCATAGTAAGCAAGTTCTTTTTTATCTGAGAAGTCTTCCTTAAACCCCATAGAGTCTTCAAAACCAAAACAATCAGACCAGATCTCAGCCTACGTCAATGGACTAGTCAGGAGAGTTTGACCGCCCCCAAGAATCTCTTGGCAGAAGAAAAGCCACCTTGAAGCATGAAATGAAGCAGAAGAAAAAAAAATGCATTTCCCTTGAAGGTGAATAAAACATATGCGGCTGAATCTAAAAATAAGCATTTTAAAAAATTTACTACACTTTAATAAGTGGATCCACTTCACTCTTAAAATTTCCAAACTTAAATATTTCCCCTTTACCAGAGTGACACTTTATGTAACATTTATGATGTATTCCAGAAGACACCTGAGCCAAGTAATAAGAATGCTGTGGTTACATCACATTCTCTGATTGTTTAAATTAAATATGCAGAGGAACAGTAGATTTTCATGCTCTGAACATTTGAGATAAGCGGCTGTTACCTGGCAAGCATAGGGAGTTGTAAATCAATGAGAGATCCCACGTACTCTGTTTTATAGCAGACAAATTATCCCCCAACTTCCACCGCTTTTGGAGGAAAGATAAGAGAATTGCTTAAAGGGAAAATTGTAACACGCAGGAATCCCATTTAAGTCATTTTTACCAAAAATTGTCTTCAATAATATTATACCAGAAAAAAAATGATGGGATAAATTATGTGAGGGTTCTCTCCTGGTCCTTAGAGTGTTCCAGGCTACAGTTTCTAGATGGATGAGAGAGCCGATTTGACAGAGCTTCAGTTGTTAGTAGTCATTATGTAATTCAACTGGATTGTGTTAAGAAGGAGAACCTCACTGCTCCTAAAGACTGACACAATAATTATGACTCTAAGGGTCATTGCAAAGTAGTATTTATTTGGAAAATCATCTAGACCAAAGGCATGAAGAGAAATGGCATGTGTAACCCTGAGCAACAGAATCAAATGTCTTTAATGGGTACGATCCCTTCATTGACTTCGATGTTTAATAAACATCCATACCCACAGACATACATGCTTATATCCATCATGATTGTCCTGTCAAATATAAGGAGTTGGGACTCTAAGAAAACTCACTCACTCAAATAAGACAAAAAATCAAAATTCTGACCTGAAATACATAGGGATTTGGGGAACACAGGGGGAAAAAGATCAATGACATCTATCACAAGTCACAAAAGTTCCACATTATTGTGATTGTATACTAAGTAAGTCCTAGGGGTTAACGTACTAAGGTTTCTCAACCTTAAAGTCAATGTTGACCTTCTGGTGATCACGCAGACTGACACGGATTCAGAACTGGTCTATGATTCCAAAGTACCCCATATTTAGAATGTCATCTTTCTTTTCCCTGGGAATCAGTTTCTGATCACTGTCCATATTTAGCCCTTTATTTCAACAATTTCCTAAGAAAGTCAAGTCCATTTTTAAAAAAAGACAGCAGTTGTTATTGATCACCAGATGCATCCTTCTTCCAGATACTGAAAGGAGTTTGAGAGTCAGTTCAATAGCGACACTATTAGAAGATAAATTCCACATGTAGGATACACATTCTTTTCTTGACAATCAATAGAATACTCCATCACACAAAGACTGATGACCTATGTTTTCTTCTTTTGTGGGTACACATATGTGCAGGTGCTCCTATGTTTTCAGGTGTGTCTATCTATTGAGGCCATAGAATAACCTACAGTGTTGTTCCTTCTCAGTAATTATTTGTCTCATGTGGTTTTTGTTTTGTTTTGTTTTGTTTTGTTTTGTTGATTTTTTTTCTCACTGGACCTAGAGATCATCTAGTAGGGTAGGGTGGTTGGGGAGTCAGTTTGATAAATCTGAGTATCTCTGCCACCCTAGAACATGGATTAGAAGCATATAGCTCTATGCTTTTTTGTGTGTTATGTGCGTTCTAAAAACTGATCTCAGGGCACCATGTTTATATGGTAAGCACATTAAGGACCAGGGTATCTCCATAGCCCTGCTTTCTTTTTTTTGACAAAAAGAAGTTCTTATCATTTCATTTACGTACTTATTAACAAAATAACTGGTGTTGGGATGTTTCCTAAGAGTAAGCTCACAAACTGAAGAATTGCATTATGGGTCACCATGAGGCTCATTTGAGCTCTTGAAATAATGTAATATATGTGGAGGCTTTGAATCTAACATCTGGTGCCTCAATTTGCACTGTGGTTCCCAATCTTGTCAGTTCAATGTCCCTGACAAGAAGGGTAACTTCTTTGAGATTTTATATTATGTACAATTGTGGATACCGTGATAATTCATCCTCACAGCAGTGATGGTTATGTGACCAATATGAAACAAATGAAACATCCTGAAACATAGGGACTTTCAAAAGTCATCAATTGTCTTCTATAACAGAAAATGCTAGTAAATTAGACTTGCCTAAGATTTCCTGGGACTGGGTCAAATCTCAACAGCAACACTTTAGGTAATTAATAAATCAATCCCCAACAGAATCAAAAGAGCAATAAAACATTGAAAAGAAGAAGCCCGTGGACTAATAGCCATCACTCAACAAACTTTTCTTGTATTGATACTTATTTTCTGGTATCCTGAGATCTTGCAGTGAAGTCTTCTTGGTAGGTAAACATCACTGTAAACTTTGAATCATTAGAATAAGAATAGACAACAAACGGTAGGAAGGACTGGGTTCCTTGGCTAATTTATCTTTGATGCACTTCACAAATGTAGTTAAGCAATATGAAAAAGTATTAGGGTGTGCCAACCCTTTACTGTCCTTTCATAAGTTTCCTGAAATAGCAGAAATCAAAACACAGCATCCAGGTATCCTTTAAAATCAAAATCTTCAAATCTAAAATGCTTTGACCTATTGTCAGGCATGTCAGGCCTCTTCTACCCCTTGATGGGTACACCTGACAATTAGGTGTGTGTTTTTACTTGTTGGTTTTGTGTTTGTTTGTTTTTTTTGTTTTGTTTTGTTTTTTCTTTCTTTTGATTTTCATTTTGAAAATTCATGACTGGAGAGGTCATAGGTCCCAGAGGGGAACTTATTACTGTTGTTTAGCCAAGTTGTCATGGTGACAAACTGCATTGTAAGTATTTTTGTTTTTAACTATAGACAAATATTACTTAATCAGGAAAGCTTCTTTGCAGTGAATGGTGATAAATGAAGACTCATGAGTGCTCATGGTGTTAAGCAGGTAATGGAGATGAGTGCTCAACCCTAAATGGAGTATTTGTGCAGAGATATCACAAAGGAGCTAAAAGAATGCAAGGGCTGAAAAGCAGAAAGAAAGGGCTATGAAATAATATACCCATCGTAAACATATCTCACACCAGCCACAGTTGCCTTCTCTGGGCCTGCACAAGACAGGGTTTGTCAACTGCCAATCACAGGTTGGGAGGGACTCACTGAGTCTTACCCCTGCCTGCTGAACTATCATTGGTTATTGATGGGTTCTAGGCAAAAGATATAACTGTTTTCTATTGTGTATCCAACAAATGAACACGCCAGACTCTAACGAACAGTTCCAAACCTGTGGCCACAAAGATGGCCCTGGTTAAAATCAGTGGGTCACAAACAAAGTCATGGGTGTGGCAAAGAGACTTGGTAGGGAGAGGATGAATGGAGTGGGAATGGGTTAAAGAGAGTTGGGGATGTGAGAGTAACCAGAATGCACTGTTTCTGTTGTTCTCAGCCTGTGGGTTGTGACCCCCATGGGGCCCTCATATCAGATATCCTGCATATCAAATATTTATATTACAACTCATAACAGTAGCAAAATTACAGTTATGAAGTAGTGACAAAAGTAATTTTATGGCTGGGGGGTCACCACAACATGAGAAACTGTACTAAAAGGTTGCAGCATTAGGAAGTTGAGAACCACCTCATTCTATGTATACATGTATGCAACTGTCAGCAAATTTAATCAATTAAAAAAAAAAAAAAACATCTCATTTAACCTCAGCATGAACTATTACTAAAAGGGGTTATATTCCAAAAAGAAAGTAATTTTCATATAACATTTGTTTGTATTTTTCTTGAAATGTATTGAATTACATATGCCAGGACTGTTCAAAGAAAAGGTTCTAAAAATAGCATACCCAGATTTCAGGATGTACTTTCCTCATCACAGCTGCTTTAGCACTTAATGCTAATTGGCAATAATGAATGCAAATAGCACACATACAAGTCAGTTACGACAGCTATCAATTGTAAGACATGATCCTCGGGAAAGCTACCCAGTCCTCAGGAAAACTATTTGGGGAATTAGCACTGCTCACTTTGCATAAACTATGAGTTAAAACAAAAATGCAAAGAAGTGATAACACATTAAGTTATACATTCAAAGGGAGAAAAACTGGAAATTGAGTTGTATGTACATAGATGTGTTACATTTGCAGATGAGGATACATTATTATCTCATTAGTATTTATATGCTGACAAATACAGATGTTAAAATCGGTGGGTCACAAAACAAACAAAAAAGATACAGATGTGGGAAATGGAGTTAGTGGGGAGATGCTACAAACATGAAGTACACAAGGCACTGTCTTTTAAAACACGATGAACCAGTTGAACAATAACCCTGTAGCCACCTGAGTCTCGACGGCCATGTTGATGCTCCCTCTACATGTGTCTGTAGGTATCCCAGGCCCACTGTGAATTAGGAAACTGCTTGTGTTTTGTAGAAAAATCCCTGCACCTGCTCCTTCTCTAAAAGTCCCTCTATAGAGTCTTGATTATGTTCTCAGACAGGCTGATGTTCCTTGCCCAGTGGGAAGCTTGGCTCAGTTCTGAGCCTGAGAAAGTTTGTTCTTCCTCATTGGTAAAGAGAGGGAAGAGTCTACACTGCAAACTTCATAAGTACCCCAATGGCAAAGCCACAAAAGGTATGTGATCATTATTCCCACCGTCACTTAGGAAGGGAGTCCAAAGACCTGCATCCTGGACTTACCTCTAGGATAGATGTCTGCACTTGGAGGATCTGTTCATGGCCTTTGAGCTGCCGAATGCAGATTTTGCAGGACAGCTGGGTGGTGGTGGGCGTGTAGCGCTCCAGGGAGAAGGCACAGTGCAGTGGCTGCCGGTTGCTACTCCACACTCGGGAGAAGGGGACTTCCTGTAGGGGGTGGGCAGTGGGAATGGAGAGAAAAAGGTGTTTGAAGCAGAGTTATATCATTACCCGCTGTGGATGACAGGTAAGGAAGGCATTTTTGGCAGAATGACCTAAGACAGACTCAGTCTTGTTTATGAAATAAAAAAGGGTGAGAGGTGGAGAGCTTTTGGGGCTGCTTGGCAAGGATCTGACATTGGCCAAGGACAAGGAAGTGGGCTTCAGGCAGGAATCTGACATTAGGCTAGAACAAAGAAGTAATTTCAGGCAGGAATCTAAATCTTAGACTAAAACAAAGAAGTAGGCTTCAGACATGAAAATGACTTTGGGCTAGAACAGGAAAGTAGGCTCAGATACTTTGGTCATCCTGATAAGCCCTTAGAAATAGTGATCATAGGAGTGATTACAGAACTTTGTTTATTGCCTTGCTTGTGTTTATTGTCTTGCTTGTTTCTTGACTACTTACATCTATTGTATTGCTAGTTCCTCAACCTAGAACTGACTTTAATATTGTAATTAAAATGATATAAAAGCAAAAAGGATGAGGGGGGATAGGATAAGGGGCTTTTAGGGAGGGAAAAATGGTGAAAGGGGATGACATCTGAAATGTAAATAAATAAAATATCTAATAAAAAAAAAAAAGCAGAACCCTGCTTTGAGGAACCACAACAGGAGAGTCTTAATCACAATAACTATGATGATGGTGATGATGATGATGATATTGTAGCAAAAATAATTGCTTAAGTAACTTTGGTGAAATTGTAGAAATAATGTTTTAGCATGTGCCAGGCAGCATAGAAGTCATTATTTTCAATTACAACTGATAACATTTGAATTCCTAAGATATGCTTCAAGAGCTTAGATTTTACGCGCACACACACACACACACACACACACACACACACACACACTCACACACACACACACCACAGAAAAACACCATTAAAATTTAACCATCTTTTTTCTCCTTAGAAGGTTCCTGTAGTCCTTCCCTCTATATGATCCTGGAGTAGAATGCTACCTTCTCACCTAAGTTAAGAATTATACCAACAAACTGACGACCAGAATTGGTTGCCCATACCAGAGACTCAAGTATTTGTGTAGGGACAAACTTTGCGAATGTATCCAATACAACTGCATACAACCCTGAGAGGGACATGAACATGCTTGGTACCCATAGTGACATAGCTGTCTAATCACCTATGTATGGCCATGAGAAAAGTAAGTTGGAATGGCTGAACCCTACAGCATACATGAGAAATAATAACAATTTAGGTTTGGTTCCATCCTCAAGTGACCAATAAAACTTGCTGGCAAATAAATGTAGGTTTTACTAAACAAGGATGTGAACTATTCCTTTTCCTAATACTAGCTGGAACATCAAAGGTTTTTTTTTTTTTATATTTTGTTCCTACTTATTAGTCTTTTTTTAATGTGATATATATATATATATATATATATATATATATATATATATATGCTTCCTAGTCAAATGTGACTGGAGACTTGGCACTGACCATGGATGCCCACCTTCTAACAACCCTCAACATCACTTTTTCTTCTTGTGTTTATCGTTGCATTAATTTGCTCCTTTATTGCTAAAAATATGATTTTCTGCAATGCTGAAGCTGAAAGGTGGCAAGAGATGTACAAAACCTGGAAGGTAGAGACTCTAATGTTGGCTGCTGATAGGCTTGTGGTGTGTTAAAGGATCAAGGCCATTGATGTAATTACTCACTTGGAGGAACTGTTCATTCTCCAGTCCTAATGGTCATGCTCATTTGTATAACTTGCTTTTCTAATTTTCTCTAAAAGTTACATTGATCTAAATTGTGGATACTGTTGGGAGGGACTGTCCTCCAGGCCAAGCAATTGCAATCTTAGGATGTTCAGCTCTGCGAAAGGTTCTTGCATTCCAGTTGGGCTTCTTGACTGTTTATATCTCCCTCAGTGTGGGAAAAGACTGGTTATGAGACCTTTGCCTAAGAATCCAAGTGTTCCCTTCTATCCACTGTATATAACTCTGTCTTAACTGCATGTGGGGGTGGAGGATTCAAGCTTTGGAGAACAAAAGCAAACAAAATCAAATATTTACAGTTACCAGTCATCTTAGCAAGAATATAAGAAGCATATAGGATTTTTCTTTTGTTGTATTTCTCTTAATCCTGAGCCAAAGTTAGGAGACTTTCCTCTGAAGATGTACAGAGGTCTCAGGAGCCCTGAGGTATGAGTCATTTATAGCATGTCACATTCCTCCTCCTAAACCCTATCCCATTCTTCAATTCATGGGCTACTCCTACATCATGATTCAACCTCCTACCTACCTACCTCTGCCCAGTGAACTCAATCCCTTCTGCTTACACATGACCAAATGTCATCTCCCTTTTCAGGGCTCTAATTATTGCATCTCTGGCACTGGCCTTCGTCATCATTCCCTGGATCCCAGGAGCTCTATAAATTCTCCTTTATTTCTCAGGCATTTTTACCATCTCTTTTCCAGGGCCATTTAGCAAACTTTCCTAACCCCATTACACCTCACTGGAGCTGTATGACTGTCTCACTCTTTCTGCCTCTAGTCTCTACTAGACAAGTTTGGCAGGGTGTGGGGCCTGACAGGAGCATCGAATGGAAATCAGGTGATTGACATTCATCAACCAACACTATATGCTCTCAGTTGTAATCGTTATATGTGGTGGTTGGAGTACGAGTGTCAACCACAGGCTCTTGTGTTTGAATGTTCCATAAGGAGTAAGCATTCTTAGGACATGTGGCCTTGTTGGAGTAGATGTGGCCTTGTTATTTGTGGTCTTCTATGTGCTCAAGCTGCACCCAGTGTGACATATAGTTTCTTTTTTCTGCCTTAGGATCAAGTTGTATATCTCTTAGCTCCTTCTCTAGCATTGTCTGCCTACATGCATCCATGTTTCCCACCATGATAGAAATGTATGAAAACTCTGAAACTGTAATGTATGAGCTAAGTTTCTGAAACTGAAGGCCAGTCACTTAAACATTTTCCTTTATAAGAAATGCTATAGTCATGGTGTCTCTTCACAGCAATAAAACCCTAACTCAGACACTATGAGAGACATTGATGTGAGTGACCATTATTTAGGGGCTGACCCTTATCCCATGATTCCTTTGTTTGTGGGTTCACTGCCAACCCCAATGTCTCACATTATAAATCCAGCTTTCTGCTCTGCCTTCTCAGCCCTCAGTCATTTCATGCCCTGCCCCTACTCTCTACATTCTCACTCTTACAATCTCTCACATAAAATATCTTCTCTAAACCAGTTGGTTTTTTGTAGAGATACTTTGTATGACTCCTTTAGAGAAGCCAAATAAGACACAGCTGTGAGGTTAATAGCTGGGTTTTACATTACAGCATAATGTAAGCGTAGGGGTTCCAGGATTACACAGAGTCCAGTTCAAGATCTATCCCCTCAAGAAGATCTGCCTTTTCTTCTGTGGATTGGGATCTGTGATAATACTTACCTTTTCTTAAACAGTAATACTGGCCACTTATTTGAAAATACCTCCTCTGATATGTCTTGTTAAGATTCCTGTAATTTTTTCCCTCTGAATACTGGAATGTAGGAGATTAATACCCTCTGCAGAGATAGTCTTCCTTGTAGAAAGACATGAGAATTGGCATAACAATGTCTTCTCTCCCATCTCTCCATGCCACTGCATGCAATCAAAACACTTTTAAATCTGTGTTTAGGACAGTACTAAAAGAATAGCTTTTCCTTGTTGGCTTGAATAGCAGCTGCCAATCGTGCTCAACAAAACATTTAAAAAGAATAGAACTGGAAGCAAGCACCGTGATTAGTGTGTTTTCAGTGCAATTGTTACTGCGTTCAGAGAGAGAGAGAGAGAGAGAGAGAGAGAGAGAGAGAGAGAGAGAGA
>JANHMN010000015.1:19981130-20010539 GCA_030674055.1 Rhabdomys pumilio
AGAGAGAGAGAGAGAGAGAGAGAGAGAGAGAGAGAGAGAGAGAGAGATATGAGCGGGACAAATAGAAAAGAAAAAAGAAAAACCCACCCTCTCCCCCAAAACAAAACAAAAACAAATCACTAACAATGTTCACTAGGACACAGTGTAGCAAAGTTATGTGCCGTTAAAGAATTCCGGAAATAGTTTCATTCAGGTTCCCATTATAAGTAGGTTCCTAGCAGATGGAGAGAATGTAAATCATACCCTAGCAGGAGGCAGACAAGAACTTCTGGAAGATTCATAGCATGCTGCAAAGACAGCTGCCTTTATCCCAGGGACATGACAACCTGACTTTGTTTTCTTGGCAATAAATAAATAAATAAATAAATAAATAAATAAATAAATGCTGCCATATAGCTTATCATAGCTTTCTAACCCAGAGGCAACAAAGGAAAAAAGGAAGTTGTAATGAAAAAGCTTGAGGTCTCAGAGACCTGTTGAGAGCCAGAGCTATGTAGTCATGTCCTAGGCTGGGAAAGGAGAGAGATGCAGGCCAGTAGTATTAGATTACTAATTATGGTAGTCTCAAATCTTGGGAAGAAAACATGGAACAATGGCTTATTTGCTAATATTAGCACTTAGGGTAGAGGCTTTTCTGTGGAGCAAGGTCAGTGGATGCCACAGATGGCCCTTCCTTCCTGTCATATAGAAGTTGTATGATAGTCTCTGTGATGCAATGCTCCTGGTTAGGAACTGAGCTGACTCTCCTCAACACAGGCTCAGGACACAGACCCAATTCACACTGTTTCAAAAACAACCTGCAATGCAGACCTTGCTATCTGACAGGCAGATATTTTTGGACCCCTCTCTTAGGCTTGTAGTTCCTTGGCAATGCCATCTCTCACAACAAAACCAAATGGCATTTTGGAATCTGTGTCAATTGTAGTATATAAATTTGTAGATTGTCCATTTGCAGTAGTTATAAAAGATATCAAATAGATATTGATGGTACCTCCAGTTTCCATTGCTTTGGGCTGAAATATGACAAGGAGATTGGTTGAAGAGGAGACCACATATCAGCAATAGCATGATTTCTGTTTCTACAATATTTCTCTGAGATAATTAGAGACAGAGGTCCTGATATGTTTTAATCACTAAGCCCTAATGAATAGTCATTTTCTGTTATCCACACATACAATGATCTACATGAGTTTCAAGTGGGCTGACCACAAATCCCTCCGCCCACCCCAAAGTGCTTTGATCTAATGCCTGGGACAGCCCAATACTTGCTCATGCAATCTGAGGAACTTCGCCATGGCATGGGCAAAAATTAGTGGGTAAGGACGATGGAGAGAAAGGAAGAAGAGAGTGGAAGATAATTTGGGGCTAGAAAAACAATGAGAATGAAGACTTGGTGGCAAGCCTCGTGGCAACAAGAAAATCAAACTGTTTCTCAGTGTCCCAAGAACGCTCTCAGACTAAGCCCAGTTACAGAAGGCAATTATTTATATGTGTTCAGAGCATCCATGGACTCCAACCCACACTAGTAGTAAAGTGTGTTGGTTGCAACCCAGTGCCCTTTGGCTCTAGCCAGTGCTGCTGAATCCTGGGAGTTCTGCATGTACCTGTCTCCTTCTCAGTTTATCATATCCTGCATCCCTGGTTACAATTATTGTTGAAGAGCCTACATGGGGATGGATCTTTCATCCATTGTTTTTTTTTTAATCTTCAAGCCTTAAATTTAATAGTGACTTTGGACTGAGAGATTTGCATTAGACACAGTGCAAATAGGCCCTCATAATCTATAAAGATTAATATCCAGGAATTCATGAGGTTAGCGGGGCTTGTTTCCACAGTACTCTGAAGTTTGATCTGGAACAGGGACTTTGCATCCTGCTTTCTGGAAAACAAAGGCGCTGAGGTCTTGAGCATCACCAACAATACAATGATTCAGGAATCTTCTATCTAGAAATCTGTTGAGTGTGCCAAACAAAAGGGGTTGGGGGGCTGGGGCCCCAAGAGATGCTCCTGTCACTCTGAATGTTTGAATGCCCTGAATTGTAGAGGGAGAAGTGGCTCTCAAAAAGTAAGAATCATGAGACACAAATGGGAAACAAAGATCTTATCTGATTTGGGCAATCTACATTTTATACGTTGGAAGCATTGGTGGTCCATTCTCTATCATGGAATGTCTATGTTTTCTCTTGGCAATCCGCCTGGTTCCCATTCTGGATAATTATATGTCAGTGTAAATAAAGAGTGTGCACGTATGTGTGTATGTCTGCCACTGTGTGTGTGTGTGTCTGCTCTGTGTGTGTGTGTGTGTCTGCCTGTGTGTGTGTGTGTGTGTGTGTGTGTGTGTGTGTGTCTGTGTATGCACATGTGTGCTTGCTTGGGTGTACAATAAGTACTTTAAGAAGAAAGGTTAAAAAGCCTCACACAACTCTATTGCTTATCCTGCCTGGCACAAAAATGCTCTGCAATTGCAGATCAATGAGTACTAACAGAAACTATCCCAGGGTTAAAAAATGTCCTGTCACTTGAAGCAAAGGTGAACTGCTTACATCAATGAAGGGAATTCTCAGACTTTGATGTTAGGATCACAAACTTCTCAGATATCTTTTTTAATGGTAAACCTAACTAAATAACCTGAGATGCTTAAACAAGACTTTATTAAAGGAAACGTGGACACTAATATACAAGTATCTACGGATCTGTAAACAGACTCCCAGAAGGCTTCCTTTTGCCTATGCTTTCTGACTAGGGGTATCCTCTCATCTTGTTCATTGCATTTGGCAGCAAGGACTTCACATATGAAGGGTAACAGCTCTGTTCTCAGCCACAACTATCACTCAAAATCATCACCCTGAGACGTTTCGCTTCTTCTCTGCTGACTGTGATTAAAACAATGTCTCGCCATGATTGATTTTAATAAAAACAACACAAAATCCTTACCCTTAAGTGGTTGGATTTCCATTTGGAACCTAGACTGAGCAATTCACACGGAAGACTGAAGTTGTCATATAACCTGTGATGTGAGAACTTCCCCACCCCCTACTTGCTAGACATCTGTGAATTGATGACAATATGTTCCACTCCCTGTGTGTGCCCAAACCGAGATATCACTGACAGCTTGGAGGTGCAATCCATAGAGGAAGGCCCCTCCTGAGTTTGCTGCTCACAGCAACGCTGTTTCTGTGAGAAGCCACCGGTTGATACCTGGCATGCAGTGAATGGTTTGATCCTCCAGAGGAAAGGAGGGATGTCAAGGACAGAGATCTGAAGACTGAATGTATTCCCTTTGAAATGCAACAGCTTTGGTTCTTCCAGGAGCTGGCCACCTTGGTGTCGTTCATCGGAAACCACTTCCTGTAGGAAGAGAGAAGAGGAAGAGGCATATTGAAGCGTGCACATGCTGTGTAGACCTGTGACACAAACACACACTTCCACAGTCAGACAGAGATTCACACTTGGAGTTGAAAGCTGCCAAGAAATACGGTTTTGATCCTTAAGAGACCACTGTTCTTTCTTGCTTATGTTGCATAGGCCATTTAGATTTATTTATTTTGTGTGATGTGGGTATTCATGCATAGAGGTGAGTAGACTATTTGCAGGAATCTCTATTCTTCCATTATGTGAGTTGCTGAGTCTGAACTCAGCTTATTAGGCTTGGTGGCTATTGTCTTTCCCTGCTGAGCCATCTTGCAGACCCTTGTAGAGATTCTTTCATTAGTATACATTCCTTATACAAAGTAATGGCATCATCACAACACCTCATACATGTGCACCATGTACTTTAGTCACACAACTCCATTACTTTGCTTTCCCTCTCACAGGCCCTCTCTTTCCACACAGGAAATTTCTACTTTTGTGTCTTTTGTTTGTTTTTGTTTTTTGTTTTTTGTTTTTTTTTTTGTTGTTGTTGTTTTAAATCTAGAGACTGTAGGAGAACTCAGGATTCTTCTGTCTCTACATCATTCCACAAGCACGACCATGTTCATTCGGGTGCATCTGTTTACTAGACAATGCCATTTCCTTTGTCATCATGGTTGAAGACTACTCCTGTAAGTAAGTGTGCCACATTGACCTTATCTCTGTAGCCACTGATTAACCCCCAGGCTGATTCTCTAAGTTGCTATTGTGAACAGTGTTCCACAGTACCATGCAGGTATCCTTGTGGTATACTGGTTGAGGTTTCTTCATGAGTGCTACTCCTGGATCAAACAGTATACTTTTAAGTTTTCTGAGGAACCTCTGTCCTGATTTCCATAATGGCTACACTACCTTACATACCCCTCCAGGAGTTTATCCCAGGGCTCCTTCTGCCTCTATTCATATGATCCAGCATTTGTTATGAATTTCCTTGATAGTATTCCTTCGGGCTGCTTTTAAACTAACTGGGAGTTTCCTTAAACTAAAACTCCTGCTTGCCCCCAAGCTGATGCTAATACCATCGAGTTTCTAGCAGTATACGGGTTTCATTTGGATGTGACATTACCCACAGATTGGCTTCACACAGAGTGCTACACCACCCTTCACAATACAGGCAGACGAGGTATTTACTACTCTACTGCAACTCTTCACTGAGCTGGGTATTATTCCAAACATTCCGTTTGGGCTCAAAATAAATATTCTAGAGTGCATGTTTATTTGTAGTGGTATTTATAAAAGTTTTTTAAGCCAAAAGGCCAAGAAAAACAAGTTCTTTATCAAGTTAGCTTCCCTTCAGAAACAAGAAATCGAATTTTCCAAGGTAAACACTCCTGCATGTTTCACGGAGAAATCATTATAATTACACTCATGACAAACAAAGCCCACACAGGTTCTGCTCAACAAACACTTAATTGCTTCTGAACTTGTTGTGACCAGATTTACATTGATAGGGCAAGTGGAACAGTTAGATAAATATGCATTCTGCAAAAAAAATATTAAATTACTGCAGAGGTAAGGCTTTCAGTAGCTGGAGATGAAAGCCTGCCCCAAGTCCATTTGGAGACTCACCCTTGACTTAAAATTTCTTGCAGAGCTGGGAGAAATGCCACGCTATAGGCCTTTCTGCATTATAGACTCTAAGATGCTCCAATCAATCAGACAAGGGACAGCAAGTGGACAAATGAGCACAAGGTATCAGAGGTTAAAAGCAGCCCCGTGGTGTCTACCTCCTGTCTTGGGATATACGGACATGTCTTTTTAAGGTTCTAAAAATCTGAGGTACCAGGACTTCACATACTTGGCAACCATTCTTATAAACACATCCTTGCCTTTGCAAATGTTTTGTTTTGAGACAGGGCATCACTAAATTGTACAGGTCGGCCTGAATTTGTGATTCTTGTGCACTCGTTGCCCAGGTGGTTATACATGTGAGTTGCACACATGTATAGAATGACTGACAATTATAATATGTTTCAAATTTTTATTCTTGAGCAGTTTGCTAGCTAGGTTTTTTTTTCAACTTGATAAAACCTAAGGTCCTCTGGGAAGAAGAACCCTCAATTGAGAAGATGACTCTATCACCCTGACTTGTAGGGAAAAAATGTGGGGCATCTTAATTACTAATTAACGTGAAGTCTTTAATACACTATGGGTAGTGTTGTCCCTGGGAATGTGGTCCTGGTGTATATAAAGAAAGAAAGCTGAATGATCCATGGAGAGCCAGTCAGCAAGCAGCATCCCTTTAGGTGCTCAGCTTCATTTTCTGACTCCGCGCTCCCGCTTCAGCTTGATGACTTTCCTTCTTGATGACAGTGACCAAGATGAGAAAACCAAATAAACCCTTTCCTCTCTGAATAGCTTTTGATTATGGTGTAGTTATCATAGCAATAGAGAACCATCTAATATAATTGGCCCAGGGGAAGGCTGCTCTTCTAGGATGTCTGAGTGAAATAACTGAGATCCAAGCCATGTTCTGCAGTTCTGTCTTCTTGCTTGTGGGAAGTCCATTTCCTGGGACTTGTACACCAGCAACAAGCACAGTGACCATGAACCATGATGGCTACGAAAGCACTGGAGATGTGGTAATGATGATTGCACCCTATGTTCTTAGTTAATCCACATATATACATGTGACCAACAATTACTGTACCAGGCAGACACTTCATGTCATTGCGTACTGCAAAGTTGCTTACAATATATGGCTGTCATGCACAGTGGTAGGAAATGACCAGGGTAGGGATGAGAATTAATCCTAATCAATTCTAAATGACTAGTGGGGTAAGACATAGCATTTTAATAATGTGAGATTTAATGAGTGCTCACTGGAGCTATGGTCAGGTTGGTACTGATTATTTAGCTATGCAACCATATACCACCAAGCATTTGACATATGATTATTATGCTGAAATCACATATAAGAATATATGATTGCATAAATGAAAATTGATATGAACACACACTAAGTTCTGTATTTACAGGTGATCCTACTAAGGTCCCTAGGGTTATCCCCAAAAAGTTATTTGCCTAAAGATACATGACCAGAGACAAGGAAAGGCCAGAGTTGTACATGTTGATCACAATTCAGTATTGTTTTGTATAGACATTCTTGCCTTTTGTTATACTGGGCTTACTGTTTTTCTTAAAGTCATGGGAAATTCAGACTACTATCAACTTCTCTATAATGAATAATTTTTCACTGGTGCAAGCTATAGTTATTAGATGATATTAGTGTATATTCACTATATATATATATATATATATATATTTATATAATTTTAATATATTTTATTTATTTTATATATTATTTAAACCTAAAATGTAGAAAGTGGGGTAGGAATGATGGGCGAGATCTCAGTGAGTGAAAGCACTTTCTTTGGAAGCATGAGGACCTGAGTGTGAATTCGCACACCCCATAGAAAGGCACTCATGGTGATACACTCTGTGTCTCAGCCTTGGGACCTAATGATAAGAGGACAGGAGCTCCATGTCCAGAAACCTTAGTCAAAGGTATTGGGTTTGGTGAGAGATCCTAACTCAGGGAAGTAGAGGAAGGCACAGAGGAAGACACCTTACATTCTGTTCTGATGTTCACATGTAGATATGATTAAGTAGATGCTTTTCCATATTCATGTACAGAACACACACACACAAACACATACAGACACACACCCAGCACACAGCATAAAAATCACACAAACATAATTTATACACCCCCCCACACATATATATATATAACACATATACACACACATACACAAACACCTCATAAATAACACCCACATACACAACAGTCACATATACAACATACAGAAATATCGAGTGGACACAATACAGATTTAACAGACATGCAAACAATGCAGAGAGGAGAATTTGTAAAATAAATGTGTAGTTACTTAAAATTACCATGTAGTAAGAGGTACCCTCTTAAATGTCTTGCTTTAGGCTCCTTAATTTAAATATAAGTCTAATCATGTTTTGTCTTTTAGCATAATGCTTTGCAAAAACCAGCTATGTGCAATTAACATTATTGCCTAGTCTTCGGCAAAATATTAAGCAATTAGATCAATTCCGAAGCAAAGTAATTATTAAATGAAAAGGCCTAATCATGAACTAATGACTATATTTACATATTCATAAATTTATAGCTGACTTTAGAATAAAGAGAAAAAAAAAACACTTCCATGTACAAAGAACTTTAAAAGTGGATATCTTGACCTTGCCAGAGAGGTGTGATGCTGTGTGTAGTGCATTGAATTTTTCTCAAGAGCTTAGTAGAGATGGAGGACTTTTATCGTTGTGTGATTGTTACTGTTGTTATTATTGTTGTTATTAAGTTTTAGATATAGTTTTGATATTTTGCCCACCTGACTCTGAACTAAGGATTCTCCTGCCTCAGCCTGTAGAATACTGGTATCACAAGCATACACCACTGCAACCAAGAACACACGGATTTGTGAATAAGTGATGCCCACAGCAATACTGAACTCATTTGGAATCGTCTGCAGGGACAACATGGCCTGACAGTCACTCAAATTTTGCCTCCGGTTAAATTTCTCCTACTGTTTCCATTCAGGAAACAAGAAGTCCTGGTTCTGTCTATATAGGATGTGCTGGAAATTCTCTGAATGATGGTTTCCCCAGGCCCTCGACTTCTTCATTTGGTACTCGAGCCTGCAAGCCATCCAGCTCTTGAAGCGTCAGCCAGGAGAAACCATCACACTGTGGCTCACTGAGCTCTTTATATTGATTTAATGAGACAGCCAGCAATATTCAGGTATGCTTCAGGGATGCTAACAGAGGCAAGCTGAATTTACATATTTATGAGACAAAACTGTTTGAACTTACACACACATGCACATAGACACATTGTGTTGCTGTGCTGTTTTCCTTTAAATGCTTTACATGAACACTATTTCCCGTGGTTGCATTATTGATAAACATAAGAACTACATCTGGAGGAAATCCTTTGAAATTAGGTTCTAAATCCACATTAATGCCAAGTAAGTAATGAGTACTGAGAGGTAGTGAATAGAAGTGCCGACTGCCATGAAGAGGAAAAACATGAGGTTTTTTTTTTTTTTCCTTTACATTCTGAGATGAAGATACAATGAGATCTTAATTCCACGCTTTCCTCATGTCAAAGTTTATGCTTATGTGTGTGTGTGTGTGTGTCTGCACATGTGTGCGTGCATGCATGTGCACTCGGGCATGCATGTATGTGTATGTCACTGTGTCATAAAATATAGTAACAAAACCAGGTCTTAAATGTAACTCCTTTGAAAATACATCTTGAATCCTCAGCCTATGATGCATCCAAGAAAGCTGTCTGTCAGCACAGAGGCACAAAATGGCTGTCCCTGCCACTGCAGAAGATGTACAGAGAGGACCGAACTCCTTTGGCCTCCCTCTGCTCACTCTTCTTTCACCTTTAGGCAGCTGGCACTTCTTATTTGTTATCAACACATCTGAGTTGATCTAACTTGTTAGGAAGTCAGTTTTAGATCTCTTTCTTAGGACGGATCTTAAAACATCTAAGCTTACATCAAAACACATCTTAGGCAGCAAGATGGCTGCTTTGCTTTTGTCGTCTGAAGACATTTTTGCTTTTACCCAGTGTGGAATAGAAAGATTTGAATTAAGCAGGGTAGCCCTACAGGCAGGATGAAGGAAGGGAGGCAGGATGGAAAAGTAGTGAGCCTGTGGCTGTTTATTCAACTTCATTAAATGGAATTTTTATTGGACAGAAGCACTGTATTGCCTGGCCATAATCAGGTGTTAGCAGACACATAGATTTGGTCTGGAAGCTTGTCTTGTTGCCAAGCCTTTTAGAATTTAAGTGTTCTATGGTAAAGAACTTCCCATAGAGAAATGAATGAGACAAAAGCCATAACCATGCCCCTGCAGCCAGCCTCCCTTTCTGGTGAAGAGCCAAGCTTTAGCTGAGTGCATATTTGTTATCATCTCTTGAAGATGAAATAAATACAACAGTTGTCAGAAGTGTGTCCTAAATACGATAAACATTTCATTATAGTGATAGTTGAAACAAATTCTAAGATGGGCAATATCTGCTTAAATGCTCTGTGAAAAATTCTATACTAATTTTGATAAACACAAGCTCTACTAAAAATGCCAAAAATATACATCACAGGAAAGACAGCCTTTCAACTGCTATTGCTGAGAAACTCAGATATTCACATCAGAAAGGGTGAAATTATCCCTATCCCTCGCCCTATACAAAATCAATCCTAGGACAGGCAAGTTAGCTTAATGGATAAAGCTGTTCACTATCAAGCCTGATGACCTGAATTTGACCTTCAGACTCCACATTGTGGAAGAAGAGAATCAACTCCCATAGAGTCCTGTGATGTCCACACACACAGAGTAACACACATATGACAAAGTCTATACTAGCCTCCCATTGTCATAGAATAAAGAGTGCAATGAAATATCAACTCCAAATGTATTAAAGATTTTAATGTAAGACTTGAAATTTAGAAACTGTTACAAGGGAAAGTAGATGAAACACTTCAATACAGGCAGATAAGCCAAGATTTCCTGAACAGGACAGCAATCACTTAGAAACAATGTTAACAATTATAGCTGAAATATCATAAAATTAAAAGCCTTCTCTATACTGAAGGGAAGAGATAGACTATGGATGTAAGACAATCTTTGCCAGCTATACACTTGACAGAAGACATCTAGAATATTCAAAGAACTCAAAAACCTAAGCAAGGAGAAAAAAAATCAAAGAATTCAATCAATAAATGAACTAATAAATCTTAAGAGATGAAGCACAAACAGCCAATAAACATATAAAACCATGTTCAACCTCACTCGTCATCTAGAAATGAAAATTAAAAACATGTTGCAGTCTGTTATTGCCCAAGTCATAATGACAGTCATTAAGAAAATAAGTAACAAGAAACTCTGCAAGTGTGTGAGCAAAGAGAATTCTTGCCTTCTGTTGGTGGGCATGGAATCTAGACCAGCCACTATCAGAATCAATGTAGAGCAGTACTTCTCAAAACAAACAAACAAACAAACAGACAAACAGACAAACAGACAAACAAACACTAACAGTAGATCTACCATTGCCCAGCTATACTACTTTTGGGTACCATTCAAAGGGTTCTAAGTCAGTTTTTATCATTGATACTTAAACATCAATATTTCTTGCAGTACTGTTCACTAAAGCTGACTTTTAGGACCAACCTAGGTATCCAATACAAAGGATGAAAAATGTGGCATGTATACACAATAGGCTTTTCCCCTTTTAGCTGTAAGAAACAAAGTGATGTTTGCAGAAAAATAGATGCAATTGGTGATTATTTTAAGTAAATTAAGTCAGTCTCAGACCAATGCTGTGCATGGCATGAAAATACATGGTGAATTGCTGAGAGTAACAAAAGGCCCTTGATGACTGCTGTTAGCAGTCAACTTGACTAAACCTAAAATCCCGTTGGAAGAGAGTTACAATGAGAGGCTGTTCGGATCAGGTCACTCTTGGTCTTATCAGTTGGGGAGGATTGATTTGGGCAGGCTCACCTACTGTGATTGTCACTACTCTCAAGGCAGAAGATCCTGGACCACGTAAGAGTGAAGAGAATGAGCTCAGCACTAGCATCCAGGCATGTGTTAACTTTTTTATTTTGCTGAACTGGATGTAATGTCTTCAAGGTCCAGACACCTTGATTTCTCTACCATGGTATAATCTACGAGAAATGATGAGCTAAAAATCCCCGATTCTCATACGTTGCTTTTGTTAGGGTATTTTTGTTACATCAACAGAAAATAAGCTGAGAAGGTCTAGTGGAAGGAAGTAGGTGGAGGTATGAGATAGGGAAGATGAGGGGACTCTGGGGACTCATGACATGCTAAACCTATACCATAGATTTTTATGAAGATGTCCTTGTGATAAACAGTTCTATGTACATTGAATACATACAGCAAAATTTGCACAAGTGTTAATAACAGCAACATCTATTATCATGAATTTGTGAGTATTTTCCAGCACTGTATATATTTATTTAACAGCTTTTACCACATACTTAAAATTAGAAACTAAACTGCTAATTAGCAAAAAACCAGAATGTCATTGTTTAATTTTTAGTTTTATGGTGTATTAAAAATCTTGGACATGTTACAAATCAAATATTTTTCTATAGCTGTGTGTTGGGGGGGGGGACTACTATGAGGGTGACAGAAAATAAGCAAGCAATGTAGACAGTATTTTTTAGCTCATATCACTTAGCCATGAAGTGTTTTAGAGGCTTAAACAGTGAATTGTTGAAGTTTTTTAAAACCGGATCGGTTTAAACAGGTTAGTAACTTCTAATGAATATCACATACAAAGTCATAAAAATATAATCTAAATGATTTAAGGTATTAAAGTGATACCAAGGATTCTGTGTGAAAAGTTCTGAGTACATTACATACCAAGATGAAAATATAGAACATGAGTACCTAATAAGAAAGGAGACAGACAGACAGACAGACAGACAGACAGATGAATAGATGGACAAATGAAAGAAAACAAGGAAAAGAATACACACAAGTAGATAATTATATTCTGAATAAAGAAGTCTCTTTGCAGAAAAACTTAAAGTTATGTTTTACTCTATCAACAGTTTTAAAAAGTTCTATGTTCCAGGTGGAGAACGTGTGTCTCAAAACCCAGAAAGGAGGTGAGGTCTCTGCTACTCATGACAGCTCTCACATACATCTTCCAACAACAAGTGATACCAAGAACTGCTTGAAAACCTTCTTTATCTTCAGTAATTGGAGTGATAAAGGTCATAATTGTAAAAAGATTTAATGAGTGAGGTTCAAAGGTGTATCTACTGAGAAATATTTCCTTAAAGCAAAGATAAAGTCTTACTCACTTTGGCATTCTTGTGAATAATGCAGTAAGGATACTTGGACTCCATAGGGAGAGGCCAGCATTTTCCCTAGGCCTAGGAAGGGTGGATGGCCAGCAGGAAGTGAATTAGAAGCCGTGATTAAAGTGTTCTTAGGACTTCTCTTGCAATGCATATCTGTCTAAACATTTGAATTGCTATAAAATCTGGTTGCATCAATGGTAATGAAAATAGATGGTTTAAAAGTACTGGAAATAAATTGTCTAAAAAAAATATCTGTCTTGCTGGTGCATGCATAACTGTGATTACTGTTCAGAAGAAACTCCAAGCTGCTTGAGGGCTGACTCTGATGGCAATGAGTGAGTGTAATCAATAGTAGATTATCTGCAGGAGCCAGGAGACTGAATGTTCTCTATAGTCTCTTAAAGTCCTCTGACTTTAAAGTCCTGTTTGCTCCGTCTTTAACACCTGACTGAGTTTCTAAGCATAACCTCATTAGAATCATTGGCACATTTTAGACACCTGTTTAGTGTATGTAGTAATCCCAACACCTTTCCAGTTAGTTATTAATTCTTTGTTCTTGAATCCCAGATGACAATTGTGCACTGTCTCTAATAAAAGATTCTCTTCTGTGGGTTGGGAGGGAGGGCAAATGAGAGCACAAAATAACAACTGTAGAATGAGGATTAATGTTCTACCGGAACGCTTCACAACATTTCACAAATGTATGTATGTATGTATGTATGTATGTATGTATGTACATACCTATGTATGTATGTACATACCTATGTATGTATGTATGTACATACCTATGTATGTATGTACATACCTATGTATGTATGTATGTATGTACCTATGTATGTATGTATGTATGTACATACCTATGTATGTATGTATGTATGTACCTATGTATGTATGTATGTACATACCTATGTATGTATGTACCTATGTATGTATGTACATACCTACGTATGTATGTATGTACCTATGTATGTATGTACATACCTATGTATGTATGTATGTATTACATACCTATGTATGTATGTATGGTCTCCTTTGGGGAGCTAAGATTAAGGATGGTCCTCCCAATGAATTATGTTTCTTAGGAAGGGAAGGAGGTCTAGAAATGTAAGTTGTCATGAGTCAGTTCCTGGCTTATGTTTAAGTTTTGGGTCCTTGTACCTCTTCTATTGGTAAACATGAGTTTTCTAGTTCAGTGTCTTAAAACCGAGTTACTGAGAAAATGCTTTGCATAATTGACTTAATGACCCAGGACAGGAAGAGCACGGATCTGGAATGAGGTGTGTCAGGAGAGCTACGCTATTTATATATGAGCAAAGCCTCCACAGTCTGTCCTGCATTATCCTTGCTTCTATTAATAAGCCATGCTCCTCAGGAGTACCTAATTTAAGATCTATCTTACATGATTAAAAGAACTGAAAATAGAAAAGATGTTGAATGACCTCTGCCCTAATAGCCCACTATTAGTCTAGGTGTCCTGATAGAATATGACTGCCAGGTGCGAGATAATTTATGATCATTGTTTCCTAACTCCTGACTTCAGAAGATTTGGGCAATTTTCACACTGCTCTTTGTACACCAAAGATCTCTCTGTTCTGTGGTTCCTTTCTTGACCAGGTAGCTCTATCTTTTGCCCTTAAATGTCATCCATTCATGAAGGTTTGAAAAATGTTCTAAAAAAAAAAAAAAAACCATCTTCTCCAACACTTGTATCACATTTGCATTCATTTTCTAAACTATCACCATACTTCTATATGGTTTCATAATTAGTAGATGCTTTTTGTGTTTTTGTTATGTATGAATTTAATCTCTACCCCTTCTTGTGGGTCAATTGTCTCATCTCTTCTGCGTAGGAGACATAGTAACATAGCTCTGGTTCAAAGTGGTTGTGGGTACTTTCCCAAGTTTCTGCCAAAGAACCTTCTACTGATACTGGTGTTTAGGAAGCAGTTAGGGTTTAAGTGAGAAACTTCCCTTCAAGGTTCATGTATTAGAACACTTGTTCCCCAGCGCTCGGCACTGTTGGAAGAAGTTATAGAGTTTGTCAAGACAGATATATCATCGAGGGCAAGCTTTGAGAGTTATAGCCTTGCTCCATTTCTCATCCTTCTCTTTACTTCCTGGAAGTATAATCAGCCAGCTTCCTGCTTCCACTGCCATTGACTGTGTTCCCTGCCACGATAGACACTTTCCCTTTGGAAGCAAAAGCCAAAATAAACTCTTTTTCCTGGAGATCGTGACAATTCATCACAGTGATAGAAAAGTCACTAATATAATCATAATTTTTCACAGCATAAAAAGAACAACTGTAACAAAAAAAGACTGACCTGAAATGCACAAGGAGTATTGTCCACGCAGTAAACTCGCAGGTTGTAGTCCAAGGAGTTACAGGACATGCAGCCGAACACAGCCACCTTGAGTTGTTTTACTGCACAGTCTGTGATGGGCTCTCCTGTGAGGGCATATGTCCCAAAGCTGTCAAGCAACACATGACAGGCAAAGGGATCCAGGAGGCAGTAACAGGATGTGGACTCATCCTCCACTGACATCACTTCCTGTTAGAGAAAGATGTGGTAAACTTCTCTCAGTTCGGAAATACCATCGGGCCTAGCATTTTACATAGATATAAATAAACTCTCCTAGAATATTTTATTGTCTTAAATATCAATGTTAGATGGTTGTTTTCTATTAAGATAACAGCTGGAGGCAAGAATGCATGAAATGGGTTATGTACAGTGTGGTGTCCATTTTAATAGGAATGATAACAAAGATTGCGTTGAAATTTCCATCTCTAGTTAATTGCTCAATACCAGTTTTTAAGGAGTTGAACATTAACCTCAATGAGCAAACTTACTTTATTATTCCTTTTCCCTCCAAGATCTATTTCTGAAAACCTTCTAAAATAACCTTAAGTTGATGTTTATTTTCGCTCCAATACTTTATCCTCTTGCATTTTTGCCACAATCATTCACAAGGGACCATTAAGTAAATGATTTGGATAAGATGCACTAGAATATTTCACCCTCTCTGGTAAGAACTTCAGCTTGTGTGACTGGTTTGGTGGACCATAAATCTAACACCATCTGGATGGAGAAGATTGTGTACAAAAATGAGAAATGAAGTGGAAGGAAGAAGAAAAAATAAAAAAAAAAACCTCAAGGCAAAACAAAACACAAGGGGGAGAAGACTACAGCATGACCCCTCTATGAACTTTATAGCCCCAAACATTCTCCTGTCACAGGGCCAGGATGCAATACACAGTAGGATATGGTCTAAAACAGAGAAAATCAACTGGTCTCAAGATACAGCTGGACTCGGCAAACATAATCCACTGAAGCAACTGTGTATTTTCTCCTAGAGAAACATGATTTTCTTTGACTTCTTTTACCTGAAGTACTTCCTAGGAGGCAAGATCCCAGGACTAGCACATGCAGGTTACTGGGTTCCAATAACATAATTCACCTAGTTTCATGCAAACTGACTTCAGTTGGACATAAAGAATTCCCCCCACTAAACAGGCAAATCACTGTTTTCGCTTAAAACAGTAATTCTGCTGAAGCCTTTCTTGCCTGACTGTCTCTTTGGCTGTTAGCTTCCTATTATACATTTGCATTCCTTTTTCTTGCCTCTCTAAGATTGAGACATATCTCCTTATATGTACTTATTTACACAGGATAGCATTGGGTGACAATCTTCCATGTATTTGCTAATGCTTTAAACATATATTAGGTACATACTGTGTGTTCCTGTATACTTATAAACGTAGCCTGTCTTCCTTAAGCTAAATCCTCATTGACACAGAGTAATGTCAGTTCAGAAAAGGACATGGCTTAGGAGGAAGTCTGGAAACTCATCAAGCAAGAACATAGTATACGTGTTTCTGTGGGTAATTACTACTGGGTTCTCAGACCATACAGCTCTGGATTATATTTCTCCTCTGTTTTCCATTATTACTTGAAAAGGCTAGCAAATACCTAGAGGTTTGTATAAAATGAATTCCTTAACTGCTTGGCAACTAGCAAATGTTCAACAGCTTCGCAGCTGATCTGCTGTAATAAGAATGGTTAAGGTTAAGTCTAAACCGTCCACAGAACCCAAATCCCATTTAAAGAATAACACACACGCAGCATCTCACCTCCCACTTCCCCTGCTGGGTCCTTTTCTTCAAGTGGATGTTCCAGTGCTCTGAACTGACGTCTGCACAGTGAGGGATGGTCAGTGCAAAGGGAGTTGTGACAAGCATATCTGGAGGCCCACAGGTGACTTCAGGACTCAGGAGGACCTCAGATCCATCCGACTGCAGGCTTCAGAGATGAGAAGGGATATGAAAGAGAAGCATGTAGAAGATGAGGGACTTCGAATGAGAACTTACAGATGGGGACAGTCTATAAGCAGGGTGTCATCCCTTTGAGGAATGACTTGGAGAACAGGGCTTAACTTTAAACTACCCAGGCACCAAGGTTGACTTATGGTTAGTCTTTAACTGGTTTCATCAGCCAAAATTGACAACCAGTCTTTTGGAAACAAGGAAAGAATTAAAGAGCCCTAAAATGCATCTGCAGAGCCAAGCCCAGCTATCAAATGATCATTCTCGTTAACATTGTCCTATCAATGGAAAGTTCCAAGAATTTGATAGAACTTGGTTGCCTCAATTGCAGATCCCTTTCCCAGACAATATATCCACTACCATTTTAGTGCTACTAAATGATGAAACAAGTTATTATGCAACAAAACATTACCTTGAGTATACACAAATTAGACACAATAATCCTGGTTTAAAAAACAAAACACTTATTTCCTCAATGTGCAAATCTCTCAGTTCCATAATATTTTACACTGACCAACCAGTGGAAAGCTATGAATGTACATAGTCATCTACATGAGATCTAATTTCCAAACCTAAATTTAAAGCCATTTCACCCAACTCCGGAGTTCAGGTTTTCCTGTGCTGTAATTATTCACAACAAAATTGCCATTGTAAAACTTGCAAACCCAAGTGAAATTTCAGTGAAAGAGCCATGCCTGATTGGCCCCTTCTGTTTCATTATATAGCTCCCTTCACCCCACCCATACTGGGAATGGAACGCAGGGCCACTGAGCCATACTCCAACCCTCAGCTTTATTCAGCTCTCCCCACAAGCAGTAAGGAGATGAAGTTTATATAACAACAAAGAGTGAAAATAAACTAACAGGAAGCCTACTTAATTTCTCCCAACTGCCAGAGTGTTGCGGAAGAAGCATTTGATCTCTTGCTTGCTTTGTGCCTTTTCATTTGTAAGAACTATAATGATATGATCAATGAAGTAATTGCAGACTCACAGATGAACAGTGCAAGCTGAGATCTAGGTCAGTTAGATATTACCAAAACTTCCACTCTCTTTAATCAGGAAGACATTTAAATGTGTCATTCTGGATCCTGACAGAAAGGCCCTAGCAGCATAAAGTGGAAATTCAGTTCTCAAAGATAAAACTCATTTTATGGTCTTATGTAGGACAAGCATTATTTAGGAATTCACCTAAATGCTATTAGTTTATGAATCACATGTTTTGACATTCACTGTCCTACCTCTTCTTCATGGCCACACCTGAGCTCACTGTCTATAGTTTCCTACGGGACTAAACCCAGGTTAGATAACAGAGCAGGATTCCCCCACATCTACTGCATCCAAGACAGAGCTGGACATTATCACTTGGTCACCTTCCCTCCTTGTGAAGCACTCGTCATCTTTCCAAAAGATTATTTCCTTAAAATGCCTGAAGTTTACAGTTCTTCATTTGGCAGCCAAGGATATGTTCGGCTGAGAGGACGCCAAGTCTTTACGTTTGAGCAGCAAGGGAGATTGCAATGCTGTGTTAGCAGTAGCAAGTACTCTTTGGAAAGCCTAGCATGATATACTGAAGGCTTGAGAAACAGCTCAAAGTCAAGAGCATATTCTCAGGATGTAGTGGTGGCCTGTGTATGTATGGCTGCCAGTGACTTATAGAGAGGGTCAAACACTTTTCCTTTAATTGTCACCTACATTCATCATAGACAAGAGAAGCAGGGATGCCTACAAGTGACCAATGACAAGCTCTTCTAAGAGACCTAATTGCTTTTGGAGAATCATTCCCCCTTGTGGAACATCTTGTTTAAACATATGGAAATTTGGGGAATCATTTAATGCCAAATGAATGGAGATCAGCTAATTAGAGGAACCCACACACTCACTAGGCATAGCAAGACTCCTCTCCTCTAAGTCATAAGTGGAAGCAGGATCAGCACTCACAGTCATAGTGTGCTGGGTGTTAGAGTGCCAGGGCTTTGTGATGAGTGGGCATTGGGTCCCAATATAAGTATCAAGTCAAGAAACCAAAGTTGATATGTAATCTTCCTTCTCTGAAAATCATATCTGTGGACAATGATATTTCTAGAGTGATGGAACAAAACTTAATATGTTAATTTTTATTTCCATCAATAATAGTAATTTGCATTTTTGCGACCTTTTCTGTCCTTGACCACCAGGGAGATTTACAAATATTAATTAAAACCCTTTATTCACTTGGGAAGACATGCAGTTATTATATATAGTCACAGGGATGTCAGTAAACAGGCTATCAGATAAACCACCCTAACTCTTTGACTCACAACTCCTGTGTTCTATGACCAGACAGTATCTTTATTCTCTGTTACCATCAAAAGATTTCTTGCCAAATTGCTGGCTCTTGTGACATCCCAAGGAATGATGGGGATGGAGAATGATCCAGGTTCAGTCACAGATAATGATTCAGGACATTTAAGGACAAGACGGGAGAAAAGCCTTTAATTGAGTGTGGACAAAGACAAAGCTCAGTAAGAAAAGCTTGGATGGCATTTGCATTTTCTCACATTATATAATATATGACAAGGGAGAATTCATGTCCCTGCTAGAAGAAAAGCCAACACACTTTTTTTTTCTAAAATTGCGATGAGCTAATAATAACTGCATCTATTAACAGCAGTGACTTCAGAACCGTAGTATGAACTAGTTCACCTCATCACATAACCTAGTATGCTTCCCAGATCGAAAGCCCTGTTGCCTGGGACCTTTGTTACACAGCTATTACATTGTTGTCCATTTATAGATATGTATACATACATTTGTAGGAACATGCACATATGCCTATAATTTAGATCGTCTATATGTTAAGATAATCTGAGATCTGGGTCTTATCTCAAGAAGAACTTTGTGATCTGAGTTAGCATATTTATTCAGTAATGTGTCGATGTGTCAATCAATAGATCATTCTTTAACAAAAGTTTCCCCGCCTTAGGAACACACACTATTGGGATTTTAGGAACTCTGGTTACAGGGCTGGTCTTCCTGCTTGGTCCTTGCCTTCTAGTCTGCTCTCAATTCAGGCACATGCCAATTTGCTCTGGCCTCGAGGAATTGGGACTATTTTGTAGCTCTGCAGTGCTAGACATGTCCTCCAGACAGCTATTGGACTCCGTGTCCTGTTCAGGGCTTTGTGCAAATGACATCCACTAATGAGACACTCCTTGTCCATGCCCTGGTAATTGGAACATTCCCTACACCAAGAACTGACCTTTGCCTTTCTTTTGCTCGGTGTGTCTAATGGACTATCCTATTGGCTCATTTGTTCTCATGTCACCTCTAAGCTAAGATGTACTTTCCAGGAGGCAAGAGATTATAAAGTTTTGTTCATTATTGCATTCTTAGTGTCCAAACATATGGCTAGTAAACATTCAAAACATTTGCTGAAAAGAATATAGAAGCCAGTATGAAGGGGCTCCCACTGATCAAATCTACAATATTTTGAGAGTCAAAATAAGTAAAAGTACAAAGTATAAGAACACGGGAAGGCGTATAAAACATACAGGAGCTACTGATATAAATTAATGAATAAGGAAAACTTAAAACCAACCAAATGCTGAGGAATAAACATAAAACCATCACTTAATAGTCACATTGATTCTTGAGCTAACCTAGATTTGGAAATGATATCAATCTAGTAGGGGAAGAATCTAGTGAGGAATTCTAAAGAACTACATAGTTTCAAAGTACTCACCACAAGGTACTTGCTAATTACAAAAGCCTACTATTGTTTCATATGGGTAATTTGCTACATACAACTGGACACAAGTTCTCAACCTTAATATTGACAACAGTTGAAGGAATAGACAAAGCACACCCGGAGATGCCACACAGTGGTGAGAACTCAGCATCTCCTCCTGTGCATTTCCAACTAATACCTCACAACGTATATACCTCATCGTTGGGAAATATGAGAGGAACTCATCTTGCTGGAAAGCGTACAATGTAGTCCCTCTGCAGGTTTGGTTGTCACTGTCATAAAATTCAAAGACAGAATGGTTTCAGATTCAAATAGACTAAAGATCGATGTCGATCAAATGCAAGGAACTAGCCTGCGGTTTTCATTTGCCACAAAGAACTTTGTTCACTAGGTAACGGTATTTTATCAATGCAGATGGTCTGACTGTGATACTTAATAAGCCTTTAGTTCACGTGTACACATCTGCATTTTACTCGCATGTGTAAATACATGGGGAGAGAATACAGCAAAGCTAATACATATCAGCCCTTACAAACTTTATCACATGAGATGGAAATTCTGTTACCAGTCTCCAAGTTTTCATTAAGCTGGAAAATGTATTCAATGAGTGAATGAGTGAATGAATGAATGAATGAATGAATGAATGAATTAGAATAGAATTAGGAGAGTCAGGGAGAATTTTTTTTCAGAATTCTGTTGCATGAAACATAAGCTGGAGGAAGACAGTAGCATTGCGGGTAGTGTTGTCTGCCCTGTGGAATAAGTAGCATCCTCCTCATCTATCTGGGCTCCATCACCAACATTGCTAAACTTTGACCTGGCTGGTGTCCTGCTTAGGCGTTGTGCCTTTTAACTCAACAGTTGCTGATCTGATACTAAACTCATAAGAGATCATTTTCTTCAGAACCAAACTGCCAGTTTCGGGGTCTGAGTTGAGGTTGTCATTGCTGCTGTCTGCCCCGCTGTACTTGGTTATCACCATCTCTGTCTTCTTCCTGACAACCTAGATCATATACTAAGGGATTTTATTCCCTCACTTTTATGCACAGCATCATTCCAGAACCCAGACAGGAGAGTAATAATAGTTTTAGTATGTCAGAGCCTTAGTCAATACATAATTAAATCATATTTTAATGGAACAGACATAAAAGATAGATATCAATGGTAGTACTAAAACCAGAACCCTGAAAGCAAAGCTACTTCTAACTTCCTAGAGTTTTTTAACCTAGGAGATATACTGTTCTCATTACTTTTATAATGTTTTTCCTTTCCATTAAAAACCCATATTCTGACCTAGGGTACTAAACGTTTCAGGGTTTTTTGTTGTTATCTTTCCTTGACCACAAATTCCAAAAATTCACGGGAGAGAAACATCCTAGACTCTGCAGGTGAGCTGGGTATTTCTCACTAGTTAATCGAAAATCATGAACTCACTCATGCAAACTTTTTTCTTACAATTAATTCCTATGCAGGCTGCAAAAATAACTCAAACACGTGGAAAGACACCAGATGTGGCAAGATCTGAAGGGAGAAGGAAGTAGGCAAATTTCCTATTTGTTACAAAAGATTCTGCACATTTTATCTTCATGAGGTTCTAAAGCAGGACTGTGGCTCAGAGTTTCTTGGGCAGAGTAGTGCATTCCATCCATATTCCTGGATGCCTCCAATACAGGTCTGTTCAGTGCTTGTGGAATAGGCCCAGGAACTCCTACTTCTTTTACTTACAAGGTGTCCTTGGCACTAGCATTTGAAAATTGTGTTGTTCTTAAGACAATATTCAAAGAACCCTGCATAAAAAAAAAGGACTTGGCCATTTCAGATTCTTCTAATGAGAATTCGCTGTTTAGGTCTGCACTCAAGTTTTTAATTGGATTGTTGGTTTGCTGATATCTAGTTCCTCGAACTCTTTATATATTTAATATGAGGTTTTAGTTCCCCTTCTACCAATGGGAGAAGAGTGCCTCTGACTTTTTGCTCACTAGTGGCACCTTTTTCTTCCTACTGAGTGGCCTCATTATCCAGCTTTGATATGAGGGTCTATGCCTAGCCTTATTACATCTTGTCGTGGTAAGTGTGGTTGAAATCACTGGGAGGCCTGCTCTTTTCTAAAGGGAAACGGAGACAGAAGAGAGACGGGTGGGGCTGGGAGTGAAGGGAGGGAAGACCGTGGTTGGGATGTATTGTATGAAAAGAATAATGTAATCAAGTATTAAAAAAAAATAAAAGAGAGATCTGGGCTTTGGATAAATACAGGGCAGCCTCCCAAAATGGAGTTCCGGTGCTGGTCAAGCTTAATGCTTAGTGTTAAGGCCTTCGATGCTGTTGCGTCGAAGAATGTCCAACAGCATCTGATTTCGCTTTACATCTCCTGTCTGTAAGCAGCATTCATTCCTTAGCCAGGATGGCAGGTTAGAGGTTGATTAGCAAGGACTGTGAAATAAAGCCACAGTGCGTCAAGCCATTTGTATTCCATTAGTTGGGAAGCACAGATTGAGAACACCACATTAAAACAGCCCCCCCATCCCCGGGCACAATTCACGAGGGACCAAAGTGCATCTCTACCATTCAAGGGTTTAAAGATTTGGGTCACCCACATCCACATCGTATTATCTAAGAGAGCATCAAGGGAAGGAGGAGGCAGCACGAAGGGGCAATGTGGAGGGGAGGGGAGTGAGATGCACACTGGAACCAGAGTATCTGAGCTTGTTGAAATGGAGCAACACCATACTGAGAGAGATTAAACTGTTTGCATATGTTAAACGGCTTTCGTTTACACACACATTCGTGGGGGTGTTTACCAATTAATATACTAAGGGAAGCACAAATCATGTGCAAATCACCAGTTCCTAGACACAATTTAAGGCTCATCTTTCATGCAGTGTTGGGCTTTTTAGAAGTGAAATGATGCCTTGCTGTGAAAGAGTGAGGGGGGAGAGGGAGAAGAGCGGATCTATGCATCATGCCGCTGTGACAGTTTTTAATATCTAGTAAGTTGTTTATTCATTTACATTTTGAATGGGGAAACAGCTTTCTCTGGAGGAAATGCGAATCTTATTTCATTTTAGTCAGAGAAGACCTGGGGAGAAATCAGGCCCAGTGCCTTCATTGCTTAGCTCCAGGGATGCTGCTGGGCCAAAGGATGAGACCAATGTCACGTGTCAACTCTGAGGCAGAATTGAGAAGGGAATCTAGTACCTTATTAGTGCCTCTTTTGTATGCGTGCATGTGTGTATGAGTGTGTATGTGGCTGTGGGTGAGTGTGTGTATGAGTGTATGTGTTTGAATGAGTGTGTGTGAACGTGCATGAGTGTATACGTATGACTGTGCGTATCTATGCTGAGTGCATGTTTATGAATATATGAGTGTGTTTAAGAATGTATGAGTATATGAGGGTGTGTGTGTATTTGAGTGTGTGAGTATGTGTTTATAAGCATATGACTATATGAGTGTATCGATCAATGTGTATTTGTTTGTATGAGTGTGAGAGTGTGCATATGTGTGTGTATAAGTGTATGGTTATGTGTGAGTATGAGCATGTATGAGTGTGTATGTGTTAGTGTGTACGAGTGTGTGTGCATATGAGTGCATAAAAGTTCATGTGTGCTGGTGTGGGGTTTGTGCATCAGGTAGTGGTAGGAAGGAACTGTTCTGCAGGACATGTTTGACAAGCTTAGAATTTTATTTTAGGAAACTCTAGTGATTAGCTGCCAGGACCTCATGAATGCCAATCAAGGGCTGAATGCTGAACTAAGCACTGCATCCCCAAAGCTGGGCTTGTAAGTAAATTCTGGCATGAGAGTTGTAACTCCAGACGAAGTCTTGGGAAGATAAAATAGTAGGGTGCGTATAGTGATCACATAGAGGCTCGAGTTTCTGCCCTGTTATTGCTGTAGCACAAACAAACAGCTTTAAACAAGCTTTTCTTACGGGTCTGAATAGCAGAGACCCCACTAAGCTAAAAGGATTTCTTGGCCTTATCCAGCTTCAGCATTCTGGTATGTCTTGAGGTAAGGCCCCTCCTTCCCTCTGCTAGGCAGTGGCATGAAATTCTCAGATCTCCCTGACTCTGTCTCTCCTGCCTTCTTAAGACCATTCATTGTGCTCACCTGGATAGTTTGCAGAAGCTCTGCTTCTCAGGGTCTTTAACATTATTCATACCTGTAGAATCCATTAGCAAAAGGGAAGAACAGGCCTAGGACCTCAGAGCCTCATGGGGCATCTTTTAGGGAGCCATTATGTTTGGAATCCTCTGTTCCTGCTCCGTATCCCATATTATGTCCCAGGTATGGCTTAATTAATCAAGCTTTTGCTCCTTTTCAGGGTTTCAGTGCTGCAGCTGCTGGAGGGAATATTCTAATATCCAAAGAAGAACTCTGTTTGCATATAACCTCATGGAGACCTAATAGGGTCTGGTGGCTCAGCTTAAAAACTATATCCAGGGAGTTAGGATGTAGATGGTTTATGTCTTCCAAGGGCCGTGTGAATCATCTTAGCATCACGGGGATAGCCTTCCTGAGGGCTGGTGTCTTCTGGCATTTTTATTAGACTATAACCATGTGAAGTGGAAAGGATGATATATATTAAATATCTTAATAGGACAGGTTATTTCTACTTCCAGCATGGGTAATAAAAGAGATGGCCATACAAATAAAAATAATTACGGGACGTGGTGCCTGCTCACAATGTGCAATCAAACCCATGAACCAGTGACTTTCCCCTTATTGCATTAAGGTGTACTTTCTCCTCCGCTCTATTAACAGCATTCAAAACCATTGTTATCTTGTCAATGGCATCTTTAATTAAAGACTCCCCTGGACCACTCTAATCACTTCCCATTGTGAGCTCACTTGGGCTTCAAATGCACTTTGATTAAAATGATGGCAATTTGTATTGAGTTGTGCTTGTGGGCTGAGGGGGTGTGAGGTAGCATAGAAAGCAGGGTTTGGTTTGGGGTGGAAATCTTTTCTGCAAAAAAAAAAAAATCAAATCTTAAATCTACAATCGATGTATGAATTCTTTTCTTTCTTTTCTTTCTTTTTTACCTTTTTCTGTATTTCATTTTGGCATTATACTCCAACATAAATGACTTTGTGAAGAAATCATCTTGATTTTTACTGGGGAAAGAAGTATAATCTTCCACTAAAGGTGCATTAACCCCTCTAGGCCATTAAGATACTATTTGATAAATTGCCCCTTTTATTACAGCGAGTGGCAAGGTAGCCTGAAAGAACGAATGCAGCTCCCAAATGGCAGCAATTTACTCCCCTGGCACTAGCCGAGTCCTGCTCTGTTGTGTTACTTAGGAATCACCTTTCCCCAGCAGTTCCTTAGCCTCGTTGTAGAGTTAATTAATGGCAAATCTCTCAGAAGGGATAGGGACATGCCATCAATTTGATGCACCCAGTAAAACTGTTGTAAAACTCACTTAAGCAACACAGTGAATCCAAATCCTGGACTAAACCCTGAGCTAAGAGGAACAAGAACAGTTGCACATTATCACAAGCAAGCAAAAACAGCCTGGGAGTGGATGAGGATACAGTATCTTCAAGGTGACCTGACACTTGTCCTGCCAGGCTAGGCAGTCACTTTCTAACTTGAGTTCCAGCTCACTAGGATTCCACTGTTTGGGATCATACAGTAGACCTTAATGTATAATCAACAGATAGGAGAATGATTATAAATGTCAGTAAACACAAAAGCACCGGAGGAAGTTTGCTCTTTTTAAATCAGGATCTTGAGAGTAAACTATTAATATTTTCACTGTAAATGAAAGACTTGCTTTTAAGCCCAGAATTATGATGAAATCATGGAAACAATGAACACCCCCAGAGAATATCTGTTGTTGATGTAATTAAAATAAAATAGGACCAGAGGTGGAGGTGGTTTAGCCAGTGAAATTCTTACTGTGCAATCAGACTTGAGTTCAGATCCACACCATGCATGTGAAAAACTAGGTATAATGGTATGAACCTGTAATCTCAAAGCTAAAGTAACAGAGACAGAATGGTACTTGGATGTTGCAGGCCAGCCAGTGTAGCAGAATTAATTAACTCTGGATTCAGTGAGAGATGCTGTTTCAAAAAACAAAACAAAACAAAACAAAACAAAACAAAACAAAACAAAACACAAAAAAGCCAAAAACAACAAAAAACAAACAAGCAAACAAACAAACAAAAAACCAAAGCAGTGAGCAATTGAGAAAGATAATAAATACTGACATTGAAAGGGTTAAAAATTTTCAAAAACTCCTAACAGGAAGAACAGAACTAGAGTGCAGGTCAGCTTGGTCATGAACTCTGTGTTTCAGGAACTTGGCTGACCACAATATAGATGGTTGATTAGGAATAGGCTCTTGAGAATAGCCTATACAAAATGTTCCCCATGACTGTTCCTTAGACCCTGTCACAAACTGAATAATGGGCTGGGACTTTCCACAGGTTCTTTCTAATAACCCTCCTTCACTCCCTCTGGGTTGTGGTTTCCCCCCCTGGGTTGTGGTTTTGGCCTTTAAATTTTCTCTGCCTCCAAAGCCCCGGAGTCAGACCCCACTGCCCCTGCGTGGGTCATGGGTCTTGACCTCAACATGTTGATCAAAATATACCTCTTGCTGATTACATCAAGTTCGGTGTCTTGTGAGTTAATGGGTGGCCATGAATTCCTGAGGCTTAGGTGAGGTCCTCCCTTCATGGCGACCTTACAACATCTTGCCTCCATATGCAGAGAGATATCTATGTGTATATATACACTCATACACAGGAACATGTGTATATACATGAAGTCTACAGTACACAAAAATCAAGACTGGGTCTTCCTGAAATTACAGGGATGTAATTACAGCTCCTATTGATGTCAAGGCAAGAAGATCTAATGTCAAAGTATGATTGGTCTATGGAATAAGTTTAAGGTCAATCTAGATAGTTAGTGAGATCTTATCTCAAAATGAAAACTAAAAAGAAGACTTGAGATGAAGCTCCATGGTCAGAGCACTTCGCTAGCATGTTCTAGGCTCTAGCTTTGAATTCTATCATATAATGAGTAAGTGAATTAGTGAATAAGTAAATGGTATTTAATGGTTTTTCACTGGAGTTACAGTTAATACAGGATGTTATTGTATTATCTTTATCCAAATGTCAAAACAGTTAACAACCTGTATATTTTCGGGTCTGGAGAAAAGGAATGATTTGCTCAAGGTTATCCTGGCTCTTGATGAAACTGGAGCCCAAGCAGTGTGAATTTCTGTGCTCCCCCAAGTCTGCCATCCTGTCTTACTTCTGACAATGCTTTACTTTTCAGGCAGTGTCAATGCCTAAGTGGGCAATAGAATCTTGAAAAGTGCTGTATGTCAGCAGAACATTTCAAGGAACTCCAAAATGGCAGGTAGACTCTTACTAAGAAAGGCAGAATATTTCACCTTGAAGGAAGCAGGGATGGAGAGTCTATGCTCCACAGCCTCACCTCAGACTTGTAAGTCAGAATACGGTCATACCCTCTTGCCTCAGGATGAATCAAGATTTGAACAGTGCTCCTAAGCTCCCCATCTACTTTTCCCCATTATGTTCATCATGCTGTTCATTTACTTCTGTGCTCTCTCTCTCTCTCTCTCTCTCTCTCTCTCTCTCTCTCTCTCTCTCTCTCACACACACACACACACACACACACACACACACACACACACACTCATTTTTCTCATTTTTCTTATACATTAGAGCTACATTAGAGAGCTATATTTATTCCCTGGAAAAAAATCCAAAGTTGTTCCTAGAACAACTGTTACAAGCAACTCTAAAATGACCTTCAGTTGGCAAATCTCTCTCTGCTAATTAATCATCAGGTCTCAAGCCAGGATTCTAGGCAATATCTTCAACCCTTTCATCCCCCTCAACACACACACACACACGCATGCACACACGCACACATACCCACACACACACAGACACTTCTCTCTTATCTCTTTTACCTCCTCTCCCTTGACCCCAATATGGAGATCAGTGGGTGGATCTCAAATGTTCATGATTAGAGACAAGCACATCAATAGTAGAGTGGCTATAATTTATCATCCAAATTGGCACTTCTTGGAGGGAGGAAAAAAAGGACTCTACCACTAATCCCACACGTAGGGTACTTTTATGATGCAGGCTTGCCCTTTGGTAGTGGGGATGAGGCAGAACATAAATAACGCCTCTGAAAGCGGTCCTTGCCAGGTCTCCCAGTCTGAAACCTCATCAATCCTTACCATCAAATCAGTTTTATCCTTCCTCCCTCACTTCCATGGGAAGCTGGCATCACCTCTGGAGGTAGAACTCACACTATGTCTTCTTCCTCGTTTCTCCTTCTTTAGGATGTTGTTCTGCTTGGTTTCCTTATTAAAATGCATGACAATAACACCTACCTCTGTACATCTGTACATACAGCTTAAACAGCACGATGGTCGGTTTTCATTGCCAACTTGACTGGACTAAGAAGCACCTAGGGAATTAGTGCGAATGTTCCTCTGGGCATGTTTGTGAGGGCATTTGCATGAACAACTGGACAATGAATGTGTGCACACACGAGGCCACAGATGATGCCTCTGCACAGGAAGGTGATGCTGTCAGCTTCCCTAAGGTTTTAGACAAACTTATCCCTGAGCTGCTCTCCTAGGAGGCAGAGAACACATAACCGTTTAACATAACCATCCAAGACAATGTAGTGATGGCTTTCTTGGCTGACTTCGAATGATTATAAAGATAAGAATTATTAATGGGCTCATTATAGATGAGTTGTAGTTCCAACAGTTCTCAGTGACAGTGGACAGTGGGTGTGTGTGACCCAGTTGCCAACAGTTGTATGTAAGGATTGGCAGTCCTATGGGGTCCCCATTCGCGGCTGCTCCTTCTCAAACACTGTTCCCTCACACTGCAGTGGCCTGGAAAAGTAGGGCCCACATTTCAGAGCCAGAGTTCAGCTCACTTCTTGGGAATATGGACCCTCTTTCCTCTTCCCTCGGCTTTGCCACTGTCCTGGCTGTGAGATTTTGTGTGTGTGTGTGTGTGTGTGTGTGTGTGTGTGTGTGTGTGTGTGT
>JANHMN010000015.1:20010549-20036498 GCA_030674055.1 Rhabdomys pumilio
TGTGTGTGTGTGTGTGTGTGTGTGTGTGTGTGTGTGTGTGTGTGTGTTTGACTTTTGTTTTTTATTTTTGTTTTTGTGTGTGTGTGTGGGGTTTTCAAATAGACATAAGCTATAATTATCTGGGAAGTAGACTCTTAATTAAGAAATGTCTTCATTAACTTGCCTGTAGGCTAGTCTTGATGAATGATTGATGTGAGAGGCCCAGCATCAGGCGGGCATTGCCATTCCGAGGAAGCTGGTCTTAGATGGTATAAGGAAAACAAGCAGCACAAGCCAGTTGGAGGAAGCCAATGAAGAGCATGCCCACCACTGTCTCTGCTTCAGTTCCTGCCTTCGTGCGTGCTCTGTTTTCCCTCAATGGTGGATAGTGACCTGAGAGTTGTAAGATTAAAAGAACCTTTATGTCTCCAATTTGCCTTTGGTTATAGTCTTTGCCACAGCAACAGAGAACAAACTAGGGCAGCCACCTTGCCCAATATTCCAAAAGGTTTTGCCTTGGATCCTGGGAGCACAGAACTGGTAACAAAACTGGTATATAATGAGAACAGCTACCAATGCCATGTCCCTATAAATGGCTCTAATTTAACAGTCAATTCTCATGGGATCTTTGAAGAGGACAAGGGAAAACAATCTTTAAGATTATATTTCTCTAGAGTTTGAAAGGTGAGTAGTGCTAGATCAGCCTGAGAGTGACTTCTTTCTCCTCATCACCATCACCATCACCATCACCATCACCATCACCATCACCACAACCATCTTCAGCAGCAGCAGCAGCAGCAGCAGCAGCAGCAGCAGCATCTTGACAAGCCACCTGGTATTAGCATCAGTGAATGACAAGTGCTCTTAGCCTGACCCAAGAAGCTAAGATCAGATGGGAACTACTCAATGAGTCATAGTAATCTGAGCTCAAGATTTTCTTATCTTCTGAGAAGATGGGGCCATAGAATGATGTATGGGGTGGGACGTTCTCCTATGAGAAGGGCTTCAAATATTTGTTTCACAATAAACTTACTTTACTACAAACATATTGTGTTTATTTCTTTTAAAGGCCTGCTAGTCTCTTTGAATCTCATTGATAAAAGATGAATACATTCATGTTTTCTTCTTACCCTTCAAAAAATAAGGTCAACCCAAACAAGGCTAAAAATATTTTTCAGTATATGCTCTGTGAAGCATGATCTAGGAGGTGGTATATGCACATATTTATAAGTGTATGCACGTGTATGTGTGTATGTATGTGCATGTACATGTGTGCATGTGTGTCTGTGTGTGTTTGTTTGTATATGGGTATATGGATGTGAGCATGTGTGTGGCTATGGTGAAATCAAGCCCATATAAAGCAACTGATAGAATGACAAAGCTCATCTTGGGAAAGAAAGTCCATCTTCCTTTCTCAGACTCCCGGAGCTCCTTCTGTCATCCTAGCATTTAACATTACTTCACACTCTGCTACTAAAACCAGCAGCCTCTATCCATGCACCTTTGAAAAAGGTGTCTCATATGACCTAGATTTCTACCTTTCCATTTTTTTTTTACCCATTAGTTAGACTATATCATTCAATCAAAACAAAACAGCCTAGTAAACAAAATGGTTAAAATATCCCATCTCCACTAAGCCCAAATGCCAAAATATGTGTCCCTTCGTAAAGCCTTCAGCAAGATCAGTTACATTTCTGATGCTGGTCTAAGCATTTGGTCTGGGATATCCACATGACAGTGTAATTGGAAAAAGAAATGAATGTTTGCCTTTGGTTTCATTTTATTGCTTCTCAGAAGAAAGCTCCCCATAATAATTTTCTGGTCCAGTTCTCTATTCTCCAGTCATGGGTGAGGCGGGCTGCAGAGAACTGGGTGAGGAGGAGTGGTCCAATGTGACATGCAATGTTCTAACTGTAGGATGGCCGGAAAGGACCACAACATGGAATTTTTTATTTGAAGATCTGAATTTAACATTTAGAAAATGATCAGGACTTGGTTGATCTGTAAAGGATGAAGTCCCTCACTCACCAGTGATATCTGAGAAAATGCGAAATGAAACGAAACAAAGCAAAAATCTAAGCCCAAATGTACTGGGTGTGAATTTAGGAGCTGAGGTGAGCTTACTTGTGACCAACTGCCAGAGTTACCATAGGTACAGAGCCAGTACATCAGGAGCCTGTGGGTCACATGATGTACAGCTTCCATCCAGTAACAGGAGGCTTCTCATCAGCCAACCTCCTCAGAAGTGCCAATATTGCTACCATTCATTTTCTGGGGATCACTTTAGTCTCCATTCCTGAGGACATTCTGTATCCCCTGTCTTGTGAATGGGACAGTTCATGATATTCTTTCCCCTGTCTGTAGCCAGACAGCAGCACAGTTGTATGGGAGTCATTTAAAGCAGTGTTCTGATACCAGAGTGACTTTATCCAGGGACAAACCTCTAGATCTAGCCACTCTTTAAGACTCCCCCCTCACATACATATCATTGTATGTACAGTCATCAGGAAATCTCCCCAGAGAGAAAGATACCATGAAGACTCTTTTCTCATCTTTCAAGACTGGACTCAGATGACAACTCCAGAAAGTAACCTCCATTTCCTGCCTCCTTGTCTTTAAGTCTGTCTGTATAATACATTAAGGACCTACTCTATTTTCATTGCTTCTATGACTTGTTTTACTGCAATGATACATAGTGAATGATCCTATCATGAAAACCCCAAATGTTGCAACCCTATAACTTTTTGAGGATTGTTATGGTTTGACTAAATATGACCCACATAGACATATGTCTGTGACTACTTGATCTGCAGTTGGTGGAGCTGTTGGAGAAGAAATAGAAGGTTTGACCTAGAAGTGAGTGGCAGAAGTGGGAGGGCTTTAGGGCTTCAAGATCCTCCTGCCGTCTCCAGCGCTCTCTCTGTCTTGGTTTGCAATGTAAATATGTAAGCTTTTAGTAGCTGCAGCCTCCTGCCACTTGCTACCTCTGAAACCATAAACCCATGCACATATGCACATGAACCACACATATATGTACCAACACACATATGAATGCAAACACATACACACTTATCAAACTAGGAGTGTAGAGCTGTGTGAGATTCCTCGAATAGAGGAGCTATTTGTTTTTCTTTAGATCCCATTATTCTGCTATAGAACTTAGGCAGAAAGCTTAGATTAATCAAATCAGAGTTCTCCTCAACCAGTCCCCCGCTACATGGGAGATGGCTCTTAAGGAGGAATAGTAGAAATACATGGTAAGGTGGAAGGCATGGTAGACAGGAATCTAAATATAAGATAGAGATATTTGTAAGATACTGCTGTATTCTTGCTAGGGCAGTGGAATCAACAAATCCAATTCTCACACTCTCAAAACAATAGAGATGGGAGGAGATAAAACGGGGCAGCACATTCTCACTGTGTGCTGGATTTAGAGGCAAGTTTATGCCGACAGATGGATGGCGTAAAATGAAAATGGGTTTTCAAGTGGTGTGACAAAGGAAGACAGTACAATGGCCTTTTCCTGATTAGTCAGAAGATTAAAAGCCAAAGAACACAGATCCAAAGCAGCTTCTTGGCTTAGACAGAAAAAAAAAATTATCCCAGCTTAGCAAACAAAGAGAGCAGAAAGGCATTTGCTATTTCCAGCATTTTGCAAATAGTTTGGTGTCACTCAGAGGGGAGGAAGGATTACAGAGCAAGTAGAATGGCTTGTAGCCTAGAGTGACCATTCTGACGGGACACAGGACCCATCATCAGGTTACCACAAATTGAAAAGGAACATAGAGAGCATGGGCTTCTTACCATCCACAGTTCAACTGGTAAGAAAATACATGGCTCATACATGTCAGCCCTTAAAGAAATGGTTTTTGTCTGTATCCACCTCCCTAGACAGCAATAGGTAGCACATAGTCTATATATGGAGGGGCAAGTCCAGTTCATTAACATGGGATTTAAAAAGAAAAGGTGGCCCAAAAAGTGACTTCATTAGGCCAACCTGTCTTTCAATGTTATTAGCCTCTAAGTTCATAGGCAGTGTTCTCTCTTATCTTAAAATTGCAGGGTGCCCTACGTAATCATCCCTTTCCAATACCTTTAGAGCATTTTAAGGCTTCATAGACTTGATGCCTGTTGGCACATTTCTTCTCTTGACCTGTTAAAAAGGGGCAGCTTCTAGGAAGAGATGGGCATGGAAGTAAGCTGTAAATTAAGTGTCCTGGAAAAATGGGAAGTAGCCCCAGGCAGGTTCTGCTATAATGAGGCAGAAGGCATTGGTGATGGTTTTGAGTGGAAAAAGCTGAGTACAACGCTCAGGAGATGGATTACAATAATGGGAGAAGATGCGGAAGTCAGAGCTGGCGGGAGGCCATGACTCAGGCAAGATTGGCTAGTTCTAACTTATTCAGTAACCAGTCTGTATCCTCTGCTTTCACATTTGTAGACAGTCAAACTCAGATCAAAAATAGTCTAACTGTACTGAACATGGGCAGAGTTTTATGGTCAGAAAACTATAGTATCAGAAACTACCAGTAATCTAGAGGTGATTTAAAGCACGTTGCAGAATGTACATAGGTTGAATGCACATATTGTGCCACTTTATATAAGGGATGTAAACATGTTGTGATTTTGATGTCCTTGTACATGTCCTGGTCTCCTGGAAGCAATCCTCTGTGGATGTTGAGGGATGACTGCACTTGATTTTTGCAAGATTATGAGTTTAAAATCATGCACGTAACAGACAGGAGCCTCAGTTTCAAACAGGTATCCTTTGGGAAAAAATTAGGGATAAAACGGATATACCATTCATCCATGAATCCAATGTTACATCTGAGTAACTTAAGATGAAGCAGAAACTATTCAAAGCTCTCTCTTTTCCTTGTACAGGGATACATCTCACTGGTTCAGTACTTGCTTAGTCTTCCTGGGTACCTGGGATCAATGTCCAGTACCATAGGCCAAAACAAACTTAAACTCTCTCAGTCTGTTTTTAACATCTGTCAGCAGGAGTCACTCAAGACATCAGCACCTTTACAGGGACATGGGAAAAGAGCAGACATCTACACAACTGAGGATGCACTACAAGTGCTTGTAATAGTAGTTATGTGTAAATCCTCTGAGAGCCTTCCCCATAACTAGCTTGCAGAAAACTGTCTTGGATTCTTCTAAAGCCTGACAGAATAGTTAGTCAGAATTGCTAGGTAACCACAAATCGTTCTATATAGATCACTATCAAAGTCTGTTTCAGCCATCTGTTTTTCGGGCTCTTTTCTTTCCCCGTGTTTTTCTTTCATGTGTTTCGTACTCATAACAAAAACAACAACAGAAAATCTATTTTTAAAATAACCAAGATGTTATGGGTAAAAATGCCAAAGGTATGTATCCAGTTTATATATATATATATATATATATATATATATATATATATATATATGCTTTCTAAAGAAAAGCTAGCTTTATTCTGTGTGGCAGAAGGCATCATTTCTACAAATATTATAGTTGCACTGAGAAAATAACCAACTACTTTGATTAAAGAGAGTATGCAAGAAGATTTGTATTTGTATTTGCTCGTGTAATTGAATTTAATGCTGCTGAAATCTGTCAGACCTGAAAGCTATTGAAGATCACGTATTTTATACTTAGGAAAAAATCATCTCAGAAACTGACTCCCAGCCTGTGTGGAACGGGTCTTCTGCTAAACCTGAAGAGTCATGATCTCACCATTTGATAGCTTTTTATACACAGGGCTTTGCACTAAACAGCACCTGAAAAGGTAATTTAATTTTGGTTTAAAGGGGAGACTGTTGGGCAGTTTAAGAATAGTTCCTGTTTATTCGTCGACTAGTTCTCTGTTTCCCACTTGGTGCCTCCTGCTTAGATGCCAATAATTTTAAGATGTAACGCAGGTCTGCACTCCCTTTATGGTAAGGGAGTGCCTCATCCTAAAACCAACTTGTCTCATCTGAATAATAAAATTCGGATTCTCTGCACAAGTCCCAGTGGACATTCAAGATACCATTAATATGCTAGTCTTCTCTGACTCTTACCTGGGTTCACCTTGGTTGATTGACATATAAATCTCCCATGAGTTCTCCTCTGGGATGGCACCATGTGGTATGAGTAGACTCACCCCTAAGACAGAGAAAAGCCAAGAGGTCATTTGGAGATATCCTAATTATTTTGAAACATATTATTTGGGCACCTTATAGATGCCTACACAAAGGAGTTTCCCCTGCCAATTTATAAACACCAAACCTTGAAGAACTCTAAAAATCTTGCTCCATATCAGATCAAAAATGATCATATTCAATGCTCAATTTTATCTGAAATCTCACCAGCATCCTAAGGCCAGATCTACCAAATACACCTGAAAATGTAAGACTTTATCAGCCCATCAGTTAGCTTTTCTCCAAAATTTAAAATATACTTATATATATTGTTCTCGTTTCTGGAAGTGGTATCTAGGCTGATGTGTAAACTAACACTTTCCTTGAACCTGGAATGAAATTGTCTTACAAGCTACATCTAGAAGTAAATTAGGGAAGATGCTCTGTGCATTGCTGCATCTTTAGAAAAAAAATTAGACAAAAAATGTGTCTGACCATTTTTTAAATACTCTAAATCATTCTGCAATTGGTATGACTTTAACTTTGCAAACAGCAGCCAGGAACAATTAAGGGAGTGGCAGTGACTTAGCCATACTTATATCTTTGTCATTGTGAAGCTACACCACTGTATCAGAAACGTCCCCAATTCCTATTTACAGCTATGAAGAAAACACTTTACTTTGGACAAAGAGAGGCATCTGGAGAAATCTGGGATTCTCTTTAATGTGACTTCTGTTTATAAAAAGAAATGAACTCGTGAAGTAGTAAGAGCGTCACACAAGATAAAATCTCTCGGCTTCCTCCTATGTTTTGAATAATGCAGCTTTCCCCAGTTTTTCCTTTTGTTAGAGATAATTGCAGAGGAGGCTTGCAGGTTGCTGTTGACAAGCTTTCTTGTTCTTCTCTCTCTGTGTTAGCAGCTACAGAGTCAAGAAATGCGAGGCTTATTGTGAACCAGGTTCTCTGTGATTCCCGTTTACATCATTACTCAGTAACATGTTAGTAATCATTATCTTTCACTAGAACTAAAAATGGGACACATTAAAATTCTGTTCACAGCTTTTCAGTAAGAATACGTACGTACATTCTACACCTTCACATCAAAAGTACGATAACTGTAATTGACATGCGTGGGGACCTCCAATCAGAGTCCCCTTCCATTTCCTATTCTTTCTTAACTGTAACTGCATGCACTGTAAATATCCTTTCCTAGTATTAAAGACAGTTGCTAACAGGATATTCAAGGGTTCACGTGTTGTTTTGAACCTAGTCTTCAAACTCAGCTTTGTCTTATTGCACTTATTTCTCTATTGCTTCTTCATTATCTCTATGCCGTAATGACAAAGAAACATGAAGATTATTCAGTAGAAGCTCAGTATATAATTAGGCAACTGTGCCCTGTTACATTAATGACACTTAGCACAGTGCCCGACACAGAATAAACATACTGTGAATATGAAGATATATGAGGATTCAAAATTCTTAGTGTAAAACCAGGCTCTGACTTATGTTGTGTATGACATTATTGTCTGGGGCTGTTTGTTGGGCCTATCCTATTTCAGTTCTTTCAGGTAAGCTTAATTCTCTATGTTTAGATTAAAACATTATTTAAGATATTCCTAATTCAACATGAATCAATTCTTCAAATATCCCTTTCATTTTTCCACTCTTCCTCAATCATGATTCATATTAGCCTTCAAATATAGCCTTCAAATATACTTCCTACCCAAACACACATTGCACATGGAGGCTGAAGAGAGTTAATCACAGAGCCAAGGGTAGAAGAGTGGACATTAGCATGGTGGTGGCAAGTTGCTGATTATCAAAAACAACCACATAGCAGAAAGGGTTTCTGCCCCTGGGCCCTTAAACAACTCTCCATTTGCAGCATGTCATTACCATTGATCTTTGATATAAAAGAAAATGCAGCTCCCCAACTCCACCTGCTACTTTGACAGCTCTTGAAAATTTGATATGACAATAGAACCACTTGTCAGAGTTTCTACTTTCATATTTTGCATAAGAAGTGAATTCCAGAGTGCACTGCCCAGTAATTCAGGATGGATGGCATTAGAGCAATCTAATTTCTGTGGCACTTTAGTTCCCCAGGGCATAGTTTGTATCTATGCCCTGCAAATACCAAGGAGCACATTTCAATTCCACACACTTCTTTTTCCTGAAACTTGTTTGCAGTGTGCAGCTTCGGTCTTGTCCAGTGGTTCCTATTAGGAGACTTGAAAGCATCCAGTTCCTGGTGGAACTGGGTGGGGATTGCCGACGAGCTTTCAGAGTTTTCGTTTTCAACATGGATCTTTCTCACAAGAAATGCAAGGGGAAAGCAATATTTCTCATTCATCCTGGTTTTCATTTCCATGTTTTCGTTGATGAAAATTAAGCAAATATGGGCAATGAATAGCTCAGTCTTGGCACTCGCTCGATGTATGTGAACACAGACACATATGAACACACACTAGCTAAGACATGAAGATGGGAACGTGCATGAAGAGCTTTGATAAAGACATGGTAACTCACTGGCTTCATATGACTCTGATTTCACATCCCAGTCTTTGGTAGGACAAGGATTCTACTTTTATACGTTTTACAAATTCATGTGATAAATATGACTGGCTACTTCTTTCAAAAGAAGGGTCCTATTGATTAGTTATCCTCTAGAGGCACAAGTTAGAATGACATCATATATTGGTCCTTATATAGATACTCAAACATATTGGAAACAGGAATCCTAGCATGCCCTAAAACACTCGAAAAGTAGATTGGGAAGCATCATTATTTCTATTCAACCGAGGCTATTTTCCAGAAGTAAGTTATATTTTGAGACTGTGTGTTAGAGCACACAAATAATTTGGGATAGAATGAGGTGAGAATTATCAAGTAAAAAGAAAGTTCAGTTTCAAGTCTAAACCATCAGACAGGTAAGGTAGCTTTAGTCATAGTCTGAGACCAATCCTGTCACAGATTTCATTTTATGAGATAAAATCCTGGTCATCTCCACTCACTGAACACCGGCTTGATACTCAATTTATGTCTAAGACCATGGCAAGATCCAATGTTCTTGACCTTCTTTGTTTTCAATAACCACCATGTGACTCACCTACCTCCCATGGCTTAGGACTAAGAGAACAAATCAATCTCGTTTCCCTCTGCAGCAACCCTGAAGATCAAGCGACAGCTAGGGATGACATTTTTAAAGTAATCTATGCCAGGGATCTGAGATATCCACTACAAATATCCAGAGAAATCTCCTCACTTAAAATCCAAAGAAGGGAAACACATATCAAAAAATGAGTTGTGCTTGTGGCATAGTTCTAGAACTAATGTTTGAACTTTAAAGAGTAACAATGTAGTGATTCATTGTCATTGTTTGCCAAGAACCAATGTAATAATAATTTAAAAATAGCCAAAATAATTATCAAGGGTGCCTGTCATGGAGAGTGCTCATAGGCAAGAGACAAAAAATGTGACTGTGCACTAAATTATTTGTCAGTGCAAACATGTGCTTTGGCTCAATATGGTACTTGTCAATTGTAGAAAAGAACTGTGTTTCTTTCCTCCTTATCATGGCCTAGGTAACATTCCAATGGGTCAAAAACCCAGGAGCCTTCCCATGCCACCTGATGGGTATTCTGCCAAAAGATGACTATCAACAGCATCAAGCATGGTGTTCTGTCCTGCAGGCAGGCAGGCAGGCAGGCAGGCAGGCAGGCAGGCAGGCAGGCAGGCAGGCAGAGAGAAGGCTCGGTCCTATTTTAGCTGTACTTCTGGACTCCTGTGTACACAAAGTGCAGCCCCAGCCTTTGCTGCTTACTCCAAAATGAATCTGATTATTGGATGCTTACAAAAAATGTATTTACACAAGCAAGAAAAAATATGCAAACACACACTTACCACCCACCTGTATTTGGCATTACTAAGCGCCCCCCTAAATGGCCAAAGACGCCAGTTGTCCTCAGCTCTGTCCTTGTAGGCAGTGATGACAGATTTTGGATGTACGGCGTTTTGTTTCTGGGATGTATTGTACTAAATCCGCGGTTGTTTCCATGGGGAAAAGTCCCCGAGTGATTCTTGCCATGGTACTCAGCTCTCTCAGACACTCCCAGGGAAACCATGAATGAGCTCTGGACTTTGACTTTGATGTCAGATAAAGGATTGAAGAGTGAGGACTCTGTCATGAGCTCCTTGTCCAGGGGATCCTGCAGACAGATGGGTCCACTGTATGTCCGGCTCACAGTCAGGTCTGGCTGCATAGCAGGATTCAGGAGTAGAGAATTTCCTGGTAAGAAAAACATGATCTGTCACTCAGACACTAAAAGACACCTCTATCACTCTTTCTGCAGTGGCCTTTTTATTAAGGGGATAATATGGATGTTCTGGTTGGTATTAGCTACCCCTGCTAACTTAGATGGAACCACACCAGTGCCTGGGGAAATGCCTTCCAGGTCATTTTCTGAATGTCATGCCCCCATTGCCCTTACATCCAAATTTTCCTTTTCAAGACAAACATGTCTGACACTGGATTTTATGGCAACTTGCCTCAGGTAGTGTTTGTGTGATTAGTTTAACTAGCAAAAAAAAAAGTAGAAAAGAAAAAAAACCCAAAAGATGTTTTATAATCCAGTTAGGAGCAAAGTAACTTCTGTTCCTTTCAAATAGCAAGAGATGCCACAGTGTAGTGACTCTTGGTGCTGCATACAAGAGCCCACAGAGGAGGTGGAAAATTCCTTGTAGAATTTTGAGCGGCTCCTGGAGCTGGGGGAGCAAATGTGCTTTGGAGCAAATAGTTCAGAGGACTTTATGAGTCACTCTAAGTCTGAGGTGCCAATGTCCTTGAACATCACACATGTCACTCTGCCAGGGAAAGAATGCAAGTGCAGAGCATCTCAGAAATGTACCTTTCTGGCTTAAAATAAATGAACAAAACAATCTTCATAAAACACAGGAGAAAGTGGGCATCTAGTCATCTGTGGAGCTCACCATTTATTCCAAGCCAGATATTAAAAAGGCTGTGATATTTTCTCGTGATGAAGTAATCCCATTTATTAATAAATAACAGAATAACCCTCACTCCCCAGCCTCCCACCTATACCAGTTCGTCAATACGACAGCTCAAGTAGAAACCCAAATCATATTAAGCAATATCCCTTTGGGACCTGACCAAAAGAACCACAATGGTTTCAAATGTGGTATTTTTGAAAATGCCTCAATTCTCAGTTGTATTGTATTAGTCTCTATTGTTTTTTTCTATTTTCCTAATTTGTAATAGTGCCATGAGGGGAACTATCATTGGGGATTTTTCCATCTCATGTCAGGATGTGCTAAGAATCAAGAATCACAGAGAAAAATAAACAAAACGATACTGCAGCTCTAATGGCCCTTTGATGGTGCCCCCTTTCCATCTTGGGGCTGTTGTGCTTGTTGCCGCCACCATCAAGCTGTCTTTTTTTTTTAACAGGACCACACTGAGTTCAATAGATGATGACCTTGCTCTTGTCTGTGGTCTTCCCAAGGAAAAAAGTGGGACTGAAGAACACAGCATATTTGAAAACAGTTTGAAACAGCAGTTTCCATGGAGATTTCAAAAACTCATATCTTAATTTTTGGCTACTTTTGAAAGACTTGCCTAGCTTATGGGGAAATTATTTCTCATACTTAGACATCTAAAACACGCCCCCCCCCACACACACAGAGAGAGAGAGAGAGAGAGAGAGAGAGAGAGAGACAGAGACAGAGACAGAGACAGAGAGAGAGACAGAGAGGGAGACAGAGAGAGAGACAGAGAGACGCACAGAGAGAGGCAGAGAGAGAGGCAGAGAGAGATACAGAGAAGACAGAAATTGACAGACAGAGGGGTGAGAGAGAAAGACAGAGGGACAGAGAGACAATAAACACAAAGGAAAAACACACAGAAACAAAGACAGAACAGAGATGACAGAGAATGAGTGAGAGAGAAAATACACAAAGAGAAAATATACACACACACGGAGAGAGAGAGAAGAGAGGAGATAGAAGAAGAGAGGAGAAGAGAGAGAAAGAGAGGGAGAGAGGAGGGGCAGAGAGACAGAGAAAAACACACAGGGAAAGCATATACATTCAAATGAACAAGTCTACAGTTAAAAATGTTGACTGCCAACCTGACTGAGCCTGATTAGGGCCAGCTATCCTCCCTGCTGATTCGTTACCTCCCCCTTCTCTTTAAGAACCCATTTTCCTCATTTAACCTAAGCATTGTATTCTTTCTGTATGCTTGAATTTTTGCCTTTCTTCCATCCCTCTTTTCTATCTTCTTATCTATTGAACCCAAGGGCTTTACACATGTGGAACAAGTAGTCTACCACACCCATGATGCTTTCTGTGGTTAGTTTTAATTTAACTGCCAACTTGGCTCAGTAATGAATCACCTGGCAATAGAGTCTCAATAAGGGATTATCAAGATCAGATTGGCCTGTGAGCATATCTGTGGGGAATTGTCTTGGTTATGGTAACTGATATGGGAAGAACCTGCTTTCTAAAGCAACATCAGTCACTAGGTCTTGAACTATGTACAAGGAGAAAATGTGAGCTGAGAACGAGTAAACGCATATGCATTCATCTTCTCTTATACAGACTGTGGATACACGTGACTAGGTGTTTCAAATTCTAACCTTGACTTCCCAGCAATGATGGACTATCATCTGCAACTGTAAACTGAATAAACCATCTTTTCCCTAACTTTCTCTTTTTTGGGGGGTGGGAGATTTAATTACGGTTGTATTACAGAAAGAAAACTAGGACGACATTCTGCTTAACATTCTTGCTGTTCCCCTTCCTGGGGTACCGGACATGTTGTTCATCAAGATATCACCTTGAAGACAGTGGAGGTCAAAGTCACAGTCTACAAAAATGAGATTCATTGTCAGTAGATATGGGGACAGTAGCAGTTAACAATAGAGTTTTTGTCTTCTATCCTGAGATTTATGAGATTCTTAGCCAAAAATAAACAGAATAGCCAGGCAATCTGATAAGATGATTCTTTTAGAGAGTCACAATATACTGATGTTCTGAGATAGTCCTCCATGAGGAGACTGGCCAATCTATGTAAATCACTGTTCCCCAAACTTATTCAGGCCAGGCAACCACCTCCCCCTCATATCCGTTGCCTGCTGCTCCACAGAGCATGCTGCTATCCCACGGTTAGAGGACACGTGAACATCTAGAGCTATATTGAGAGAATGAGCTCTTCCCAAATGCCAAGGGCTTCCCCAGGTTATTCTCAGCAAATTCATTTTCACAAGAACACCATGAGGAGGATGTTAGCATTCCCATTTTATAGTTGTGAAACAGTGACTCAGAATAACTGTTTTGCTTCATAGCGGTTTCATACTCTAATGTAACTGACTTCAAAGCAGGTGTACACAATAGTGGCTTAACAATAGTGGCTTAACACTAAGGTACCCAAAAATAAAAGTCAAGGGGTGAAAACCTATCTCTCCTAGTCTCAGTTGCTTCTTCTAGCAGATTTGGGCTTCTATTTCAGCGGCCTGTCTATCCAATAAATTCTGAGCACAGAAACTGTCCAGCCCTTAGAATAGGCTATATCCATACAATGAATAGATATAAAGGGGACATCATGGAAAATGATGGTAAAGGCACAAAACTTCATCCTTTGAAGAGAGAGAGAGTTTCTTTTTGCCTAAAATTAAAACCAAATATGTCTCCTCTCCACCTTGTATTCAGGAATAGGTCTGGTTCATAATAGAGGATTAAATGACTCTGTTCTGAAAAAGAGCATTTCTGTGCCTTGACATGAAAAATGTTTCTTCCCTCACAACAAAAGATTGGTCAGACTTGGCAATAGCTGAAAGTAATTTAGGCTGGTATTTCATTTTGTCCCCATCTACCTGATCCCTCAGATATTGTCTAAACCCTTTTTATTTATTTGAAATTAAAGAAATTAAAAAACGAATGTAGCAAACGTTATAGGTAGTTGTGGTCTGGTGCTGCGTCCTCAGCTTTTACTATGCAGTATTTCAGTTAATAAAATTAAACACATAAACTAAAACCAGGTTTCTACAAAGATGAAATTGGATAATATGAGAGGCAGTGGTCACTGAGGGCTCTATATCAAATGTTGAAATACTTCAATGGATATTGCCAATAAGGAATTGACACCCATACACCCTCATACTTGCTGAGAATCAAGAAGATCACTTTAACAAATTTTGTGTGTTGATGAATGGAAACAACTTGGTAGCGGCTCCCAGGACCAAGGGCTACCTTCTCACAGTGTCAAAACCAGAGGACATCTGTGTGAGTGCAGCCAGTGGTCCTGAGGATGAGCTGTTGGGGGACCTATGCCTCTGACCTTGACGAACTGTTTTGAAGTTGAAGGTCTGGAAGCCACCTGTCAATGCAGAAGAGTCAATGACGTCCACTCCGTAGTCACTATGGCTTCGTCTGTAGAGGGTGACACCAATGACCAGGACTGCAACAGCTACAACGGCTGCACCCAAGCCCGAGTACAAAGCAATGTCGCTGGCATTCTCAATGCCTGAAAGACACAAGGGAAGTCCTGAGTGGCTAACATGAGCTCAAGGCACAGAGCCACCTCAGGACATAACATGGTGTTCTGTTAGAGTCTGGAGCCGACTGATCAGAAAAAAACAAAACAAAACAAAACAAAACAAAACAAAACAAAACAAAACAAAACAAAACAAAACAAAACAAAACACAGAAAGCTAGCTGCACCTTAGACTCTCATTTACACAACGGTCATGTCTCTAAACTTCCTTGTATAAATCAGAGCAAGGCTAGTCTAATATAACTGCATTAAGGTAGCTTATCATATAATAGACTTGCAGATGATCAATTTTGCAAAGAACATAACATTCTTTCTAGTAAGAACAAATAGCTCATTAACTTAGTTGAAGAAGTCATAGTTACCTGAAAAGCATTTTTATATTTGACGTTTTATTCAAGGGAAAACAGACTCACACAAATGACAAAGAAAAGGGTGGGTTCTCTGTTTATGAGGGGGCCTGGGGCACATGCATATACACAGTGCTGTCTAGGGTCGGATGTTAACATGGTCTGTGAGTTAAAAGAGAAAAGATCAGGGTTTACAAATATGTCAACTTTGATACCAATATTCAGAGACAGAGCACAGTAATAATGTTGGTTTAGCATATGCAATCATTATGAAAGCAATGTTTATGTGAAACATAAATATCTTGGTTGCCAAGGGCTCTTGTGTCCATCCATGGTCAATGTTTTCTGATACCAATGCAATTATTAGACTCTACCACTTTATTGTTAGGGGGCTGTTCTCTCAGGGGCACATGCTGTTTCTCCCATACCTCTCCTACTCCATCCTATTGAATGCATGGGCAAAGCAAAAATAAAAACGTTAGTTTAATTTTAGGATGTGGATGTCTCCCTACCCACCCCAGGATATACTGCAGCTGAATTCCCATTCTTTTTCAGATACGCATCAGGTGTGGTTCATCCCAGAAGCAGATTGATAATGGCTGTTATAATTCAACCTAGAGGAGTTATCTGAAACCAGCTAATCCTAAAGAAGGTGTCATCTTAAAGAGTATGGTGAAAGAAGGTGACAAGAACTAACTACATAATTAATTTTCCAACAGATTACATGGTAAGTACATGTAATGGGTCCAAAATAACAATTCTGATGCCCAGTGTTAGGCTGAGGGGATAAAAAACACATCATATATTTGCCTTGTAATTGTATAACACTAATTATGCATTCCCCACACCCTAAAATTGTATTTATTAAGTGGGTAAAGCAAGCCACACAAGTATAGGGTGAGTTTATTTTCAACAAAGGTAGTGGGCCATAAGATAAGGTGTTACCAAATTAAAGAGTGGATAAAGAGATCAAGCAGAACCAAACCAGCAACAGTGCAGTAAACACATAAAAACGGCAGGCAAGAAGGACAGCTACCAGGAGTCAGAGCTGAAAGGTCAGAAGTTCCATAGACACATTTAATAAGCAGAGCATCGTCAAGATGTGCCATGCAGTGCGGTATGATATAGAGCTTAGTTCTAATTCTAGGACAGTTTGATGAGGGATGGCAAACCTTCTGCTCTTACCACCCAGACAGCAAGCACAATGAACCAAATCTCCAGTGTAGAATTTCCATTTCTGCCTGTCTACCAGAGAAATGGGGCGTTCACCAACCTGCTTATGCTCCCATCCCTGTGTTTCCTTGAAGGGAAGAATCAGACTCAGGGCAGAAAGCACACTGAGAACAGCAGACACATCACACCAGGACACCAGCAAACGGTGAGCCGACTTTGGATTGAGACCAGTTGGCTCTTTTTCCTTCCTTGGGAATTGCTGAGCGATGATACCACCATTGAAAAGGTGCTTCTGGGGGCATACACACCTTCTTAGCAAAGGAGCACATGCAGCGAAACAGCCTGGCTATGCACTTACTGTAGCTGCTTCTATTGCTGAGATTGTAAAGCAGAGGCAAATACATTCTTAGTGGCCCAAGCACATAACCAGGAAGGACAGGAGGGGACAAAAGGGGAGTGAGGTGGGCGGTGGGATGGTGGTGGTGGAGGTAAGGTTACCAAGGCAAAAATGCCTGAACTCAAAATAGAAATTGCTGGGCATTAGCACAGTGAAACAAATCATGGAGGCAAGAGAAAGCTGCCCTCCCTTTCCAGATTCCCATTTTGGTCCAGAAGTGACCAGAGTTACTTACACAAGTAACCAGAGTGATCATTATAATTCTGGAGCCTTTTCCTTTGGATTAATGCTGGATAAATTGCTCATCATATTTCCTCTCCCAGGAAAATATGACAAGCATTTGACTCAAGTAATAAGAACAAAATATTAAATTAAAATGTTTTAAATGGGTAGAGGTAGCAGAGAGATGGCTCAGTGCTTAAAAACTCTCCTACAGAGGACCCAGGAGGTTGTTTTCAGCACTCATATAGGGCAGCTCACACCGCCTGTAACTCCAGCTCTGGGGCACCTAATACCCTCTTCTGCCTTCTGTGGGCCCCTACACTCACATGGACAAACCAACACAAAGACACACATGTAAACATAGTATAAAAGAATAATAAATTCCTAGCTGGACAGTGGTGGCGCACACCTTTAATCCCAGCCCTTGGGAGGCAGAGGTAGACAGATTTCTGAGTTCCAGGCCAGCCTGGTCTACAGAGTGAGTTCCAGGACAGCCAGGGCTACACAGAGAAACCCTGTCTCAGCAGACCAAAGGGAAAAAAAAAACACTAAAAAGAATAATAAATTCTTGAACATATCGACTAGGGGACCTTAGGCTAGGGTGGGAACAGAAGGCAGCTAGATTTGCAGGTGAACATTGGCCCCTATAAAGTTTACTATGATCCCTAGGGAAGGTAGCAGCACCTGTGGTGGGATTTCTATAAAAAGGGGAACAAAGTGGTATGTATTTCACAGGAATAGCCTGGGAGTCTCAACATACAGCAGGTACGGATTGCATCTTGTTAGGAACAATATCGTCATGAGTTTTCATGGAGTTCAAATCCTTCTCAGTCAGTTATTGTCTAAAAGCCAGACAATGGGCCTCACCTCCCTCCCCCAGCGGCTTTGAGTAGTTATATGTATTTCAGGCTCAGCTTTGACATCGCATATAACTACTCAACACCGTTTACCCTATCTCAAGAGGTTTAACCCAACAGCCATATTCAAGGCTCAAATTCTGTGAAAGTTGAACTTTCGTACTTTCCTTTTTCCTTTTCACTGCTGTCTTCTCTTCTTTACCTACCTGTTTGTGCTAAGTATTATTACTCCCCCTCTACCACCTGCCTTTTCATATTTCCAAGAGTATAAAGTGGCTTCCCCTGTAGACTTCAGGCTAAGTAATAGAGACTGTCTTTTTGTGTTCAGAACTGAGCTGTTAAGGATCAAAGGTTTCGTTCCATGTTGGCTTCTTAGCAGAAGGAGCAGGTTATATGTGTATGTCTGTCTGTCTGTGTTACAGCTACACATGCAACAGTATACAGTCAAGGGGACACTCATGCAGAAGGCATTGACTTAGCTAGGGGGAAATGATTGCATAGCATAGCAAGTCACTTCCCAGAAACTGTAGCTGCCTCCACATCTACCCATGTGCCTTTGCTCCTGGCCCATCACTGTACTGTCATCCTACATTCAACCATTCTTGAATGACTTGTCAGGTTGACACTGCTAACAGAAGACTCTGTGCAGTGGTCAGTGTAATATCTAGGCATCCATGAGTAGCTGTTCATCTTTATTTACCCACCTGCCAAGAGCCAGCTTAAGGCCCTTCTCTCTTGAGTGACTCCGTCCTGGGTGGTGCAGCCAACTTTGCACACCTATGAGCTTTAGAACTTATAGGGTTTGTAGTTCTCCAAATGCATTTTGGGCTGTACTTTTTTATTGATAATTATTTGAATAATAGTGGGGTTGTCCTTCCTAACAGCTTAGAAGCAGTATTGTCTCTGTCCTTTTTCATGGTACCTTGCTAGTCATTGTGGGGAATTATTTATTGCTTACTTGCCTGGTCTCAAACTCAAGAAGCAAAGTGTTCAATAAACTAAAGTTTTGGGAGTGATTTTTAAATCTCTGCTTCAAGAAATTTCTTTCCATTTCCATTTGTGCAGGTGTGTTTATAACTATCCGTTTTCTCACAGATGCAGAACTGCTGATTTGTTGACTCAAAGAAATTCTGAACAAAAGCATTGGCTTGAGCAGGGCTACTCTGCCTTTGTGGGCATAGGACGCCTCCATTCCTTTGTATTTCATAAGCAGGGCTTTGCATACCATTGTGTGCCTGTTGTCTTTCCTGTTCTCTTCATCCCTACCTTCCTTTTACTAAAAGTCACGAAAGCTTTAGGCATAGCATGGCAGGCGCCAGCATATCCGAGAACAAAAGAAGTTATGTATAATCTACATCTATAGACAAAGCAACAAAAACCAGCCGAAATTCCTGACTGAGAAACCTGTTATCTCCAGGCTCCAAAGAAAGCGTGGAGGGATGTGTGTATGCAGTGAAAAGCACCCACAGAAGCATGTCCAAACATAAATGGGGAAGTGGGAAATATGGTCGTTGAAAGGAAAGGGCAGCATTTGTTCTTGGTGATAGAATGTGTAAGAGGCTATTTCGAGAAGAGACGAGGCCCCCAGTAAGCACTCAATGACTGTCCATTTAGAAGGAAACTAGTACACTAAGTCTTCTGCCATATCTTTAGCTATGATACGATGAGACAGAAAGGCCTTTTAGTAAAGCAACAGGTTGTTCGGTGGGATATTAAAATGACCTTTCCTACAATGAAGGATGCTAAAATAAAATCTATATTTGAGGTAGATTGTGAAATCTCCTTTCAGGAAGTCTCTAAAAACCAGCAGTACCTTTAACAGTCTGTAATTATTTTAGTTTAGTTTAGTTTTTTTTTTCCCCCTTAAATCAGGGTTAGCTGAAAATTACTAACTGACCTTTCAAATCCCCTTCATATTAATAAATTTATGAATGACAGCCCTTTCTAGGCATTTATAGTAACCAATATCCCTAATGACTTGAGCCATGGCTGTTTACTTGATCTGCCCCATGTTTCCCAGACTCCAATGTGAAAGGCATATTAGTTCTTCTTACTGATGGAACGTCATCTCTATTCACGTTACACATCGAACATACCTCATATTTAACGTATATCAGACTAGAACCTATCCTCATGACCCAAGCTATATAGAATTAGTATAGGAGCATGATGAATACCTTTTTAAACATGGCATTCTGTTTCATCTCCTAGTGTGTCCTAGAACGACCACCGTTTTCATTGGAGAAAATAACTTGAATGCTAATGAAAGTGGCAGTGAACTGCTAAGGAATCTACATTTAAAGAAAAAATATTCAGGAGGAGAAGCCAGGGAGAAGGCAAACAAATGGAAGACACAAAAGCTAACTGCTGAGCCAGAATCCCACAGAAAGTCAACCAACTGCCAACCCAGTAGGCAGCTTCTGTGGGGCCAGAGCCATTGGCACACAGACCTACTAGAACATTCCCCAAGTTTCTGGTAGCTCTGTGTACCCTTGCTGTTACCAAGAAGCAATAAGAATTTCCTTTAACTTGTCAGAAAAAAAAAATAGCTCTGAAATGGTCAGCTATGATCAACCGCAGTAATCAATGTTCCTTATTTACACTTTGTAACTCTTGGCGACTCCTGACCTCTTAGCCGCCAATCAATGTCTCCACTTTTCAAGTTCTCCGTCTGCGAAGGCCTCGTTCTTGTTATCGTAGCTGCTGATTTTCATTATAATTAAAAGCAGTACAGTAAAGTGTCCAACACTGCTCACTGTACACCAGGCATTATGCGAGCGTTTTATACTTAGCGCTAATGCCAAGAACAGCTGTCCTTTCTTAGGTGTATCAATCAAGATAAGAAAAGGATGACCTGCTTGTGCCAAGCCTTGTGATCAGTCAATGGTAGAGTTGAGAATGAATTCCATGGGGTCTATCTCCAGTGTCATAATTTAGTCATGCTTCCTACCCGATTACTTCTATCCTGATCATACTGCCTGCCTCCCTTAAGATCAGTGCTTTTCAACCTTCCTAAAGCTGTGACCCTTTAATACAGGTCCTTATAGTGTGGTGACCACAACCATAAAATATTTTTTTCATTGCAACTTCATAACTGTGACTTTGTGGCTCTTTTGAATCATAATATAAGCATCAGATATGCAGAACATCTGATATGTGACCTACAAAAGGGGTTGCACCCCACAAGTTTAGAACACTGCTCTAGATAGAAGGGACTATGCAGAAACCAACACTCAGTGACACGAGCTTAGGGAACTAGTCCTTTACCTATGGATTCATAATTAGAAAACAGCCAAGCCCAGGTCTGAGCATACAACCACCTTTTAGTTTCTGTTCACCTGCATTACTGTGTTCCTTCCTCACATCTCCTCTCGTCTACATAGGTATCCAAGTGACCCTGCCCCACTAGATTAGAGGAAGTCACATCTCTGCTGGCTGACGTCAGACCTCGGATGCTGTGCAAGCTCCCCAGGGTCTTCCTAGCAGCTCTAGCACCATGTTATTCGTGTCACATTCCTGGCCAGATAACACCACCACTGCAACAGTCACTATAGTCTTCCTCTTTCTCTAAGAACCCTAATTCTCTTCTATCTTCCTTTTTGTTGAGAATACAAAGGCAATCCTATGTGAACTCCTATACAACTAAAAATGTCTCTGTATGTGTTTCTTTTCCCCTTCCTAGGCAGGCTTGTTCTGATGTAGTTCCTTCCTGCCTCCACAGGGATGTGGCTCCATGTTTATTCTTTTAACCTTGCATCTCCCCCTGCCTATGGTAGAGTCTTGCTCCTGTAGTCCCCTCTCTACAAATCCGTCCCTCACCTCACTCTGACCAATTTCACAGATACACCTTCTATCCTTCATTCCCCTGAGTTCTTACTTCTTTATTTGTAATGTTTCAAGTATTTAAAACATTAAGCATCTGTTAATACATGCTTCTCAACGTCATTGACCAGTTATTTCTAGTCAATGTTTTCCTGTTTGTTTTTGGGTTTGTTTTAGTGAAACTAACACATGTGCAAAACTAGAAACGGCTATAGGAGTACAAATAGTTCCATAATGCATGGAAAATGTTTTGTCCACTTCCTTATCCTTAAGTAACCATGACATAGTGCCTCTTGAGTCCCTCTAGGGAAAGGAGTGTAAATGTCCATTATTCGCTTATCTTTCTTGTTCTTTACCCTAAAGGCTCCATATAATCTATATGTGTCTATATTTTCTTGTTTTCCAGAATTCGAGGTATCTAATCCATAGCTCCTTATCAGAATTTACTTGACATCCTTTATCACATCTGCCTAGCTGATAGGCAGGCTGGATGATAACTTTCGAAACCAAGTCCCTCTGCCTTATCATGTCATGTCTCTTACCCTTTTGTGTCTGTACCCACCCACAGCCCCATTTCACTGAAGCTCATCTGTCTCTTCAACAGCAGTGAGGATCTTTGTCTTTCCTGTGGCTCTGCAGTGAGACAAAGCTATCAGAGACCTGTCACTGAATGCATAACCCTTCAACTTGACTCACCCGCTTTTCTTACCTGTTCCCTTCTTGCTGTTTAGCAAAGAACCTGTACTCTCCTGGTTGTAAGTACAGGCTATAACGTTCCATTATTGGCCTGCTTTCCCTTTTCAGTTCCTCTAATTGGATAATCACTCACATACAGACAGTGTCAACTAACCCTTCGTCCTGTCTAGTCTCAGGCAAAGATCTGTCAATCTTCTCAGAAGACCCACACTCATGTCTTCTTGTTTGCTGGACACAATTACCTGCACTGTGGCCCGAGGTCTCTCATTTGTCATCTGATTTAAGGATTTGTTGTCCTCCTGTCTTTGGAGATTTTTTTTTCTCTCATAAGTTCTCTCTTTCTGGTAATGACACTACCAGTGACCAGGCTTAAAAATCAATTTTGATTTTGTTTTAGCTTACTTAATTATTTGCTTTCTTGCACATGTCTTAATGAGTCTATACTGTCTGTTTACCTATTTTCATTGAAAGACAACTTTTCTAACGCCTGCATCACACAAGCTCTTTTGCCTGAGATTCCCCCTCTCTGCCTCAGTCTGATCACACAAGAACATAAAACACCATTCTGAAATTGCCACTTACAGACCTTCCAATTGCTGGCTTCTTTGTACTGAGTCTATTCCCTGATGGAAATTCTGTAGCGTGCTGTCCCATCTGGTATTGCAACACCTTTCACCCACTCTTCCTCACACGCATCCTACTCGCATCAAATCTTGGGAGTTTTTCCTCCTACTTTTCATTCTTAAAGAAAGAGTCTTTTCTATAATGCATATTTTAGTCCTACCCGGTCTTCTTTATATGGCAATAAGGACCATATAATTTATGAATATTTAGGAATGTGTCCATTCTTCATGGGTGCTAGATGTATTGAATAACATTACAGAACTAGCTGTATAAAGTATGTCTTTAATCCCAGGAGACTGAGACAGATGGGTCTCTCTGAGTGCAAGGACAGCCTGCTCTTACATAGTGAGTTCTAGGCCAGCTAGGATTATAGCTTTGAGACTCTACCCCAAGAAATATAGTAGTAAATCTAAATTTTTCAGTTCAATAATGAGCAATTTTTGCATAAATGTTTTCCGCCTACCACCTTCAATATATTTATGCTAAAAATTATTTATTTATGAAGTATTTACCAGAAATTCAAATTTAAGTAAATGGTTCTGTGGTCCTGCATTTTAATTGGCAATTGTAGTTTTTGAACGGCAAAAGTACTGTGCTTTAATAATGGTGGAAAGACCAGGTAAAAGAGACTGAATTTGAATTTGTGCGATTTGAATGTTGTTCTTTGACATCCTTCTGACCACTGAAGACATCAACTCTATAAATTTCAGTGCACAGGGGAAGGAGTGATTATGAATTCACAGTTGCAGCAGGTACCCTGGTGCTATGCTGGTGCTATAGAACACACCGATCTATCACCCGTTCTCCATGTCTTCGCTCAGTTCTGAGGTATTTAATGAACAAAATCCCATTATTTCCATTAAGGACAGAGCCACGGAAATCATTGAAAATGGTAGTAAGAAAAAGCCTACACTTATAAAAGGCTAGAAATCAGATAGTAAAAGAAAAAGTTGAAGAAAATGCTAAGAAAATTACAAATGTTGCACACATATATGTGCTGAATTGATTTAGAGGCAGTAGGATTGGGAAGGACAAAGCAAATCATGCAATTTGTGGAAAGTGCTGTACTTATGTAATTGACAATCATCAGCACGGGATGAGGAAAAATGATGGCCAAAATAAGGGAGAAAGTGTTTCAGAGTGTAGCTGGAAGAATAGCACCAAAGCTAGGAGCCTCGTGCTAGCTTACAAGGGCCCAGGGACCCACTGAGGTTTTAAAGGAATGGGCTCATGACCATTCTGACAGGTGAAAGGGCTATTCATGTCTACAGCCTGAGGCAGCATGGTCATGTACTGAGCCCATGTGAGCAAGTACTGAGCTTCCATCTTCTGAGTAGTTGCCTAGCTGGTAAACTCTGCAAGACAATGCACTGTGGACAGACACATGGGACGGAAATTTCTTCAGTAAAAACAAGAGGATTCCAGTTTCCAGACCTCAGGTATGCATTCACATCATTATCTGGTAGGAATTATTTCAGGATATAAGTAGGTGGGCTGTTTCTCACTGTAGAGTAGGTAGTTGATTCTTCAACCTTCTTCCTTTCCCTTTTCTCAAAGTCCCTATCGTTCATCTTGTATTACATTGTAAGGAGAATACACTTCTGATTCTTCTTTTACATTTCACTGAGCCACAACTATTTGTATATCACAAATACCTACTTCATGAATGAATAAATTTGGTTACCTAGAAACAAAATTCTTAATTTTGTACTTTAGCAACAAAATACTCAGTAAAGAATTAATAGGAAGGCTCAAAACAATAACTCAACAAAACAAATGGTCTTTTGAATGTGGTAATATTGTAAAGGCAAAAAAAGAAAATGATAAATACAACTCTATATTGCCACTCATTTGTAATTCTAGCAACCAAGAAGCTAAGGCAGGCTTCCTGAGTTCCAGGCTAGCATGAGCTACATAGTGAGACCAATTCTCAAAATCAGAAAAATTTAGGGAGTGGATTAGACAAAGCTAAGGATATATGAGGAAGCCTTATGGAAATCGACTAGTTTGTATGATAATTAAAATACTATGGCTATTATGTGTGAGTATGCACATGTGCATATGTATGCATGTATTTGTGTGTATGTGCATGTGTGTGTGTTTGAATAAAGGTCCCCTACATGAATTTCCTCCTGACAGAAGACATGGTTTTTAAATAAAAATATTAAGGCCAGTAACATGGTTCCCTTCCTATCTGTTATTGGTCAGGGAGACCTCCATGGGCCCCTAAAATAGCACAAACTATTGCTAGTGTGTAAATCTGTACGGCTGAAGGCATCATTTACTTTGGATGTAAGACATAAAGAAATAAGTCTTAATCAGCCAGGAAGCTCTCTGTCTGATGGCTCACTTATACTGTGCCAGAAGGTTCTGGGTAGGCTTCTGAGGAGTAAATCCATTGCCTTCTAGGTAAGATGAGCCTACTGGAGTAATAGTGGCATGATGGTTATGGAGGCAACCGACTGCTTTCCTATTGGATAAAGGGTCCACACCACAGGAGGGATTTCATGCCTGCTATTGAAAAGCTGGTCCAAAGCCCAAGCTTGGGGAGGCCCTAGATCCTAGTAGGAAACTCATTATTGTTTTACTAGATGATTATGTTGTCAAACTGCCTTCTAAATATTTATGCTGGTAACCATTCAATTTGCTTTGCTCTCAGCTCTGATCAAGGAAACTTTGAGGGGGTAGGGGGAGTGGGTTGGCATTTATACAAAGATGCATAACAGTTCAACATGCCAACCTGTGGATGAACAATATACATCAATCCACACACCTATCCAAGGCTCAGAAACATGGCAGAAGGGAGGCTAGGAAAAAATGTAAGAGCTGATAAATAGAGAAGAGAGCTGACTTCTAGATATGACACAGATTTTGCAGACAGCAACTCACAGTAGCTGTTGGTCACCTGCACAAGATCTGCCTAAGATCAAACTAGTTAAAGTTCCAGCATGGATTGGGAGAAGTCTCTGAGGTGCCACACTTGGTAGATGGGTACTGGCATTTGATGACAGCTGAGTGAGTGATAATTATTTTTCTCTGAGGATGTGGCTGCTGGTACATTGTCTATGCCCTAGTGGGTGGCCCACTCCTAAGAGCATATGAACAGAACTAACTGGGATAGATATGATCAAAAAACACTGTATAGATAGATGT
>JANHMN010000015.1:20036598-20055966 GCA_030674055.1 Rhabdomys pumilio
GTGTGTGTGTGTGTGTGTGTGTGTGTGTGTGTGGTGTGTGTGTGTGGTGTGTGTGTGTGTGTGTGTGTGTGTGTGTGTGTTTGTCACATCCCCTGGAAGTAGAGGTACAGACAATTGTGAGCTGCCATGTGTGTGCTGGGAATTGAACCTGGGTCCTTTAGAAGAATTAACAGTGCTCTTAATTGCTGAGTCATCCTCCCAGCTCCTCATAAATTATATTTTAAATACCAGATATATTATAAGGATGAGGAACAGCATTAATGTAATGAAAATACAGTAGAAAGAGGGGGATACTTAAATTCTAGGAGACTTCTAGGACCAACTAACCTAGACCTATGGAGATTAAAAGTCTTACAGAAGTATCCTTTATGTGGAAAATTGAGGAAAGATCTATTAAACACATTAAGAGTTAGGTGGAGAGAAGTTTTTTAAGTACAAATAATAAAAATATAAGGCACTGCTGAGCCCAAATGGCAATAAGTACTCTGTGCTTTGCTTCACTGGAGGGGTACGGCTGTGGTATGTGCTGGAAAGTCAAACAGCAGATGGTTAAACTGGTCAAGAGAAGCTGCTGTGCCTCAGGGAGCACCAGTGAGCTCCTGAAGAGGCTTAAACAGGCAGGAGATCTGCTGAGAATGTGAGTTCCAAAAAGCTCAGCCAAACTGACTTAAGGCTACATCAGGTACTAGAAGATGTGAAAACTCCCTCCTGGGAAGACAGCTTGCCTTTGTTGCCCACAGCCCATTTTTATTTTAATTATGTGGGATTTTACAAGGCTGCTTTCATGCATGTACACAGTACCCTTTGGATAGTTCTCCCCCAAACCAACCTTCCCTCCCTCCCTCCCTCCCTCCCTCCCTCCCTCCCTTCCTCCCTCTGTTCTTTCCTTTCTGTCTTTTTCTTTCTGTCTTTCTCCCTCCTTCCTTCTTGTTCCCTTTGTCCCTTAGACAGTTTTGGTTCCACCTTGATGTCACCAGTACAGATGTGATTTTATGTATTTATACTACCCAAGGCTCGAGATCCTTCTCTTTCCCCTTCGGATCTTCTCTTACTACTACAGTTATGGTTCGTCTTCTCTTCAGTGACTCTGATATCCTTTATACCTAACTCTGTCTGTCCTTTCAGGCCTGATCCTTAGCTTTTCTTTCTTGATATTCTTTTTACATTGACCTCTATCTACCTGCTGGCTTTAAATATCATCTTGGCCCTGACAAGTCCCAAATGCACATCACCAGCCAGGACATTTCTCTGCCTTCCAGGCTCATGTACTTGGCTTCCTATTCTACCCTCCATTTAGACACTTAAAAGGATTCTCAAAATGAACTCTGAGCTCTCCTTTCAAAATTATGCTTCCCTAGTATTAGTAATGGTAACACCATCATAATGCATAGCCCCGAGTTTGGAACCACCCCCAAACATCTTTGTTTTTCATATCAATCTATCAACAAACCCTTGGATTCAAACTATGACCTTTCCCCGCAAATACTGTTATTGCCCATCCAGTCTGAGTCACAGTCATCTTGAACCTAGATCATTCTAAGAGCCTAGCCATAATGACAGATTACGGTTGTAATAGATCATTATAATGGATGTCCTCGCTTCTGCTCTGGTTCCCTATAGGCTTATACTTGACACTGAAGTTATGGTTTATCTTTGGAAATATTAGGTCATGTTGCTCTGAATAAAACCCCTCATGGCTTTTCACTTCCTTTGGAGTCAAGGTCAAATTCTTTATGATGGCTTGCAATGCTATGGAGTTTCCCTTCTCACGTCACCTTTGTGGCCTTGATCATTTCTAGTACGCCTCTTGTAACTGTGCTGTGCATAACCTGGCCTTCTTAGGTCCTCAGAGAGCCTGTAAGCAAGTTCTCCCTTCAGAGCTTTCATCTCCTGTTAGTCCACTTGCTTGAATACTCAACCACCACCCAGGTACCCCAGACCTGTGCCATCTTGAGTATACTGTTATTCTGAAAAGCAACTATATTACAGAGTCTTTCTCTGAATACTTCATTGAAAAAAAAAAAGTCAGCCTTCCCTCAACGCCTGCCCGAGGTCCTCACCCTACTTTATTTCTCTTCACCACATGTCACATCATTGCCGTCTACTTTCTGATATTCATATTTATTTCATCTTTCTTCAGTAAAACTGTGAACTTTATGGGGCCTATAACATATGTGCTTAGGGCAGATTTTCCACTCAGCAGAACATATCTTAGCACTCAGTGAGGACTCGTAGGTGACTGTTGAGTAGATGGATGGAAATGAATGGGTAGAAATGGAGAGAAGCCAGTGAACTGGAGATTTGTTTCAACACAGAAGAGGCAGACAGGGATGGCTGGTTGATACAGGAGGTGAGGAAGACAGAGCCTGTCCAGGTTTCTTGACCCAGGACACTGACTTAATGATCAATTGTTTACTAAAATAGTGAAGAGGGATGGACTGTTGGACTAAACACAAGGACAGAGAAGGATAAATTGAATGTTGAATGTTATAACTAAGGCTATTTGGAGATATTCAACTGCAGATGTCTTCGAGACAGCTAAACCATTGGCTTCATTCATGGAAAGTATTCTTTTCCTCCCTCCCCTCCTCCTCCTCCTCCTCTTCCTCCCTCCTCCTCCTCCTCCTCTTCCTCCCTCCTCCTCCTCTTCCTCCTCCTCCTCTTCCTCCCTCCTCCTCCTCCTCTTCCTCCCTCCTCCTCCTCCTCCTCCTCTTCCTCCCTCCTCCCCCTCCTCTTCCTTGTCCTCTTCCTCCTTGTCCTCTTTCTCCTCCTCCTCTTTCTTGTCCTCCTCCTCCTCCCCCTTGTCCCCTTCTCCTCCTTCCCCAACCTCCTCCTCTTCTTCAACTCTCTTAGTTGTATTTTACATGTGTGACTGTCTTTTTCTATTTGTCTCTGCACCATATGCAAACAGTGCCTTTAGAGGCCACAAGATGGCCTTTGATGCCCTGAAACTAGAGTTACAGATGGGATCCATCATGCAGATGCTGAAAACTCAATCTAGGACCTCTGATTAAAGATCAGCCAATGCTCTTAACCTCTGAGCCATCCCTCCAGCCCTACAAGTACTCATTTCTCTATATATAGAGAAATTATGTGGGAGGGTGGCTGGAGAAAGATAAGAGCCCAGAACCATATTCTGGTGTAATGCTGCATCCTGGTAGTGCACACCTCAGGTGAAAGAATGGATCTACCCACCCCTCTGAGCTTACAGCCATTTGGCAAGCCCCTTTCTCCAAGCCTTCAAAGAGTCTCATTGTGAGAATGCAACCATTTTTCAGTCTGACTCTGGGGGTTCGTGCTTGCCATTCAGAACCTACTATATTTTACTGCACCTCCTGACATTGTTACACAACATTTATTGAAAGCACATTTGATGGTAATGAAGTTTCTATTAACTATGATTAAATCTCATAAAGCACCTGAAGATAATTTAAGATGTGCAGAAGCAGAAAATGAAACATTCGGTTTAGTACATTAGGAAACGTAATTGATTAAATTATCTCATTTACAATAAGTGCTTTCATGAGCTATGCAGTGCACATATTTTCCCCAGTTTGTCATTATGACTTGCCAACACATATCTTAAGACTTCAGTTTCTTTTTGTACCTCCCTGAAATTCAAAGCTAGCTCCTTTGCCTGTCTGCCTTCGAGAACAGTGTAGAAAATTCCCTCTGACTGATGGAGTCAACCCACCAGGACTTTTGGAAGATGATGTGTGTCGCTATATGTAGGAACAGGTCGTTTCTCAATTATCTTCATAATTGACTTTGATTTTTCATCAGCGATGATTCATGTCGTCTTAAACTCAGCCACACGTTCACTGAACAGCTAGCCTGAATTTGGATAATGCACTTTTAACCATGCAACTCACAGAACCCCGACTGGATTCCTCTGGGAACCTTTTGCAATCAGGTTGATTCTGGTACAGTTTTATTTTTAGGGAAATCACAAATTAAAATAGTTTAAGCTATTCTGCTGCAGTATCTAGCAATTATGCATGGTGCTTAGTAGCAGGCACCCCAAGCCAAAATGAACTCAGAGTCCCTACAGAAAAGAAATGGCTTCTGTGGGAGTTATGGCTGAAAGTACAGATGTAACCAAATTAGAGAGGCACAGAACTCACAAACTGAGCATGAAATTAATTTTTAAAACACACACACACATGCATTTCTAAATAATCCTCATGAATGGTCACCACATGACAACTATGATCTTGTCATATGGTACACAAAACCAGGGTGTGGCATGCGAGTGAGCCTAAGAAGCTGCTGAGTGTCCACTCATCCCAGTTATTACCCTGGTCAAGACAGTCATAGGCTGCATATTGAAAGACAAATTTCTCTTTCCCTCAATGTGTTCTTGCCAACATACATGCACACACACACACACACACACACACACACACACACACACACACTGCTGAAGTTGTTCCCAACTGAGTCTTCAAATGCAAGTGTTCATGAAACAAAAAGTCTGCTACTTAGGTACCAAGGGTTTCTTTACAAGCAGCTGGCAGCAGTAAATAAAGATACTGCGAAATTCTTAGATTGCAAGCTCGTGGCCTCTCTGTACTGTTGGTTTCCCACAGCAATATAGTGGAGTAGAAACAAAATGTCTGAATTTTCCTCTCACATCTCCTGATGCCTACCCCTGGGTACCTATTTCTGTCTGTCTTCTAAGGTCTTTTTTTTTTTTTTCTAAAGATGCTAACTAATAAGAGCTATTAACTTTGCTAAGAACTTTGAATTCCAATTTTGCAGATTTAAATGATCAAAATCCATTCATCTTGTATTAAGTGAGAGAAATTAGACACAGACAGGTTTCCAAAGCAGCTTGACATCTGTCTACTTTAGCTATTTGTGCCAGCTGTATGGTTCTTTCTTCAGAGCTTACACTCTTAGGATATGTTCTCATATATATATATATATATGTGTGTGTGTGTGTGTGTGTGTGTGTGTGTGTGTGTGTGTGCATATTGAAAAAGCTTCTCTTCCCCTCAACATGTGCTCCTCATACATACACACATACACACACAATGATGATTATATATATATATCATACATGATATGTTCCTTTATATAGCACCAGTATGTTTTGTTTATCTCTAAATTTATGTAATTCCTGAAAAACAATATCATGTAGATGCTAGAAGTATTCATCATCATGGATTCTAATTCCCTTAATTTTCCTAAGTCGATGCTTATTAAGGTCCCAGCATATTCCAAGATTCTGCTCTGTTTTGGTCTCCCACCCGGAGAATGCTAAGGCTATGGTTCTCAACACGGCTGCATAATAAAATCACTTGGGTAGCTCTGAAAATTAAAGATTTCTGGATTCTGATCCCTGTTCCCCCCCTCCACACACACACTCCTAATTTATTTTCCCAGGTAAAGCCTGGGAGTGTAATTTTTAAAAGATTTCTAGCTTAACGTAAGTGCCATCAAAGCTGAGGATCACACGATCAAATGGCCAGCTGCCAACCATTTAAGACATGTTCTGTTCTCTAAATCCCCTGGATGCAAAACAGAAACAATCCAAAGGCCTCTTCATACAGCAAGCCTGTAGCTAGGGAACTACAGGCCCACCAGCTCCAACGTCAACACTCAGCTTGAAATTATATTCCCTGTTGAGGGCTAGCTCCTAATCTACATAGTGACCATGGATGTCCCAGCAGGTGAGACTCTAGGTTTACATTCTCTGGAACCCTTTCTTCCCTGACTTTTCCTGGAGGGGTTAGGAGCCAGGCTTTTGCCTACAAGGCTGCTTTCCATGCAAGTGTGTACTGACAAATATTTATTGATTTTAATGCTATGAATCTCTCCAGAAATAAGAATCCTAGATGACATTTGCAGAGAAATGGATTTATGGGCAGAAAGAATCAAGAAGAGAGATTTACTTTTGCTTTGAGGGAGGGGAAGGGTGTGCATATTTCTTTTTGATTTAAACCTCTGATATGTGACTTCAAACTCAATGAGGAGAGGCCCCGAAAGCCCTGGATCTGTCAGAGGACTTTGGTTCTGTTTGGCTCCTGAACAAATACAACAAATGCAGCAAATATGAGAATAAATTATAGCCACAAGAGGAAAAATAACTTACTTTGGGGTTTTATTTCATGAAGAGGTTTTTTATCTAAAAGAAAGAAAGAGAGAGAAAGTTGCATTTAATAAATTTACATGGAGCAGATATATTCCCTGTATTACTTTGTATGGACCTTTATAAATGATACATTTTCTCTGATTTGCAGGCAATACGGATTACGGGGGCCCACGTTTTTCTTTAGCATTCCAATTTTTATATTTGCCTCTTTTTGAAATACTTCCATATAATGATTATTTTATTTACGAATATATTTTTCTCTCCAGTTTTCTGGCATATTTTTTTTCCTCTGTTGCTTCTGCTAGATTGTTATCTGCGTGATAAGTGCCGGGAGCTTCCAGCCTGCTCCTTTTAACGTCCAGTGAGCAGCCTGCTCAGGTAAGAGATGCCATTTCACTATACATGAAGACAGAAAAATGAACCAGGAAATAAATATTTAAAGGGATCCTGCATTGGTTTGCAATAATCATGGTCTGTATGTAAACTCCCAAACTGCTTGTTGAGCCTTTCCCTGGGGCTATGGGTGCAGTGTTGTGCACAATTTGGATTTGGGATTTTGTTTTCTTTTCCTAATCTGTGTGTTGTCTTACTCCATGAAGAAGATGTCACTGTGTATGTAGTAAACTGGTGAGGTATGTGTGAATGGAAAAGGCACTCAACTGGATCTCAGAGGTCAGAGGCAGCTGAGGCATTTGGGATTTTTCTTCCTGCCCACTAAGCACTCTCTTTGGTCTGACACCCACCAGCATATAATTCTAAATCACACTGACTATGGTGCTTGAGGCTTCCTTTGTTTTGCCCAGGACTCCTCTCTTTCTTCCTGCTCCACCTCAGGCCAAACACCACCACACTGTAGAAGGCAGCGTGTGTGTGTGTGTGTGTGTGTGTGTGTGTGTGTGTGTGTGTGTAGAAGGCAGAAAGGATAGAACTCTTTCAGAGTGCTAGGATTCAAGACTTTGCACAGCCTCCTGCAGACATGGAGTGTCTGGCTCTCTCACAGTCCTCTTCTAGACTTTGAGGGGACACTGTCAGATTATATAGGTCAAGGTCATAGGTGATCATTCACAGAGTCACATCCCTTGGGCTGTGAGTGGTTACCTTCCCCAGACTCGCTCGCTCTCTGTGAGTCTGAAGATGAGCCATCCTGAGTGAGGATTACCGATTTGTGGATTATGGTTTTAACAGAATCAAACAGAGTGCTACCCACTTTAGAACTTCATAAATATTATCTGACTGACTGTTCAGTAACCCCTCCCAGACAGATAGGCTTCTGTGGTCAGAGTTTGCCCAGGAATTTCTACTAACTAAACCCACGTCTGAATTTCATATTGATCTTGACAGAGAGTTCATTCAGTACATAACTGCAATGTGCTTTGTGTGTTTAGCTGTCTGACCTGTTACAGAAGCAGATTTTACAAGCAAAATTCAAACGATCGTCCTGTATGTGGATCATTTAATAATAGGGAGAATGAGACAGCAGAAGGTATTGTCGTCAAATGAACAATTTCTGGGATGACAATGTGTTATTTATATTGACGTGCTTACTCAAGATTTTCATTCAGGTTTCAAAGAATTCTTGCATGCCCCTTGCTGCACAGACTCGACACATTTCCCTGAGAGCCAGTAAGTGGCAGCTGGAAGCCCAGATGCTACTGTTCTTAAGAATAAGAAGGCAATGACTTTGGTGGGTTCAGCCAAGCTTCCGTTATTTTTTTTTTTCTGCAAAGCATCTGAAAGCATTCGATTTGGCAAGCTCTGAGAGACTGGCAGGCTGGGGCTAAGACGCTGGAATGGGATACATTGCTACAGTCACAAGAGGAGATGGGAGACTCCTGTTTAGAACTCTGGCTAAGCTCAACAGTATTTTTCTTCTAAACCATGAGAATGAGCATTATCCTGGAACGCCCTTAAAAACAGGTGAGATACAAGATGGAGTCTCAGAAAAACTCATCAAATATAAGCAAGCTGTGAGAAAGGTGGGGTGGTGGAATTCTAGTAGGGATAGACTTGAAGTAAAAGTGAATATGGCTGAGAAGCCAAGGGTTAAGTTCTGGAGACAGAGACCCTGCCATAGGTGCACATGAGGCAGGAAACTTGCATTTCCCTCTGATCCAGCTCCAGTGCCAAGGTAATTATGCAAATTAGGCAGATTGGGGGGTTGAACTGTCTTTAAGGGTTCCACATGCCTTCCATGGGACTTCAGCACTCCTACAGTGAACCAGATGTAGAAATGCCCTCCGTCTTTCCCACTCAAATTTAAGTGGGTTGCATACAGGACCACAAAGCACAGTTGGTCCAGGTTTGGCTTACTACCTGAAGTAAGTGGGAGCTGATGAAGGAATTCCACCATGTGATGATGATTATGGTGGTTCACGATGTGTATTTTTTTTTTTTTTTTTTGCTACTGTTTGGAGATGGATCAAAATGCCAGGTTATGAACTTCACTGATTTGGTCTAGTACCTCTGCTTGAGTGAGAGCAAACTGAGTTGGAGCTTAGTTTCTTGATATATAGAAGACAAATGGAATCCAGAAATTCTCTAGGGAACCTTTGCTTCCATCTACCCATGGGTTAGCCTTTCGGAGCGCAACCTATGATATGAGAAGAGAAGCCATTCATATTGGTTTCCTGCTGCAGTGTCTAAATGCCTCAAAAGGCCACTGTTCTACCAGTCAGCGTCTCTCCTATCAAACAGCATCTTGTAGAAGAAACTGGAAAGCTCTGGAGCCCAAGTACATCAGTTCCCTGGCATTAGCATCAAAATTGGGTTCTGTTGTGTTTTGTAAAATAGGAATACCTTGCAAAGAAGCTTCCAAAGCATGGCATTTTCCTCAGTGAAACAGTGAAACTGATGTCAGCCCTCTGTGTGCACTAAGGAAGGCCATCTCCTGACCTTGCCAACTTTGAAGGCTTGGCCCATTCCACAATGAGGTTTTATTCTCTTTGCATAATCAATCTCTCACAAAACTCAAGGCCATGAAACAACTTGGCCTCGGTCAACCAAATCCTCTCCACTCTAATTGCCCTCACTCCAAAGGCCATATTCAAATGCCCACCTAGTAAATTAATCCATTAGGACCAAGGTTCTTAATGTTGGCTGCACATTAGAATCACCTGGGGAGCTTTTAAAATAAACACCCATGCCTGGGCCCTATTCCAAGAGCTCCTGATTAATTGGGGTTTGTGTTTTTGTGATTACTACCTACTTCCTGGCAAGAAATCAGGGATCCTGTGTGGTCAACACCAGTTAGTGTCTGCTTCCCTCAGGGGCTGGGAGGTGGCGGCACACAGACAGGTCTGGGAAAGTTGGTTTTCTATTTGACAAGCATTTAAAATAGTGCAGTTTGGAGCCAGTAGCAGCTAAGCAGTAGTTTGGGGGGTGGAATTCACAGCCATTTCCCAAGGTCTGCCTCAGACCCTGGGAGGGCAAAAGGATGGAAGGAAATTGATGGTACATAATTCTAACTCTGCCTTATTTAGAAGTTTGTCTTAGAAAAATTGTGTTTACCGTTTACTTACTAAGCGTCCTGGATAGGCACAGAGGAAGAAAAAAATTTACTAAGCAGGATAAGCACAGCTAATGTTCTGCCAGATATGCATGTTAAGGCTCTTCTTTAATTTTTATTTGTATAATATTAAATATACATATGCATGCTTATATGTGTGGTAGCGTGAAAATATAGGGGATTTGCAGTCACTTTATTGTTTTCATGTAGAAAGCTCGTTTCTTATTGTTCTTCTTTCTGCCTTTGTCATTATTTAGTGCAGTAGAAATATGGTCGTGGGACTCCCACCCCCTGCCAGTATGTGTGTGTATAAAGGTGTATATGACAAGAAGGATCGGGAGGGATGAGGGATGGGAAGCAGGAGAGGAGGGTGGGAGCACTTGACTTTTTATGTTAGGTGATTTTTTTTCTTCTACCTTAATTTAGTCTTTGCTTCTTTCCCTCCCATTCAGTTTTCCAAACCATTTCCATGGGATCCATTGTTCTTGAGAGCTATTTATAAAGCTACTCACTGGCACCTAGCCCCTACTAGAAACCAAATGCAGCCAACCTCATGCAGCCCACGCACATGCTGGGGACTTGAGGGATTAGGTCTGAGGAGGCAGCAGCCCTGGACAGATGGACACCATCTCCAACCCCACAATTCTTCAGATGCCATGAGCTGGGATTCTCTGACACCTGTGCCCCTCAGCTTCAAACACTGCTCTCAGTGTCTGCAATGGTCTCTGAGCCTCATAGGATCAACACAATGCATGGGACAGCAGCTCTTTTCTCAGACTATAACCCAAGCATGTCACGACAGTCAGCATTTAACCTTCTTTCACTTCGTTTTCTTTCCCAAAGACTGCTTTCATTTCCTTCTTTGTAGAGTATATTCTTTGAAACCTTTTCTGACCTGAAAATATGCATATTTTCATGCTTTCATTGTAATTCACTTTGAGGAATTTTTTCAAACTCACATTGTTCAGTTTACCAATATGTTAAATAATCTGTCTTATTTTCCCCCACTCCCTTCTGTTTTATTACAGTTTCTAGCCTCAGCAAGCAACACTGAACCCTGGTCCTCTGCCACCTCAGACCATAGCCTACTGTCCTGCTTTTGTGGTCTCACCCCAACAACTATGAATTTGTTTCTAGAGATCCTCAACAAAACCCATGTAACTGTGCATGTGGTAAATCTATTAACTCTTCAGCTCCATTTCAGTTCATGGCATTGCCTCTCTCTGGGACACTCCTCTCACAACAGTTTTTCAGAAATGCCTCCTGCTTCAGAGATATAGATCCTGATGTCTCTGGTGATTGCTCCATTAGCAGACATCACTTTCCTCAGGTTGGACAGCTTACAGTCCATAAAACACAGAATAAGTATTTTTAAACCTAATGATTTCATATGTTTAGATTTTCTGTATTTTGAACATATATATATATATATATATATATATATATATATATATATATATTTATGTCATTTACAGGTCCCTAGAATGTACCATGCTAGAGAGTGATGAGGCTGTTGAGTCTATGTGGCATTGCCAGAGTAAAATCATAGGATGAATAGTATGGAGACGGCTGGGCAGATGACACAGTCGGCAAGCCACCTGAAATAAATGGGGGACCTGAGTTCGGATCCCTAGTACTACGTATATGTTGGGTGGGCACTGTGGCTCATCCACAGTCGCAGCATGTGGGAGGGGATCCCTAGATCAAGCTGGAGAGATAGATTAGCCAAACTGATGAGCTTCAAGTTCAAGCGAGAGACTCTGCCACAATAAATGAATTGAGGAGTGATTCAGCAAGATACTTAATTTGATCTTGAGCCTATATGCTACCCTACCCCTCATCCCATACATACACAGATATTACAATCAAATATGTACCCAAACATACCACAAACACACTCAAATGCAAAACAAAGGAAATCACTCAGAGGAGTTAACTAAAAGATGATTCATTATTTGCAGATGGAGGAAAAGAGAGGCTGAAGCTATTGATTACCAGTGTGTGTGTTTCATTTACTCAAGCATTACCTCTTTCTCAATACTGAGAGATAACTACCAGCCTGTTTTATGCCCTGTGAATGCTGCCCAAGGCTGGAGGAAGTCCCAGGGCCTCCCTGAAAGCATGCATTAGCACGGAAGAAAATTAGACAAATAGAAGGCCTGCTTGACATTGGACACATGCTACCTGAGTGACAGGCAGATGCTGACTGGCCAGGTGAGGATTCTGTTGCTTGGTGTTAAAACACACAGAAATGCAGCAACCAGTATTTGTGTTCATTTTAAACCTGTCTAATGAGCAAAATGCAGAACAGATAAGTGGGAGAGTCTTCTTATTGTGTGTGTGTGTGTGTGTGTGTGTGTGTGTGTGTGTGTGTGTCAGTGTGTGTCTGAATCCTTCATTGCGCTTTCCTGATACGTTTGGAGGTGAGGGGAGAAGAGAAGACCCAGTGAAGGTCACATATTTACCCTACCACAAGATGGGTCAACGCCTCCCTTTTCTACTCACAACTCCTGCCAGCTTCCCAACATCAGTAGGTGAAAAACAGATCCATTGACATCTTCCACCTAAGAATTATCAAAGATCCCATGATGCTTATTACGTGTACTGCCACAGGACACTACCACAGACAGGTCATGCATGTCATACTTGGTGACAATAGCTCTAGCACTGCCCTTTGCTATCACTGATGATTAGTGTTCATTTAGGAGGTGCAATCTCCTCCCCTCCTTTGCTTTTCCAACTGCTGTATGTAAGATCCAAATATGTGTCTTTAATAACTATTCTCACAAGGAGTGTTTCCATATTTTATTTTGAACTAACTAAATCATTGAAATTTCTAGACTCCATGTCAACGTAGGTTTTGCTTTTTACGCATATATAATTGTATTTAGTTATTTGGTAGAACGTGGTTTCAACATGTCCTTGCCTTGTGCAGTGTAATCACCATGTCCATTAGTCTAATGCATTTATCACTTCTTTAATATGAGAAGATTCAGAATACCCTATTTTAGCTATTTTGAACCACATCTTTTTTGCTGTCTATTGTCATGTTAACATCAGATTCTCTTCTTCTTCTCTAGCTATAACATGGCATAAAGGAACCATCTATGCCACTCCATAATCCCCACAGCCTGTAGTGACCATTTTGTGGCCACACAATCAAAGATGATTTAGCCATTAAAAAAGAAAAAAAGGAAATATTGTTACTTGGAGCAATAGATGGACATGAAGATCACTGTGGTCACTGAACTAAGCCAGTGACAGAAAGCCAGATGGTCCATGACTTCATTCATTTAAAAACACACGAGCTTCCACGATGCTCTCTCCAGCTGTAGTCAGTATGGCCTTTGGTTTGTTTCTATGATGGGTTTTATGATGCTAGAAGCCTTAACGTTCCAAGGCTCCTACAAAGCCTTTCCATAATTTCTGCAACCTCTCTGCTCAAAGCTGTTTTCCAAGGGGCAAAATGCTGGTTTCCAGATCTGTTCTCAGGGAAGACGCATACTGAACTCCCCCTCTGGGCCAGGAATGCTTTACCTTGATCCATTTGTGTTTGTTTGCAATAAATGTCTGCACCATTCAAAAGTGCGTGCCAGCTGACATACAGCTCAGTGGGTGAGGATTGGGCTAGCACACAAAAATATCTTGCACTCCTCACCACTGCAAAAGACCAATTAAGCAAAACACCAAATATGGAGCAAAATGTCCAGAGTAAATGATCACTTAAGATAGATGTAATATCCAGGTCTTTTAAGTATTAATCAATGTCCTAGCAAAATTAGCACATTGAATAGATAATTAACTGTATTCCACGTTCATTTCAGAGTTCTTCACAATAACAGAAAATAGAAACAATGTAAATGCCCACTGATAAACGGATATAAAATATGTTGTTGACAGCTAGAATGTGAAACATGTATATGTAGACATGGTATATCATATAGATGTATGTTCAAACTTTGTGTAAGAGTCACTCATGATGTCATGTAAGGACTTGGGGACCCTATGCTAAGTGAAGTGAAAACAGCCACAGACAGAGAAATACTGCATGGTTTGTTTTCCGTGTGGAATCTAAAAATGTCAAACTCGGACCAGAAAGTAAGGTATTGCTGCTGGCCTTAGTGGTGAGTCAAGGGCTAGAGGCAAAGGTTGATGAATGGAAAGTTTCAGTGTAGTTAGAACAGGAAGTTCTGAAAAGAAATGTCCGGTGTTGTGACTACGGTCAATATCATACTGTGCATTTGAAATTTGCTTGGAGAGTGGATCTTATAAGCGATGCTGAGTATGCTAATTAGCTAGTGATGGTATTTCCCACGTCCCCATGTAGCAAAAATTCAGGCCATAGAGTAGAAATAACAACAACTTTTAATGGAGAGCTCCACTAGACTCCAAGGAAGGTCCGGAATGTAATGGAGGGTGCCAGATATAATGACTTATCAACTGCTTAGATAATGTCTGACACTTGCTATGTGTGGGTGACAAAACTTGGCTCACAAAGAACTTCTTCAAGAGAAACAAATCTGAGAAGACCTAGTTCAAACACCCTCCCTCACCCTTTCCCCATTTTGTGCTTTTTCTAAGCCATCCTTCTATCTCAATTTCCCTAAGGGTAGGATTACCAATCTGTCCCACCAAGGCCAGTCACTCTTGCTTCTGAAGCTACTGAAGTCCTTATATTAGACACATAGTTACTATTATAGAACAAGAAGTCAGTCTTTCCTAGTTTATCACCAAGAACAAGAACTGAATAAAACAAGAATGCTAAGTATCTGTGGACTGACTTAGTGCTAAGTTACAGCACAAGCAGTAAAGGTAGCTTTCTAATAATAGGTATTGTATGTGTGTGTGTATGGATACACACATATATATATATATATACATATATTATTATATTATATAATAATAGGTGCTAAGAAGCCTTAATTCCATAATTGGGTCCCGAATGAGTATAGTGTCCCCTTTCACTGGGATTGGGCAATTTATTTCTCAGTTAAAAGTTGCCTTGTACTCTGTGTAACAGTCTCTCAAATTTTTAACTTTATCTGTGAAAGAATGAAATTAACTTCTCAAAATAATACAAAAGCTCTGAATCCTGAAATTTCAGTGATGCCTTACTCATTTCCAAATAGCATATGTGTTTATATGCATACCCATGTATATGAGATCAATATCAAATATCTAAAATTATTTTCAACTTTCAGAGCATCCATGGAACTTAGACATTACTGTGTGCTTATTTCCTCGGATGCAGTATCATGATTCTTGCCCATAGTCACAGCTGGCTAACAAAGCATCTGAACTGAGACCACAAAATCTTGACTCCTAGCTCAAGGATATTTACTATCTATTGTATTTTTCTAAGTGATATTAGTGACTTTCCATTCCCTCTAACACTAACATTGTTGTGAAATGAACATCTCAGACTACTTGCATTTCTTTTTCTTTGACGACATCATTTTGGAGAAGTTTCAAAGAGTGAAAGAAGTCATGATATCCATGATATTGGCATCTTCAGTTCACAGGTCACTGTTTCAAGTTCTCTTGAAGAAATACATATATCTAATACGCAATCGAAGGGAGGAAGTAGAACCAAGATACAAGCTGTCCTCTATCTCCATTCATTTGCTTCCTTCAGCACACCCTGGAGGCCACTGAATTTTATTGAGTAGATTGCTCAGTTTTAAATCACCTCCGCCACTGGGTACTTGCCATTTCTTTCACAGCCCAAGAATTCTATGAGTTCAGTTATTAAATCTTTCTTCAGCCCAGATGAATATTTCTTAGCACAGAGTTTTGTGGAGTTGAATCTTGAACTAATTACAATGTTAATGTCGAATCTGTAATTCAGAGAGCTAATTCTTTTTTTTTTTTTTTTTTTTTTTGACAAGTCTAGATGCTAGAAACTTCCCTAACAGAAAAGGACCATGGTCATCAGTATCTACTGAAAGCTGTTTCTATCAGCTATGGAAACAAACAAATACACAGACAAATCAAAAAGACATCATGGAGGCTAATTTGATCCCTCCTTCCATTCCATAACAAAGGAGATTTGAGTTTATGTTGAGAATGTGGAATGGTTTTATATAATTTCTTTGCTGTCAAATTGTTAGAAAACAGGTGCTTCCTGTGATTCTGCACACCAGAGCATCCCTCGCCTGGTGTAGTGGGGAACTTTCATTTTTGCCTGCATCAGCAAGGCTGGAAGTGTGCCTTCTTTCTCCTGATCCTTCCCTTTAGTATGTCTAACTATTATCAAAGTCATAAAATGACAGAGCTGGATGTGGCCTTTAGAGTCAGTCACCTGGCCCATCTCCTGGTAGGGACTGCCTCCTTAGGTCAAATTAAGGCTATAAAATCGAGAGACATTCATTTAGTAGTGGCTGAAGAGAAGGGCTTGAGGATGGGTACATTTTAAGAATAAAACTCTACAGGTTCTCCTAAACACTGCTTTTTTAAACTGACAGAATTAGTCAAATTACAACTCAAAAATGATTTAAGTAAAGACTGTACGTGTGTGCCCTTCCTCAGTTTAACAAGTACATCACATTTCATTAGAAACACCTAATCAGACACATAAGAAAATATTTAAATGAAATATGTAAAAAGCCACACTCTTGATATTTATTTAAAACCATATATATATATATATATATATTCCACTATTAAACATCAGCTACGTAGGGTGCAGTTTAACTTTTTATACAAATGGAATGCTTGATATAGAAGTGTGAGACTTCTGGGGGCTGCATCTTCTCTAAAGGACACCTAATAACATAATAATTTTTGTTTATAGGCAACCACATTTAGGCTTAGGAAAATCAAGAACTTGGCTCAGAGTAGTTATGTTCATGGAATTCAAATATCATTACAGCTCAAGTGATCTGACCAAAGTGCCTACATTCTTGAACCTGTCCATTAGCTGAGGGATGAATTTTTAACTCCCCCGTCTGTCTCTGTCTCTGTCTCTGTCTCTCTCTGTCTGTCTCTGTCTGTCTCTGTCTGTCTCTCTCTGTCTGTCTCTGTCTGTCTCTCTCTCCCTCTCTCTCTCTCTCTCTCTCTCTCTCTCTCTCTCTCTCTCTCTCTGTGTGTGTGTGTGTGTGTGTGTATGTGTGTGGAGAGAGGCAAGAGGCTCCATTCTTTTATTGGTCACAAACCTAAATTCATTCCCATTTCTAATCATTTGGAAAGAGAATGACGGGTTTTAACTCATAAACAGAGGACTTGGGAAAACTCTTTAGCTGTGCTTCTGGACATAGACAGTCAGTTTTTCCTCTGGCTGTCTCACCTCAGAAAGCTGGTCCTTTATACCTTCCCACAATCTCAAGTTCAGTGTCACTGTCCTGACTCCCTACTGGGGATGCTAGTTTTCTCTTTTCCTTCCAGTGGATTTACATCCTATCTATTTCTGGGTTTTCTGGCAAATATTTTACCCCCTTAAGAACTTTCTAAAACTTTGGCAGGTTGTATTTCTTCATTTTGTATCATCATGGGAACCTAATTTTATAATACTGCTATATATTCTCATTTTGTTATTTTCCTGCAAGTAACCTGGTCTGTAAATGAAGGCATCTTCCTTTCCTGCTGTCCTAAATCAATTTCAGAGTTCATTGTCTTTATATTTCAGGTTTTATTTTGATTATTCTCCTGAACACATTTAAGAAGAGTTTACTGTAAACAAACATCCATGCATTCTTGTTAAAGTACCGCATAGTGTGGCCTGCCTAACTCCAGGACAAGTATGGAAACAGAGGGGGGAACGTACATCCCAGCATGCTTAGGAGGAGTGGATGAAGATAGGTGAAAGAGATAGAAGGAGAAAAAAGAGAGACTGGAGAAAGCAATTCTCAGCTAGGCTACCCTGTCAGGCAAGCGTACAGGCAGCATAGATCTATAGGGGATAAAAAAAGGAGGTGGTCATGGAGAATATCATGCTGATAAAAGGAATCTTAAATGTTTCAGAGCTAGCTGGTAAGAAGGGGAGAGACTTTTCAAAGCATACAACAACAATGGTCCACTGGGTGAAGGTCCTTCCTTATTTGGAAAGAGGATTACTTCTTAAAACAATCCGATACCTTTTTACTTATGAAAAAGGCAAGATAAAAAAGAAAATATTGAGTAGATAATAAAGGAGGTTTTATGATCAATCTTTGCATGGTTTATTTATTTATTTTATCCTTTTTATGGTCAATTCTACCTAGGATATGGCACATTAAGTGGGAGTTTTCTTCCCATAAAGCAAAAGGCAAAAACTTTCAGCTTCTAGAATTTCAAGGAATACTTCCCGTATGACACCTGAGGATTGAAATGTTTATGTCGCGTTTTCTTTTTAAATTAAATACAATGGAAACTGGAGCCTGAAGACATTCCATTGTCTCCTGCAAGCTTATGATATATTGATCTTCTTATGGGGTGTCCCACAATGGGACAGTGTTTACTGGGGTATGGGGGAGATTTTGTTACTAACTTGCCTAATGACTGCCTGTGTGCCCAGATCTGCATCCTTATGACTCCTGTGTGTCTGCAACATCACATACACATTTGCTGTGCAGTTCACACAAAGGCAACTGTGAATTAATCAATTGTTTGTTATGCAGCAAGGCAAACTACCAAGTCTTTGTTCAAAAGGAGCACCTAGTCAGCACTATTAATCTGAGTTACTGCTGGATTTTTACTTGTTTGCAGTGTAGGAGATGGAATCCAAGGCCTAATTCATATGTGATAGGCAAGCGTTCTACCATGGAAACCTAGCCCCTTTGTACTACACATGAAATGGGAGGATTTCTTTCAATTTTCTAACCACTTGGGAAGAATTTACAAGCTGTAGGACACTTTAAGGCCACATAAGAATAAATTGCATTATGATGGTATCTTAGTGATGTCATTTTTATGTCTTGGCTACACAGACTTCCTGCTGGAACTAAGCAGCTATGCAGTGACCCCGGTTCTAAAATTTAAACAAGTGTAATTAAACAAGTGTAATTTCAGTATTGTTCCTAAATCTTTGCCCACAGAAAGAGGTAAATGAGTTTGGTGTTGGTAGAGACACTTATTTAATATAATCTTATATGAAAAAATAGGTGTTCCATACAAGTCACTGGCAAAAAAAAAGGAGGATAAAAATTGTTATTTCAGATGCTCTGAACTATTCTAGAATAAAATGTCTCTTATTCAGTAGCCTAAATAAAGGGAAGGGGTGGTAATTACTGTAATAGATAACAATGAGGTCAGAGAAAACTCTTCACAAAGCAACCATTATTTTCATGTGATTACAGCTTCATCCTTTCAGGACTTTCCTCTAGGTCATTTAAGTGAAAGGCTCAATAAAGAAAGTGTTTGTATTATTAGCTGGGCCTTGGGAATGTTTGTTTGAGCCACTATTGTACGGTTGTCATTATCTTTGATGTGGCTTCCAAAGTATCCATTCAAACTTTTCTTTATCAATGTGCCTATCAGAAATGAAAACAAACAGCCATTTAACCCAATTGTCCTTTTCCAAGCTGTCAATATTGAAGTGACCTATGCTCTCTGTCTTTCCAAGATGAACAGATTGGTTTGCAGGTAGCATTGCGTGGAAGATTTCCTCTTTCCTTAAGTCCCCCGTGGCATTTCTCTGGCTTTAGTCATACCACACATCTAGAGGCTAATCCCTTCTTCTAAAGTAGATCCATTTAATCTTCTCAAGCCAAAGCCCTCTTTTTTCCTTTTTATTGAAATAAAAAGCCACAGAGAAGGTGGCTTCCATCCCACAGGATCAATCTGAACAGCC
>JANHMN010000015.1:20055976-20071656 GCA_030674055.1 Rhabdomys pumilio
AGAGAGAGAGAGAGAGAGAGAGAGAGAGAGAGAGAGAGAGAGAGAGAAACACACAGAGAGAAACAGAGAGAGAGAAACAGAGAGAAAGAGAGAGAAACACACAGAGAGAAAGAGAGAGAGAGAGAGAGAGAGAGAGAGAGAGAGAGAGAGAGAGAGAGAAAGCCCCAAAGATAATAGAGCAGATTCAGAAACGTTTTTTAAAGGCTAAAGAGAATCAAATCATTGAAGGTTATCCAAGAGCTGAGCAATGTCATTGTCAAATCTCCAAAAGAAGGTGCCATAGGGTTATGTTTGGCACATAAGGAAAAAAATTAGTATGAAGGAAATTCCCATGTTGGACCATGACCTAGATCCTTCAACGAAGCTGCTGTTTTGCAAAGCTGTAGCCAAATGCTATTTTAATCAAAGCCAGCATTTCTGGGTGCAACCTGAGAGCACAGCAGTTTCACCAAGAGCATCTGACAGTAAGAAAGAGTACCATGGACTAACACTGATAACGATTTAACTGGACTACTGGTCTGCTTCCTACAAAGACAGTGAGCTTTGTACAAATTCAGCGAACAGTGTCTAGAAAGACAGAATAGATCTTCCTGCTCTGCCCAGCCTACAATCCCAATTGATATGCAGATTGCAGAGACAGCTCATTCTCTTTTAAATTCACTCACTTTTCACCTTTTACACTAAAACTATTGATTACCATATTCCTTACAGTCCTGAACATATTTCCAGTATCCTAACACACATGTATGAAGGCAAAAGATGCTGAAAATGTAGCATCTCTTAGTAGAATAAAGAGAGTGAATGTCAGGAGTAAAGCTCAGGCTGCATTTTCAGCTTATGAGGGATTTAACAGGGCACCTACCTCAAAAGCTGAGTATAGTACAAGCCTCAGAGGCTTTCTGGCTATTTTGCTTTCACTATAGCCAAATACAAACAGGGTAATCAAGAATTTGCCTCTGTTTGATTAAACTTATACATTGTCAGTGTCTAGGGGAAATATAAAGTTTGTTCAATCAATAAATTACTTAAAGCCACAGTTTGAATTATGGCCAACAACTATCCAAATATGAAAGACTACTCTTTTTAAAAACTTCCAAGTACATATACATTTATGATGAGTAATTTTATGTATACACTTGGCCATGAAACACCAGCTATCTGGTTTTGTTTTATTCTAGACATTTGTGTTGGAGTGTTGTTGATGACAGTGACTTTTAAAACTCAAGACTCAGTAAAGCACGTGACATTTTGACACGTATATAAGTTGTCCTCCTATGTAAGTGTAAGTAGTCCTCTTCAATCAGTTAAAGACTTACAAAGAAAGAAATGACTGACTTTACCAGGAGTGATAGAAAATTGTCCTCCCAGACAGTTTCTATACTGAAATACTAGCTCTTCCTGACTTTTGGCCTTTGACCTGGGACATCACATCTTGATTTTGTAGTGCTTGGCCAACCATTGGACTTGCCACTGGGACACTGAATGAGATTTCTGGGCTTGTTGGTCTTCAATGCTTCAATTTACTGCCATTTCTCTCCCTTCAATCCTCTCCTTCCCTACGAATGTACTGTATTGATCGAATTGTATGTACTGATTGATTCAATCGTATGCATTGATTGATTCAATTATTCATTTATTTTTCTTTGTTTTTGGTATTTTGTGACTCTCTTTGTAGTCTACATCTGTTGTGTAAAGTGGGATCTACTCTTAGGAGCAGCTCACTATGAGTGCTGATCATTCCTTTCGGCATTAAGCAGGACTCTTTCTCAGCTGGTAGATGTGCATGAATCACGGCACAAATACAAGTTATCGTCACCCATAAGATAATCTATATTTCTTACATTAAGTGCTAAGCACTATGTCTGCCATGAGTAACTATCACATTCCATCATAGACAACTAAGCTTAAAGTCATATATTCAAGCCCAATATGTGATTTATAGGAAAGTTTATTACTACAGTTATCTGAAATTCAACTAGAAGCCACATTTCTATAGTGCTATCATCTTTTAAAAGACACATGAAAACCATAATCCTAACTGTATTACTTTAAAAAACCTGTCTGTAAGGTGAATAAACGGTCACACATTTTGAGCCAGGATTCCAAAAAGTTTGGTGATATTCAAGAGTTGTCAGAAACACATCTCCTTAACTATCTTACTAACGAGTGTATGCAGGAGTAGATGGATGGTATGTATTGAGTGGATAACACAAAGGTTTCAACACTGAACTTTCTGACTGTATCATCTGTGATCATTACTCCTTGTATGGGATCTGACATATGCATGAGTTTGTGTATTTGACACATACTTGTGTCAGGAATAAAAATAAAGAGTATCAATGTGTTAATTTCGATACATTAGCCATTTTAAACAATGCGTCAACCACACAGATTTATTCTGAAAATGCAACACTTATCATGTACTTTCCTTCAAGAACACCCAGTCACATGAATGCAAAGAAATAGATTGACCAGAAGTATTTCGTTCACAGTATCATTTTCTCTAATGAAAATAGCATACACTTCACAAGTGATTACGACCAACTAAGATGTGGCATTTCTTTGCTGGATATCATGTAACAAGTATCCAAGTAAGCAACCTAGGACATGGATGGCCCCCGTATCATTTTTAAAGATCTGTAAAAAAATTATCAATACAGCTTAGTTCATATTAGTGGGAGTTACTTGAGTATATACTCTCTTCCAGGAAAGATTCAGACATGTCCTGTCAACATAGGCCTCTGCTAATAACTGAGGGTGGATATACATTTTGGCACTTCTAGTAAAAGAAGTCAAGTGAGTTGGCTGGAATCACGGTATTAATAAAAGAAATCACCATGTTAAAATGATTTCTTCTTCCATACCTTCAAAGCTCATCAAAGAATCACTTGGAAGTAGTAACAATATGATATTAAAAATAAAACAAAGGCCTGGGAGTTGAGAGATGAACATCGCATTTCCTACTCTACCAGACCAATATGAGACAAAACTTCTACCATCAGGGCTCATTCATCCTCCCTCCACCATTAGCCAAATGCAATTGCCATGTCTTCCTAGCAACAGAACCTTGGCCTCCAGAGATGTATTAAGAGATTTAATGTTTTATAAAGTTTTTCGGAAATACAAATTCATAGCAATCAGGGTGTCACTAACTCAGAAGTGGTAGCTTCTAAAAGTCTTACATTTTAGAGGTTTGTTCTATGGAAATACTGCCTGATTAGGTTATAATAAAATATTTAAGATAGCTCCATGTGGCCTAAGGATGTGGCCCAATAACAGAGAACTAGTCTAGTGTCCGCACAACCAGTAAGCTTTCATCACCGGAACATCATAGGATAAAAATTAAAAAAAACAAAAAACAAAAAACAATAACTCATTCTACCTGTACCAAAAATGAATGTACTCATGTACTTTTCAGCAATGTGTGTGAGTGTGCTTGTGTGTGTGCATGTGCGTGTGTGTGTGCGTGCATCTTTGCATTTCTGGTTACTGACTTTCCACTGGTTTACTAAACCCAGTTAATGCTTGGGGCATTCTTCTGGAAACATGTGGATATATGCATATCACCACAATTAGATGGTGTTACCTAGAATGCAGAGACCATCCGTGCAGTTTTCAGATTCCTGGCTGAGACCTTCACAGAACTTGCCTCCATTTCTTGGGGGTGGAGCTGTGCACTCACGGATACGAAGATGTTCACATTCTGGGCTGCAGACTGACCATTCACTCCACACTTCCCAGCTGCCATCCACTTGAAAGGAAAACAACAGATGTCACAATTACCACAAGTCAGCAGTTATAGGAAGATACACCCCACACATTAAACAGACCGTCACCCCAATAAGACCAAATTGAGAGGTCAAGGCATCTTTCCTCTTAGAGTTTATTTTCTAATTAAAGCTGTATCAGGATAAGACCAATGATTGAATTTAGGCAAATGGTTGACTGACTGGACTCTTTTAGTTGGCTAATAAGGTCAGTATCCAATCTCTCCCAGAATTTCATGCCCAAGAGCATAATTGATGGACAGGCAGCTATGTGCTATACCTCAGAATGTCCATTGATGCACTGTGGGCTTACAGATTAGAGTGGTAAATAGAGTAGACTGATTTTAAGTCTCCATGTCCCATAAACAATAAAAAGTTAAACCCCTGTGAACTGATAGTGTTAAATGAAAACAGGTCATTGAAACCCCAAGATGGCAGAACCTACAGAAATAGAATTTCTTGGGTCATAGATTGCTGTTGTACATTGAAATGAAAAGACTGAACTTAATTCCATTAAATATCAACCCAAGAGACTAGGACAGATGTTTGAGGCAATTGCCCCATTACCTCCTAGGAATAGTTTTCGCCATGCTTATGTAGGTTAAGAGCTACAAGGTTTAATCTAAACCAATTAGTTAAAAAAAAAAAAAAGGAAAAAAATTTAAAAGTACTGAATCTGTATCAAAAATGTCTGAGTCCTATTCTTGGTTTTACAAACTTGTCAGCTGAGAATGTAAGTCACATGGCTTTAATTGGCCACTTCTGTCATCTGGGGACAATAAAATCACAATGGAGAGGTAATGGCATGGCATGTATGAAAGCATCCTGCACAGTACCTGGCACATAGTAAGCACTCAATAAATGATAATAAAAATCAAGGACAAATTAAACACTGAAAACACACTGTTGGTCAGAGTCTCACCTTTGCTTCTAGAGCATCTCAAATTGGAAAATTAAAGATGTGAAGCTCTGGACAAGGTTCTTGAATTTAAACTTATGTGATGCATATGGAACTCAGGGGCAGTTATTTTCTCTGTTGGAGGACATGCTCTTTATAAAGCAGGTAGTTCTTATTGTATGAACTGGGTTACAGCCAGGAAGAAAGAAAAAAAAACTGATAGGAAACACATTCCATAAAATGAGATCTTCTACTACTTGGAAAGGAAGGCAAGTGCATGCCAGGCATAAAAGCAAATCACTGAAGTGGACAATCTCTGCCAATTTTATTGCAATTAATTACTAACCTGAACCTGATAAAAGGTCAAGTTCTGGGTAGTTGCTATTTTGTGCTTGAAGGCAGCTCACCCAATCCCTGGTTACTGTACTCAAATACATGCCATCGAGGGGAAAAGTCAAGGGGAGAAGGTGGTGACTTAGTCCAACCAACACCACTATCACAAGTCTTGTGGTGAGGGTTTCACCCACGTTCTTAACATTACAATGAATTCAGAATCAGCACCGTGGACAGAGGCAATGGTCTCTATGCTTGGACCAGGGTGACTTAAGAAGTGTACATTGTTTGCTCCACAGCACCTTAACAGCATTGGCGAATTAGAAGGAGAAGGGAATCTGTGTATATCTCACCAGGACAAAGAGCAGTGCACGTTATTTTCTGCACTGACATTCCCTCACAAAAGGCCCCACCATTGAGAGGAGCGGGGTTGGTGCAGGTCCGGGAACGTTTCTGCCATCCTCTACCACAGCGAACATTGCAGGCTGACCACTCTGTCCAGGAAGACCAGCCTCCATTCACTGAGAGACAAAAATGGGGAGGGGAGAAAAAAAAGGAGAAAGGTTTGTATTGATGGCCTACTATGTGCAAGCCACTGCGCCAGGTACTGAGTCAGGTATCTGGGGAAGAAGAGATGGTTCAGAGTCCCACTTGCTGCTCTGTTGTGAAGCAACAGTGTCCCCTATTCTTCTATTCTTCTGAAAGAGGAACCAAGAGAATATGCTTTGTAGGAAACTATTAAAAATGGATAGAACACATCTAAGATCTCTAAGGCACTTGACTGTCCGGAGTATAAGAAGAAAATACCAGCATTTGAATTTCTATTACTTTTAAGTGCTTCAAAAATAAATCCCATGGCTCTTCTATTCTGGAAAGAAAAGCCTTTACTTAAGTAGTTGGGAACTGCCTTTATATAATACCTAAGATCATATATAATACCTAAGATCATCAGCAAACAACAATATTTGGGTTTGTGCATTTCATCTGGTAGGAGAAGAACTGACTGGCAGTTAGGAAAGGTGGGAAGCCTAAGTTTCCTGCTATGATTTTTTACTAATATAAATTCATTGGAAATGAAAAAAAACCTCACTATATTATTACTTTTAAGATAGAAAGAAATTGAAACTACCACTAGATGTCTCACAACAGCTCAAGACCAAATGGATCAGAAAACACATTAATAGTGTTGGGAATGTTTTCTCACCTGACAGAGGGGTGAGGCTGGACAGTACTTTGTGAATGAACCCAGGAGCCTCTCGGCTCTTGCCCTGGGAAGTTTTAATACAGTACATGGCTCTCTATATCTCTGATTTTTACCCCTTCCTATCCCTTCCTGGCCTTTGGGCTGGTCTTACCGTAGACCACCACAGTTGCTGAGAGGCTCCTTCTCTTGGCCACGATGTTGGCTGCCATACAGGTGTAATTGCCTGAGTCTGAAAGTCGGGCCTGTCTGATGATCAGGTTATGGTCAGCCCTGGTGTCAATGTTCTCATCCTGTTCGGAGTCAATGGGCTCCTCATTTTTCAGCCATTCCACCTAAAGGTAGAAAAGGATGTTTACAAGTTATTGCAAGAATAAACTCCCTTCTGGGACTAGCCAGTGTGGACTTGTGATGTGCTGGGAGAAAAACGGATATAACACATAGAAGTATGGTGAAAATACTTCTTTGAATTCCACACCCTGTCTGATTAGTGAGTAAATCTGGCTCTATTTAGGAAATGGACATGGAAGTTAACAAACTGAAACTAGGAAAGGAACCTTAAATATCCTAATAACTTTGACCAATTTTCTCAAAATGAAACAGAGCACCAATGACTATAATTAGGTCATTTTTTTTGTTATTAACCAAGTGATGATGATAAGGAGGAGGATGGTGATGATGATGATGATATCTCAAAGCTTGGCAGTATAACTTAGAATACTCAACATTTCTATTTTGGACTTGTACTTTGTGTTGAGAGAATACTTTATTCAGGAAAGTTTCAAGTCAATATGTTTTCATTCAATGTTTAGTAGAAGCCCAGTGATGTAGACAAGCTAAAGAAAAACAAGTTTGAGCTTCATGTGAACTGTGAGTTGTATCTTAGGTATTGTGAGTTTGGGCTACTATCAACTTATCAGTGAGTGCATACCATGTGTGTTCTTTTGTGATTGTGTTACCTCACTCATGATAATATTTTCCAGTTCCATCCATTTGCCTAAGGATTTCATGAATTCATTGTTTTTAATAGCTGAGTAGCACTTCATTGTATAAATACTACATTTTCTGTATCCATTCCTCTGTCGAAGGACTTCTGGGTTCTTTCCAGCTTCTGGCTATTATAAATAAGGCTGCTATGAACATAGTGGAGCATGTGTTCCTGTTACATGTTGGAGCATCTTCTGGGTATATGCCCAGGAGTGGTATAGCTGGGTCCTCAGGTAATACTATGTACAATTTTCTGAGGAACTGCCAGATTGCTTTCCATAGTGGTTGTACCAGCTTACAATACCACCAACAATGGATGAGTGTTTCTGTTTTTTCCACATCCTCGCCAGCAACTGCTATCACCTGCGTTTTTTATCTTAGCCATTCTGACTGGTGTGAGGTAGAATCTCAGGGTTGTTTTGATTTGCATTTCCCTGGTGACTAAGGATGTTGAACATTTCTGTAGGAGCTTCTCAGCCATTCAAGTTTCCTTGGTTGAGAATTCTTTGTTTAGTTCTGCACCCCATTTTTAATAAGGTTATTTGCTTGTCTGGAGTCTAATTTCCTGAGTTCTGTTCTTTGACTATCTGGGTTGATTGTCTTGCTTGTTCTTGACTATTTGCATCTGTTGTATTGCTAGTTCCTCAACCTAGAACTGACCTTAATACTTGCATGTAATTTAAATGATATAAAAGCAAAAAAGGAGGAGGTGGGATGGGATAGGGAATTAATGGGGGGATGGGGAAAGAGGATAACATCTGAAATGTAAATAAGTAAAATACTGAAAAAAATAAAGAAAAGAAAACATGTTTGAGCAAGGATCAAACATTTAACTCTCAGAATTCTCTAGAACTGTAGAACTGTAGATCCATCCTTCTGAGCTACTACTTCTCCACAGGTTCAATGGAGACCATCTGGGCTTTAGAAGGAGCACACTGCCCCATCATCATCTACCTATGATTTATTTATTCTTGGCATGTTCTTGGGAAAACACTTTCCACCTTTTAATTCCACTTGGCTCCTATTTTTTTTTTTGTTGTTGTTGTTTTTTGTTGTTGTTGTTGTTTTTTTTTTTTGCTTTTATTTCCTGGTACATGTGAGGAAGACATAGGTGGAAGTTCACCATTCCATATTCTTCCCCAATGGAGGTACACTACACTTAGTTTCTAAGTTATTAAGAATGGTAATCTCCCATGATTTAGCCATGTTCATTCCCCTTTTGTCTTCTGTTCTAAACATATTCATTGTCTTGTGACAGTATGAACACACACAGCATTTAGTTCAGATTATCAACATTTTCTGATAAATGTATGAAAACTATGATTTATTATAGAATCAGGATTCCCAAGAGTTGGAGAACCATTCTCTCTGTCCCTATTCCTCTCTCCCTTTCTCTCTGTCTCCTCTTCACTACCCCCTCTCTCTGTGTGTGTATGTGTGAGTCTATGTGATCATTTAGGTCATTCCTTCAATGGCAGTAAGCATGCTAACAAGATCACAGAGACCATGTTGCACAGGAGATGCTCCGCCATGCTTGGTTAACTATTAGCATAGCTAATTACGGGCTGGTTTTACCACAAGATGCTTCATTTAATTTTGTTTTTAAATGTAAAAATTTCAACTTTATTTTTTATAAGTTGTATTTGTCATGTAACAGTTTGGCACAGCAAAGATGTGCACATCTCTATAAAAGGAGAGTCATTTGCCAGATGGAAATGCAATCATGGTCTTCAGCAATATTTTCCACAAGTACTGTCCCTTCATGAGTGTTCTGATACCAACACTATCATCATCTCAAATTAATCTAACAAAGCAGCAATTTGAGAAAGGAAAACAATATCAAATGCCAAAAGAAGAGAGCTTGGAGCCCCAGAGGAATGAACTTAGAGCTGCAACTCAGGGTTACACAGACCATGAAATAAGAAGCATCTCCCATTTTCAACACTATGAATCCCTGAAAACATCCTGGTCCATCCTAGAGAGGCACCAATTATTAATTATGCAGAGCTAAGGAATATGGCTCTATTTTCCAACAGTACAGAAGAACCCACTTTACAACATATCTGAATATTAGTCTATAAGACTAGAAGACAGAATATTAGTCTATAAGCCTGTAAGTCTTTTAATTTATTACTGTCATAGCAGATTCCCCAGTCATTTGATTATTCATATGACAAGTAATACAAATATTGACTGAGCATCAGAGATTGTACTCAGTAAACCCATTTTCCCAAGTTGAAAGGGAAACTTTCTTCCAAAGTCTTACTTTGAATGGCAAGACATACGTAAGAAAGAAAATTGTCAACAAAAGCTGAGACTAAAGTCACATTGTTAACAACCTCTGAGATGAAAGCCCCCTTCAGGGTGAACAGAATCAGTGATTTTTAAATCACGCTCACTCCTAAGTCATTGCAAATAACAAGATAGTCAACAAGCATGTCTGAGATTCACAGCTCTGCTTCCACTGTCCTGGCTCAGAAATTCTGCTGTAAACTGCCTGTTAAAGAGTTAATTCCTGAGCTTTGCTATTGGTAGTGCTTAGAAAGCCGTTATTCTCTGTTGCTCTCTGTTTTCTTATTCTTACAAAGTAAGTATAGAGACAGAAATCCCAGTGAATTTCCATAAGCAAATCAGTCTTAGAATGCAGAGTTCTGTGGTCAGTTGTAGTGGAGATAGAATCCAAGATTCCCAGTGCCTTCAATTCAAGGCAGGGCAAGGTTTCCTGAAGATCTTAGAATTGAGAAATTCAAAGCAATAGCTACAAAGTAGAGACCTATTTCCAGATAGAAAATCTAAAGAAAGATCAACAAAAACTATCACCCATGAAATAAACTAGGTCAACTATATTATACATTTGATGGTGAAAGGGTCAATATAAATAATATGAGGAAAAATAATAGAAATAAGCTGAGACTTCCTTTATCTTGATCAAATTCACTTCATTAACACCAAATAAAGAGGAACGAATAGTTTATTAAAGATACACATGATAATTAAACAGTATGTATTCTATATCGCTAGTAGTAATTTAAATGATAATGTAATTTTCCTAAACTATGGAGATAACTGAGTTGGTAAGTTGTTTGTTTTGAAAGGTTGAGGACCTGAGTTCTGTCCCCAGAACCCACCTACAAAAAAGACAGTATAGGGGTATATGCTTGTAACCTCAGTGTTAGGCAGTTTATGAGAGGTAGATTCCCTAAAATTCCTTTGCATTCATGTGAGCACATGCACATACAAACTTTTCTCAAAAAACAAAACAAAAAACAAATACAAGAAAGCAAATAAAACAATGAAGCAAACAAAAAAAATTGACACTTTCAATCCCACTAAATAGTCTTGCCTTTGTGGGTTTTTTGTTGATGTTGTTGTTTGTTTGTTTGTTTGTTGTTTGTTTGTCTTTCACTTGGACCATACTTCATGGCAGTTTACCTTCTACTTATTCCTACCCCCATTGTCTCTGGAATTTCTGTAGCTGCCCAATGGCTAACTGGTCTACCCGCTACTTCCATTCCTGCCTCTACACTAGATTCTGCCTCAAAGATTAGATATTGTCACATTTCAGTTAGAAATTGTTCAGTGTCTTCAGTTCTTCTCTAGATGAAGGAACCCATTTGTGGTTTTCCTTCTATATGCCCTGTATCAGATCTTCCAGTCACACCTCACCTTACCTCCTCCTCTCTAGTCAGACATCACTTTATCTTTTTTTAGAAATTCAAAGCAAGCTCCTTCCACTTCAGATTCTTGACCTAGAGGCCTTTGCTAAGGCACTCATGGTCCCATTTACTTGAAATTCTTTGAGATGTCTTACCTAGCCATTTTTCTAAACAAAAAAATCCCCGTCAACCCATTTTGGTAAAACTTTCCCCTAAATGTATATCTACTAGATAGTACTACTAATAATACTTAATGTATTAATAAATAATTTTCAAGTCTATCCATTGCCATTAGTAATTTTCCAAAAGAAAGTATTAGAAATCAAACTAGATAGGATTTCTATTGTTGTGATAAAACACCAAGACCTAAGGCAACTTGGGGAGAAAAGAGTTTATTTTAGCTTATACCTTTCAGGCAATACATTTCCAGTGGAAAAAGTCAAGGAAGAAACTCAGGGAAAGAACTAAAATAGATGCCATGGAGAAACACAGCTTATTGGCTTGCTTCTAAGGTTTTCTTAGTGTTTGTTCATTCTCTCTCTCTCTCTCTCTCTCTCTCTCTCTCTCTCTCTCTCTCTCTCTCTCCTTCCCTCCCCTTAACCCCTCCCTCCCCCTCCCCCTCCCACCAAATATAGTCTTGCCCCCTCCCCCACTCTCTCACTCTCTCTCTTTCTCTCTTTCTTTTTTGATACATTGTTTGTCTATATAGTACTGGCTATTTTGGAATTCAATATGTAGACAAGTCAGGGTTTGAACTCATAGATATCCTCCTGCCTTTACTTCCCAAATGTTGAGATTAAAGGCATGTGGCATGATGCCTGGCTTTCAGTCTGCTTTGTTATACAACTCAACATCACTTTTTCAGAGTCAGCACTAGCCACAATGGACTTGGCTATCTCACATCAATCAATCAATCAATCAATCAATCAATCGATCAATCACCAACCAGCCAACCAACCAACCAACCAACCAGCCAATCAATAAAATATCCAATATAATTACATATAGGTCAGTCTTATAGAAGCATTTTGTCCATTGAGAGTCCCTCTCCTCAAATGATTCTAGTTTAGGTGTAGTTGGCATGAAACTAAAGAAGAAAGGAATCGAGATGAAAATTTGATCTTAGTTTTGTTAAAAAATGAAAGACAATAAGGAAGGAGGAAGGCAAGAAGGAAAGGAGTAAAAGAGAAAGGAGAGAAGGAAATTTTGTCAAACAACACAACTTGAAAACTAATCTTGACCCAATAACTTAATTCAACATCATACTGGCATTAAAACAAATATGAAAACTAAAATACAAAACTACATATTTAGTGTTACAGATTTTTAAAATGAAAACTCAGTCACAAACACACATATGCTTAAAAAGATCAGAGATACACTAAATGCATATTTAAGATCTTACAAAGGTTATTTAGTTACTAATAGTAATTTTGGCACATTTGAGGAAAAGCATTTTTAATGTGAAAAAATCACCTTGGCTTTAAAGCATCTCTTTAATTTATTATGTAGTATAGTAATTTTCAACTTTATATTTAGACAGGGAATGTTTCTTCAATTCAAAGCTCATCTGAAAACTCAAAATGAAAAACTGATAAAGGATGAAAGATCCTGGAACTGATGTAGGAGTGACGGATTCTCAGCAGTAAATTTGGACCACTTCAACTACAGGCACAAGGCTATGCCTAAACCCACTGTCTTTGTGCAACAAGGGAGAGTATTCTCATCCTGCACTGTGTGTGGCAACAGAGTCCCCAGAAATGCAACATGTACAATGTGAGCCATCATAGACACTGGCATGCTAAATGTTCCACCAATTTAGCTAAACACATTTGTGCACATATGCTCTAGGTGTTCATACGCTTTCTCTTACACTGGGTGTTACCAGTCCTGCAACTGTAGTCTATCAATCTAACTGTGTCTATAAACAGTCAATACATTAGTGCATTCCTAACAGTAGGAATAGTAACCTTTTATAGTAACCTAATAGTTTATCCATTCAACTGATGGCAGGATCATTAGGAGGTAATCAGTTTCCTATTTTCTGGGCTTATAAAATTGACATATTGAGCTTAGATATATGTTTTTTGTAACTTAGAGAAATTTTAAAACATTTTTGATTATGTAAGTGCTTCTAATGTACACAAGAATAGTACACACACACACACATACACGCACAGAGAGAGACAGAGAGAGAGAGAGAGAGAGACAGAGACAGAGACAGAGACAGAGACAGAGGGGGGAGTGGAGTTATATTTTTCAGTTGCAAACTCTACTGTCCTGGGACTAAGGAGGTAACACAAATTGGTGCAGTGGTGCTGAGTATAAGATATAGATTCATCTTCTGTATATTAACAAACTACTCCACTTCCACACAGAGATAAGCTCACTCATTTTTTCTTTAAAAAAAAAAGTGACACTTTAAGACACGTTTTATTTTCCTACTTTTGCTAGTAACATTGGTTTTTCTTTTAAAAATAAGCATTGGTAGAATAAAAGATTAAAATGAATTTATTTTTGTTTTAAAATCTCTTGCTTTTAGTATATTGTAGAGAGAACTTCAGACTTACAGGGTATTCAGCATCCATGACAGGAATTATGTAAAAGCGCCAGCTGAGGAAAAATGTAGAGGAAGAGGCCTGTGCAAATGAGTTCTTGCTAGTCACGGTCTGACTGTCATGACCTTGAGAAAGCACAGAGCCAGGCATTTCTTACAGGAGATATGCGACAAAGCATGTACCACCACCAGATACAGATTAGTCCCTCCTCTTTGAAAAACGAAGGTGCAATGCCCAACCTGTGCTCTGTAGGCAGCATCACAACAGAGGATCTCAATGTCCTCTGATGGCAGTTTTCCCCTCACACTGGCTTCCCTGGGCTCCTTGTGTGTGTTGGCATGTAGAGGTCTTGCTGTTGGCTGTGGTTTCTCATGGAAGTGACAGAGAACATCACAGAGCATGAGAACCTCTACATAGTACTGTGATTCTAGAAATTTCTTATGAAAGGTTGGCAGAGCTGGTAGTTCTTACTAGGCTCATAACAAAGGGATACAAATTTTCCACTTAGCATTGCAGGATCAATACATTGACACCTGAGGCTCACAGGCATTTGCATCACTGTTTCCTATGACATCATGCTGGCAGCTCATATTTTCAGCAGAGAGGCTTAACATTTCCAAAGGTTGTTGGCATCTGGCTCTCACCCTGCAGAGAAATAATTCTTCATATGATTTCCGCTTCCTTGCTTCAGATGAACAGTCTTGCTTAGGAATATGTGAAGAAACTGGTTACTTGGGAGGTAATGAGCCTATGGGTCTGCAGGATGCCTGCATTCATTAGCACAGAGTTATGTACAGATGGTCCGCAATTTGTCGATTTTTCCAGTTTATAAACAAATCTGGAAACACAGATCATTGAAGACAATTAGATTGCTTGCCAGAGAGCTGGCTCCTGATTTTCCACTGGTATGTAACTGGGGAGTGTATGTGCTTTCCTTACCAGTAGGTACTGTGATATACAGTTGATGGAGGTATCTTTGGATAGGGGAAGAAGGTTGCTTTGTGGGAGAATATCTAATCTGAAACCCAAGTAAACCTGCAATGCTTGGATGAAGTGTATTTTTAACTGTCATTCATTGTGCCCCTTAACTCATCACAGCCATGTATGGACATGTGTGAAGAATAAGTACTTAACTGTCATCTCACAGCATGTCGGTATTCTCATGCATGGAATGGGAGTGGCGTTGGTCTGGATCCCAAATCAAAAGACACCCAGTCTAAAGGAAGGGAGAGCCACTGGCAAAGGGTGTCTGTTTCTTGGCAGAACTCCAAACCCCATCACCTTTAAATTGTACGTGGTACTAACTTGGAAATGTTCTTTCTTGTGTCTCCCTCAGAAAATGCCACCAGGGACCAATACTTGATGCCATCTACCAGGTGAATTTTTCCATGTCCTTACTTGGAACTGGTTACTCAGGCTCACATGGAATTGTTCATATATTTAATAGATATAATGTAAGAAGTTTCAACAATTCTTCTACTCATTACCTGTGACAGTTTTCTTTTTGCCCTCCTCACTGCCAAGTTCCTTCACAAATAATTTAGCATCTTATGTTCATCCAAGAGAAAAGAATAATCTAGGTGCTGGTGATGAGCACAGATAGAAGAGAGAAGGGTCATGTTATAGTTATTCCTAAATATATTTGGGAAGTCATTTGTATTTTGAAATGGGTACATGTTCCTTCATGTTTCATTATTTATTCAAGGTATGAGCTATATAAGTGTCATAAATGGATCTTTCAACTATAGTTTAAAACGTGGCCGGCCAAGGAAGGCACAGCAGGATAGTGCTGAGGGATAGAGATAAAGTCATGTAGGTGTATTAGGGTAGAATCAGAAACACTGGAAAGCCATAACAACTCCCAGCATTGCCCTTTCCTGTTCTACTAATCTATTAACCTGTCTGTGAGTTTCTTCATGTTATGAAAAACAAGCATGAATGGATTTCCTTGGAACCACAGAGAGAAGGAAGGAGAAAGTATCTTAACTCCTGAAAAGCTAATATGACATGTACCCAGTGAAGGGATGGAGAGAATGGGGCCAGCAGAAGTAAAGGCATGGGTTATAGGAAACAAGAAGATCACTATTGCATTTCCCACCACAGGACATTGGTCTCGTCAAATATACTTTAAGCCACACTGAATTGTGGTCTAATGGATATTCTTAGTCTGATACCAATAAGATCTTGTCTTGCTTGGGTACTAAGCATGTGCTACTCTTTTAAGCACAATATAGTGTGTGTGTGTGTGTGTGTGTGTGTGTGTGTGTGTGTGTGTGTGTG